>JARUHQ010000015.1:16583135-17183135 GCA_029955515.1 Chrysomela aeneicollis | reverse complement strand
TTCCCTCCCGAAGGAAAACGCCACTGTAGATTCGTAGGCTGTTTAGAGAGGGCCGTGAGAACTGAGAATACATTTTGTTGTAGATAAAGCTAGGTCAAATCGGCAACCCTGTAGAGATGATGCTCACGCTCACCCCCTAAGGTAGGCTCACCCAGAGAACTTCCTTCAGTTCTGTCGACTATGCCATCTATGAGGTAGTGTATGAACTACTGTTTCATCCGAGCTCCGAGCTGTCGATCGAGATGTGAACGAATTTCAGATTACAACTTCTCGAGTTCTCGGTGTTTTGAGATATGTTCATGTTATTTTGGTAACAGTATAGTAACATGAACATGAATTAAACAATTTGAGTAACTTGACGATTTATTATTTCGTTTGTAATATTCAATTACAGCAGGGTAATAAAAACATGTATAGATATTTAAAAAATATATATCTTCATTGAAATGTGAGAAGAAATAAAAAAATCATGATATTTTATTGAACAATTTGATGACAAATTATTTTTCGAAATAATCCATACAAAGGTTCAAAACTTCACTTTCTTTCTTTCAGACTATAGTTTATTTTGGCAATGAATTTCAGCATTTTTTTATGCGTCGTCATCTTTCGGTATTTAACGGAACTTCAGCTTTTGGCGATCGGGTGTGGAACATAAGGGGAAGGTAGTGGAACATGTGGAACATACAGTGAATAGAGTCACTGTAGTGGAACATACCTCTCTTATGGAGGTTGGCTATCTTCCTATTTCTCAATCAACGACGGTACAAAAGAGAATAATTCAGTATTGCAGTATTCTGTAAGTCCGAAATGATGTTTCTATGAGTGCTCGACAGATGACAGGATCGGTGGTTTGTTGTGGAAATTTCTACATATTGCATATTCTTACTCTATTCACTGTAGTGGAGTGGAACATACCTCTCCTATGGAGGTTGGCTATCTTCCTTACTATTTCTCAATCAACGACGGTACAAAAGAGAATAGTTCAGTATTGCAGTATTCTGTTAAGTCCGAAACGATGAGTGCTCGACAGATGACAGGATCGGTGGTTTGTTGTGGAAATTTCTACAGTGACTCTGTAGAAATTTCTACATATTCTCCAGCAGATTGAGAGCGGCCTCTACCGACAAGGAGTCTAAGTTACTACTCCGAAATGGATGATTTTTTATTTTTCGTTGCGAATGCTACCTTTTGAAAGGCTGCCGTTGATTGAGAAATAGCGTTGTTATATTTTTTGAATGTGTAGGTACCTACATTTCAGAACTATTGGGGGGCATATTTCAAAATGTAGAAAGTGTGGAACAATCATAAACAGGTTTCTTCCAATGAACAACTAAAATTACTGCCATAAATTGAAATCAAAGATCATCAAAGATTAAATTCAACTTTCCGTTAGGATTATCACCTGAAAATATGCATGGTTTTCCTAGAATATCAATATGGAATCACAAAATAACATATATCAGTATTTAATTCGAAATGTTTATGTAACACCAGATATAAGTAAACACTCTCCTAAAATTGTCACATTGTATATAAGGACTATGTGGCTTCAATTTCCGTTTCTTCGAATATGAACGCATATACAGTACGCATATAATTATTTTCTCATGGTCAACAGTATTTTCTTCAATATATATATTTCGCATAATTCGACTCCAATCCAAAAATGAAAATACAGGGTGCTTTGATTTTTGTACACACCACTGTCTGAATGCGGGTCACAAACGCAAGACCTATTATACCTACCTATTTATTATAACCATTGTAATTACATAATATGCACTATGTATTTCCAAGATTCCATAAAACATTTTTAAATGTATCATACCTATGCATGGTAGGTATATCTTGTAGTTGAATCCTACCATTGTTACCAAATGCAAGGGGAGATCTTTATAAATGATGGCTAGTTGCATGAGTATTAGTATAGTAACAGATTAGTATCAGATGATTCTCAAGACCTTGTCTAAAATCTTGATTCAAGGCCGAGTTCTCAACAAAATTCACCCTGTATATATGTGAGAAAACAGATGCATGCACTTTCCAGTGGTCATTCAAAGAACAATGAAAAATCTGTATAAATGGGTACATGCACAGATCATTCGCCCTGTATTTGAAATACAGGAGGTGTCATCAGAAACGAGAAAGCCTTGACAAAGAGGCGACGATGGCGCAACCTTGACGGGATGCCCTTCAAGACGAAACCACCCTGTAGGAACAGGTAGATCGTGAATCGGCGATGGCTGCGAATGACATTCCGGCTACTAGAGGGCGCAGCGACCTCAGTGTTCTGTCCAACATGCATACCATCTGCTCTTGCTCTGCTTCTGCACTTTCTTCGTTCGGTTTGCGTGCATCATCGGGTGATCATTAGCTTTGTCGCGGACGTTCTTCGTTTATTTGGTGTTCGATTTTGTGTTTTCAATTATAAATGGTGCAAAAGTGGGTGTATTTCATCGCTGCGAAGTGATTCCCAGGGTATTCGACTGGACCAGGAACTATGATGGATATAAACTATGTACGGAAAAGTGAGTATCTGCCTACCTTTTCCTTCTTATTGTAATGTCGGTAGGTATATCGGTATTCGAATGTTTAGTCATCAGTAGGATGAGAATGTTTTTACTTGTTTGATGCTGGATGGACTGGAAGGTACGAATGCCTTATGGGTAATTGACTAGGGTAATTAGAGCTGAATAGGTGACTGAGTTTAATGATTCTATTCAGAGTATCGGAGCCGTGTTTTAGGCAGGTATTGGAATAATGTGAGAAACGGACACTTGATTTTACAGTTACGTATTGGCAAAAGCGCAGGTACTAGCCAGTGTTTACATTTTGTAAACATTACAATCTTCTAGATATTGTTTGTGTCACTAAACAATTCATTTACGATATACCTGTCTCACCTCGAATCTCAGATATTATTATTATGGTCACAGGATGTCTTATCCTTCTGTTTTATTCAAATCAAGCATACCTTTTTTTTTTTGGTAGAATACATTCAAAACTTGCTGTATGCATTATTGCAAGAGATAGAATGCCTTTCTTAATATACCTACCTTGTGTCTAAATGTCACAGTATCTAAAGCATGTTAATCTATAAAATTATCAAATGACATCACTTAGTAAATATTTGATCAAATGATGTGACCAAAATCTGATCTTCACAGAACAGTTCAGTGTTACACCTAACTATCAATCCATTTATTCACTCAAATGTATGTATACCTATTATGATAGTTACCCATCAATATCAAGGACTACCTATCTAGACTCTCTCTCAGGCTACCTACTGAGGACCATCTACAAGGTGTAAGATCAAACGAAGTGAGATTCCAGGTATCTGGGTTTTATGACTTGTCATTTCCAACCGAAATAACCATGGGTTCTTGACATCTGTTTTTACCTATCCAATCATAGTTGATATGTCACGAACTTGTTCCTATTGAATTATCCGATTTGGTGAATGAACTTACCTATATAAGTATTCTGGCGTTTTCAATGCTGAATATTAATCTGTTTGAACCCATTTACGGTGTATTGAAGACCAAGAAATAATACATTTTCATCGGCTTGAAACGATCTGATTCGATTCGAGTTGTTGAAAAAAATACCTCGGAAAACATCAAAAGAATTTTTCCTCTTTCCATTCTTGATTTTTATATATTGTGATTCTAATGATTATACAGGATTCATCATGCGCCAAGAAATAAGTGGTTGGTAGAATGATAATGTTCTTGGGCTTGTAGAATTTCCACAGGTCTGGAAATGTATAAAAAGCTTAGTTCATTTACAAGAAAATCTCGTCATTATGATGATAATTCTTCAGTTATAGAACCCAATTTGAATTTTAATTATACAGCTGATAAAGATGATGTCACTTCACTAACGAATTTGTTAGATCACCACTCGGATCACCATTATAAACATAACATGATCTAGATGTAGGTATGTGTTGGGAACTGCTATGAAAGTTTCTAATCTAGTTATTCAGAATGCATTTTCCATTACCGTTCTCAGGGACCACGATTTCAAAATCCATCATCATTTCAATCAGTCATTTGAATCCTGAAACGTTTAGTCCATTGTCTTGATATCCAGAAAAACACTTCATGTTTCAAGAGAACTGTCAATTTCTCAATGACCATAAACATTTTCGCAAGCATTTTTTCAGGTTGGCGAACCGTGCTGCAGTTCTCACTACTTCATTGTACATCGTTACCCTAGTTTGTTTTTCTTTCGAATGTCGATTTCCGATCTAATCCGCCTGGGCTATCCAATGTAAGAAAATCATTTTGGGTTGGAGGGTGAGAAAAACAGCGTGCCGTGGTAATATCTCTCTGGCACGCGATCGGATTCGTGTGAATTGGCAACGTGGCCGGGAATGTAATGTATGTATAGTGTGTATAAACAGCGTATGGTCCGCGATATCGTACGAATCGATATTGGATATACTTTTGTTGATCATTAAATTGAGCTTGTACCACAGGGTGATGTTCAAACAAAATGTTCCACTCAATGAAAATATAAAGATACATACCTACTATTCATAACAAGAGGAACTTTCATAACCGTGTGATTGAAATTAACCACGTCATACCGTGGGGTTCGGATAAAGCCATTTGGAATTCGTGAAAATTAAATTGTGATTCTGACCCCTTGTGTATTTTGTTGCGTGATATGGTGTAGAGTTGATATGGACCATTAACTGTAGTTTGTTGAAATTTCGACTAGACGCGATATGATTGATAAGCTTTCTGTTTACAAATGATGACTAGAGGAGGCCTCTTCGTATTCTAGTTGGACCACCCAAGAACCATTGTGATAGACGAACTTGAACGCATGAAAAAATCATATGTCCTAAACGCTATTCTGCTGAATAAATAAAAACTCGTAATATTTGAAAATTGATAAGATATATAATTTGATCATGTACTATTTGGCCCGGGTTATTTCTGTCGGAATTGATTGAGTGAATATTTGTTTTTCTCGAGGTTTTTCTTCTCGGCAGTCAAGAGATAAATAATCATTATTCATTTAGAAGGATCCACTCATCCTCGACAAACTAATATTTTTGTATTCTATCCGAGATTCTATTTAAAGAATAACAGGCAAAAATGACACCAGATGAATTATTTTTCGAGAACTAGAACATTTTCAATTCTTTTTCTCTAAAAGAGTGCTTCTCAACGAAATTGAACAATTATATTTTATATATGAAAAATACTGAAAAACCAAAATGTTTTCCTCAATCACCTCTACACGTTTCAGGACTAATCATACAATTCAGAGAGGCAATTTTCGATGACAGGTCGAGTATGAACATTGTTAATAGGGCCACTTTGGAATTTTTCCGGAATATCACAATTTTTCACTTTCGGTAGGTACTAAAAATTGCGGATTGTCTGGGATTCGAAGGCTACCATCTTAGCCTATTGCCATTTTTTTTGCTGTTCGTTGTTTGAAAAAATCGTTTGTTGATCTAAAAATCCAAACATCAAAGTAAAGAGAATGAACATGTATGACCTAAGCGAGGGGTAAACCGCGCTCAAAATTGTGTACACCAAACTTCAATTTTGCGAGGAATTCCAAATAATTCCAAGGAATTGCATGGAATTCCCGGGAATTCCAAATGTTGGTACATCAGAATTCCAGAATTATAATCCAAGGAATTCCAAAGAATTTCAGGAATTTACAAGGAATTCCAAAGAATTCCATGGAATTCCCTGGAATTCCAAATGTTCGTACAGAATTCGTATTCGTATAGAATTCCAGACTTAGAATCCAAGGAATTTCAGGAATTTCTAAGGAAATTCAAGGAATTCCAGGAATTTCGAAGGAATTCCAAGGAATTTCAAAGAATTCCAAGGAATTCCAGGGAATTGCATTTCATTTACCTTTTTTCGTTTTCGAAATATTGGAAAAAAACGGAAATTTGTAGTTTTCGTTTTTATTTTTTCAATCGAAAACGAAGCAAACTGGACTTTTTTAACTAGGACGTTCTAGAGGCACTTCTTCACAAGGAATCTATATCTGTCATCGCATTTTCCATTGCGTTCTTAATGTCAGAGATACAACACTAAACTTTGGATTTTCTTATGGTCACAATATTGGATATTTTTTATGTCTGTTTTTTTCTGATTGCTATGACGTATCACTCGATATGTTGGAAACAATGCCAAAAATGTTGTTTAACAAACTAAATACTGATGGTTCTATTGAACTTGGAAGCTTACTAACATAAAAACCGAGGTTATTTTGGATTAGGAACGATATTTAAAAATGCTCGAATATTCAACCATTCACTTCTAAACACATTTCTGTTGGATTTCTGTTTATGGGAAAAGAAGTACGATTTTTTAAAATTGTCATCAATGATATTGTTGAGCTGGGAAGAAGAACGAATGAAGTTGTGTCTAGAAGAGAATGGTGGAGTATTCAAGACATTTTTTTAACTTTTTTATGTATTTGATAATTTTGTTTCGTTTTGCTGAGAAAAAATTTCTAGCTTTCCTGTCAAGTTCGTTATTCCTAACTTTAAACATTTTTTAAGAAAGGAAAGCTCGTCAGAAATGTGAACGTTCCTCATCCTCAATTGAACTATCAAAATTTAGTTTTTGTTAAACAAAACTGCTGGCATTATTTTCAAAGCAAACTTCGTAAGAACGATTTTTTCTCAATTTTAATTAACATGTAAGATTGAAACATATCGTGTGTTACATAATTGTATTCAGAAACTGACAGACTTTCCAAAAATGCAAAAATCCAATATGGCGCCCATCATAAAAACCAAAGTCGATTGTTGTATCTCTCACATAAAGAACGCCTTGGAAATTATGACGACAGATTTAGATTCCTTGTGAGAAAGTGCCTCAATAATGTCCTAGCTAAAAACGTTCAGTTCTCATGGTTTTCACTTAAAAAAATAAAAACGAAAACTACAAATTTCAGTTTTTTTGGTAATTTTGCACTTATCATGCGATCTATATTTTGATGGAAATTTTGGTTGGTACTTACGTATTTTGACCTGAAAAACACGAATTTCATAATATGATCGTGAACATATCTCTAGTTTTCGAGATAATCGATGCCAAAGTTCGAAATTTCACCTTCTTTGTATGGCAACTTTTGGGCAAGTATTGTATCTTCTTAGATCCCAGGACATATTACATGCATTTACCATGGTTAATTATGATATTTGTGTAAGAAAAACATCACAAATATGTAATTTTTCCGTGTTTTTCCTATTATTTCTTAAACTAGGCTACATAAACACCGGCCATTTTGAAAACCTCAGTGCGAATCTTGAGCGAATAAAGGTGGATTCATAGCTGCCTTATAGCAACACGAGTCAGTGATATGTGTTTTCTCTCTTCAATACTTGTCAAAAAGAAAGATAGATATCAGTAAAAGAAGGTGAAATTTCGAACTTTGACATCGATTATCTCGAAAACTAGAGATATGTTCACGATAATATTATGAAATTCGTGTTTTTCAGGTCAAAATACGTAAGTACCAACAAAAATTTCCATCAAAATATAGATCGCATGATAAGTGCAAAATTACCGTTTTTTTTTCCAATTTTTCAAAAACGAAAAAAGGTAAATGAAATTTTCATTCACATAATTGTTCAGTATAAAATTTCGCAACTTTGCCCCAATTTAACCGACCTCGAATCTCTTATAATAATAACTGAGATCCCCATGGTTAAGCTCGAAAAACGGCCACCCTGTATACCATCAAGTTGTTGGGTTCGAAATCAATGTTTCAATTATTATTACAGCCGTACGCGTAGGTATGCTATATCGCTCGTACAAAGAGTATTCGTTTTCGTATCACCCGTATGCCTCAAATTTCGAGATAATGAGCTATTGGGTGATGCCGTCGGTAGTGGCTGTTCGGAAACCTTTTAGGTAAACACCTGAATAGCGTTCTTGTTCGAATTGGTGAATCGTGTATTCGTATGTTCCCATTGTCAAGATAACGGCGCGCCGGAGATAAAATATCAATAAAATATCGTTACATGCCTGGAATGTTGCCCTGAGTGTAATTTTTCTATGGACGAGACATTCAAGTGGGTTTTCGAAAGATACAGTTCATGTCACCTAATGGAATCGGATACTTTTTTTTTCTCGATGAAACGACGCCGTGAAAACGAGGGGATAATCACATGGGAAATTTGGGGTACAGACACGATGAAGTTTGGGGAAGTTTGAATTGATTTCAATGAGTTTGTTAGGCCTACACATTTTGGATGATGTACAATAGATTGCTTCCGAATATAGGTATATCGCTGTGCTAGAACAATACTAGGACAACTTGAAACACATATAGGTAGTTTCGAGAAAATTAACTTTTAATGTTGTTATAATTATAGCTGATATTCACATTTCTCCAACTGACAATTCAATTTGATGGTGTCTAAGGTATATGGAAGCTTAATGTCATTATCATTATTGTTATGAAATGTCAATTTTGAGACAACTCAAAATGCCCTTCTATTTCACCAAAGAACATGATTATATATTATGAGTCGATTATCGAACGAAAGAGAAAAATACTTTTCAACATATCGGTTTTATGCGAGGTTTTATCATACTCAAATTCTACTCATGTGAAGTTGGCCCCGACTATTTTCGAAAACAATTATTTTTTCGGAGTTCTGTGTAGATTTCATGTAGTTCTAGAGTTCCTGACTGAAATTTTCAATAGTTCCGGCAAACTATGGATTTAGATGAAAAAAAAAAATTTGGGCGCCAACTTCACGAAGCGCCGTTTTAAAATGAGTTTTGATTATTTTTTGTTGTGTATCTGGGAGAGTTCTGGAGTTCTTGATTGATTTCAATAATAGTTCTGGTGAATTGGATGAGTTATTGAAAAAAAATTGTTGCGCTCGACGAGTTCTACAAAATAGTTCAATTACATTTTCGTGAAAAAGTTCTACTTTTCAAGTTATCGGCCATAATATGGTGCAAATTTCGAATTTGATTTGCGATGGAATAAAGAAAGAATTGTAACAGTTCTGAGAACAGTTCTGAAAACAGTTCTGAGTAGCGCTCGACGAGTTCTACAAAATTTTCCAACTGCATTTTTGTAAAAAACTGATACTTTTCGATTTATCGACTAAATAAGGTTTTCCAACTTCACTTTCGATAAAATACCGAAAACACAAGGGAAAAATTTGAACAGTTCTGAGAGGAGCTACTCAGAACTCCTCTCAGAACTGTTCCAAATTATTTATTGTTCTTTATTTGATCGATAGTGAGTTTCGAAAATTGCACCTTATTATAATCGATAAATCGAAAAGTATAACTTTTTCACGAAAATGCAATTGAAATATTTTGTAGAACTCGTCGAGCGCTACTCAGAACTCTGTTCAAAAGTGTAATTTTTTTTTCCGAATTTTTTGCAGAAACAAAGTTTTTCATTAACCCATCCAATTCACCAGAACTATTATTGAAATCAATCAAGAACTCCAGAACTCTCCCAAATACTTAATTTTCGAAAAAAAAAAACGGCGCTGCGTGAAGTTGGCGCCCAAATTTTATTTTTCATCTAAATCCATAATTTGCCGGAACTATTAAAAATTTCAGTCAGGAACTCTAGAATTATATGAAATCTACACAGAACTCCGAAAAAATAATTGTTTTCGAAAAAAGTCGGCGCCAACTTCACATGAGTTCAAATTCTCAAATGTAATATTGCTTATACTATAGCACCACAAAAAGCAATTTCTCAGCATCATTTTGTACCAGATTTCTCGAAATCACTATTTTTCAAGTTGTCCTAGTGTTGTTCTAAGCACAGTGATATATTCGCGATCGCACAAAATGCTATTTCTTAACCATTTTTAAAAGCGTGTAACTCGGGGTGTAACTTTTCAGTAAAAGCTCTAAGAGCATTTGTTTACATTGAAGTTTCTCTTCAATGTTCGACAGGAATCACTCGAAAATGTTTGCACTGATGTATTTGGTAACAACATGTATATATACGACGAAAGCCATATTGTCAGTCGTTCACGGTTCTATATCTCTCCAGATATTGGATGAGATCGATATTTATTGCTTTATCCATCACTTTAAAGATGACAGATATCTATGTAATTGGAATTGGTCTCCTAAAGATTCATCAGAAAAATTGTTTTGGTTACCTAATTTAATTATGGATTTTCTTCGAGGACTTTTTTATGTGAAAAAATATTGTATGAGTGTATATAATAATTAACGCGAACGAAAAAGAACCAGAAGAAAACGAACCTAACGCGCTAGCCTCGGTGCTAGCTGTATTAAAAAACTAATCGAATGGACTGTAAAAATGCTCTTTTTTCTGCAACCTATAAAGAATTGATATCTAATTGATAAAATGTAAATGAAGTAATCACCATTGTGGCTCATGCCAATCTATAACCATCGATAACCATGGTCAATTTTTTTGACAAGAAGAGGCATATTTGTACTAATAAGTATTTTGGTATTCGATAAAAAAAATTAATAGCATTGTTTTCTTGTTCATTTGATTTTGATTAAAGATAATAGAATGTATTGAAGTGGAAGTACTATAGGTAGAACTAGCTTTGCGATAGAAGCGATGAAAAATGCAATGTTGATTATTGTTTTTATTGATCAATTCAAATCAAATCACAATCTGAATTGAAATTCACCAATATAAACATTGAAGTTATTCACTGCTAGTGTCACCGAATCCAAAATCGCTCAGAAGTGAGCTGGGCCTAACTCTCCTGACATTCATTTGACAGTTCAATTGTATAATATAATAAATATAATAAAAAATGCGTATCGAAACAGAGGCTATTTCGATACGCGATATGACACGAATTCATAATGACTTCATTATAGAACCAATATAGAAAAAATACATTTGAGAATAATGATATTCAATTTTTTGAAAGAGAAAAATAGTCTATCCAATTAAAAATATCAAACATAGTTTGAGATGAATGTCTGGTAGACTACGAGCAGAAAACAACTACTTTCCTGGTAAATACCACGCAGAACATTGAATTATATCTGTTCGTAGTCCATGCAACGATTCACACTGTGAATGCAGATCGCAAATGTTTCTTTCTTCCTAAGACGTGACAAATTTACATCGAGACAGGCACGCCTAACAACCTACAGACCGGTTTCGGGCTTATTGGCCCTCATCAGTGCAGGGTAGTTATCCGAGTAGATACCGTAAGATCTCCACTCGAAGCGTTGCCTGTCCCAATGCATTTTCGTCGCGTCTATTTGACCGCATCGAGCCGCGTTCCAACAGACAAATGGACGTGGCGACATCATGCGGCAGAAGAAAGAAACACTCCAGGAACGAATCTCCCAAGTTTCACAGAACTTGGAAGTGGCTAAGAGCTTGACTAAGCTCAAAAAATTTTTATTGTCCAATTTATGGCTAATCCATTTTTTCAATGATTTTCAACTTCCAACTTGAGAAATGAGTTTTAAATGTATATATGAATTTGTTGTTATCATGCTTTCTGGAGTTAGTTTAAAACTTATTAAGAAAAAACATCAAATCAGCTAATAATAACATGGGATAATCCTAAATCAGTCTGAAATGTTGGGTATTTTTATAACATAATCCACAATCATGTCCGAGATCATGTCTCAATTCTTATTATAAAAAATATTAGATTCTTAAAAGTTTCAATAAATCCACCCTAGCTAGACACTTCGTTGTGTCAGTAAGAGAAACGTCAACTTCAAGAGCTGTTTTGAGAACAAAAATGGACGACTTTCGAGTCGGTTGCAGAAAATAGTGATGCTTTCTCAGCTCGCGGCTAGGCCGATTTTATAGCGTATCCAGAATCTGGTGGAATTTCGGGAAAACGCTTCCTCGTGTCCCGAGCAGTCCTCACGATGCCATCAGGACCGGGAGCCGCGCCTGGTGCTCAATATTTCATGTGCCGCAGCTAATAGCGCGGGAAGTTCTACCCCATTTTACCGGGGGATGTTGCTATAGTCCATTTCAGTTGAGAATACAGCGTTGAAGAGATAGGCAAGTTAACACAATGTAAATATTACGATGTCGCAAAATTGGAAGTGGTTAGTTGACCGGACGGCTGTGTATAAACAGTGAAATAAAATCCAAAGTTGACGAGATTGAATGTTAAAATCTCATTTCTATTATATTTACCGTGAGTATAATTTCAATAATCGCAGGAAATGATTTTGACTCTCACCAATTTGAATGATTATGGAAGAAAACCCTGAACCAGGCCATGCAATTAGTGCCAGTGCCAGAAAGAGTCATTCTGGTAAACCTGTAGGTACGAAGTGTGTTTATCAGACATATAGAACAGGAAAACACAGAAACTCAGTAATGTTTGCAGCAACTGAGGTAGTTTTTGGGAATCAACCATGTAAACAGTTGTCGCTGAGATGTAGGCTGAAGGCACTACATCCCCAAGGAAGAAGCGAATCCAAAGGGATACTTCTGCAGGCATTGGATGAAGCTGATAATCAAGCTTTTCTTGCAACAGTTTAAGCTTTCGTTCGTATAAATTAAATACCAACATTGTTCAAGAAATACATGAATTCAACTGAATATAATAATTGTCATGAATATTGCTCAATACCATCTATAGGAAGAAATCAATCAAGCCCCAAACTCAATCTGGAAGAAATCAGATCCTGGAATGGTTGATATCAATTATTTTATTATTGATATAAATTATATTTCATTTACGATAATAGATAATAGAAGTTTCTGAAACCATGCTTTACATAAATCTATATTGTAATTGCTTTCTATAATTTGTTATTCATTGCATGTACTAACATAATTATTAGGAATATTTTTGTTAAATTATAGTTACTTATGTAGTGGTTCCATCATTTTATGTGTGCAATATTGAAATAACTGTTGATTTATTTTTCTGAGCAAAACATTTCCATGTACCATTTTCAAATTTTGTCACTAAAGCATAATCAGTCAAGTGAAATGAATAATGACTTGAGATTGGATACGTCAACGAATTATTGTTCACTTATGTGCTTCTTGAAATTACTTGATATTTGCAGATTTGTTATTCACTTCGAAATTTATAATTTAAGACATCTTATATCCTGCAGAATATACTCTTGCTACACAAATATTCAATTATTCCTTCATCACTTAACAAAATAAATATGGACTTAGCAACAATTCTCGGATGGGGATCTAATGCAAACAAAACACAAACAAGTCTTTTCTCTATGAAAGCCGATCTCACTGTGCCCAACATAATTCAGTCAGGAGTAACCATACAATTGAAGTCATCCATTTCGATGCTTGGCGTTACTATCAGCAATAACCTTTCTTGGGAAAATCACGTGAGGTCCATTGCCAAAAGTGCATCCCAAAAACTTGGTTTTCTGTTTTGAGCCAAGAGCTATTTCACTCCCAGTCAGCTGCTTATGATCTATAAGGCACAGATCCGACCTGTCCTGGAATACTGTTCCCATATTTGTAGTGCGGCACCTACACATATCCTGAAACTATTGGATTCTGTCAAAAAAAGGGCAATTCGTCTCGTCGGTGATGCCTCGCTCACAAACTCGCTCACTTCTCTGGAACACCGTATAGAAAAGTTGGCGATTTACCTCTATTTTATAGATATTTTCATGGGCGATGCTCTTCGGAAATATCAACAATCGTTCCTTCATTAGCAGTCCCTTCGAGATTAACCCGTCAAATTCAGTCTTCACACCCCTTCGTGGTCACTTTAGATACCTGCAGAAAATCTTTTTCAAAGACTCGTTCATCCAACGAACATCAAGACTTAGGAACTCATTGCCTAGGGAGGTGTTCCCCGATGCATACGATCTTCAGAAATTTAAGAAGAACACCAACTCCTACCATCTTTCCCTTGGTTCTCACGATGTTCTCTGAACATTACAGGATATCCCTTTTCGTGAGAACCAGAACTCAAAAAAAAAATCATATTTCTGAAATATGTGAATTTAGCGGGTTTGCTTGTGTGAACCGGGCTACTCCCACCATTCCCATCACTGTATTCTTAACTGGGAGCTCTCCATATCTCATATGACGCTTGTATTGGGTTCTTCCCCGAGTTCTGCAGGGATTAGGAGGAATTTTACCTCGGGTTTTGCGTTTTCATTAGTTTCCTTCCTCTTCGGATCGCGCGCTTTGTATATAGTACGGGCGGTTTCCATAGGAATCGTATATGCCGAAAGAAATATATTTTTCGTAGTTGATTAATATGTGGCAGGATATTTGGTAATAGCAAAATGGGCGTCAATTGAGGTGGAGTATAGCGAGTGGGAGTTGTTAATAAAGGTTTTTTTATTTTGGTTCTCTAATGAATTCATTATGAAACGCAAATGCGTATCGAAATGGCCTCTGTTTCGATACGCACCTTATTATTCGGAGGTTGGTACAATCGAACTGTCAAATGAAAGTCAGATCAGTTAGGCCCAGCTTTCTTCTGAGCGATTTCTGATTTGGATGTTTTTATTGGAACATTTTAATTCAGGGTCGGATTATAATTGTTTCAATGTCATCATTGTCATTAATCGAAGATGTTTCTGTTATTTATCGATATTGAATCCATTTTTTTCAATAAACGACTTTGACAAAATAGCGTCTTATAAAACTTGTATCATTATATACTATTTTATACCGTGCCAAAATGATCTAACATTAGACTGAGTTACCATGAGAAAATTATTTCTATACCCATCCCGAAATCTGCTCTGACGAAGCATTCTCTGATATTTAATGTGGTCATTGAAGAAAAATATGGGATTTTTGCGATTTTTGTTCATTTTAATTAATATTTGAAACATAAAACAGTGTTTTACTTCGTGTGATGGTGGAGCTTGTGATACCCTAAAAAAATAAAAACCTGAGTCAATCTCACAAATATGCTTGAATTTGAACGAAGTTATGCGCAAATTATTTGATTTTGATCAATTTGTGGATGATGGTTTGATTCCATACAACTTTTCATGATAACATTTTGCTAAATGTTCTAAGTGTACTTCGTTTTTCTACACTTTTTCAGAAAGACTAATTATTCCATATCTGTTGTGTGACAATGAACTGTATTCATTGAAAGAATTCCATGACAAGTTACTACATTCTTAGTTCGAGTACAATTTTCTTCTATTGATAGTTTATATATATATGTATTTTTTTTTAATTTTTTTTTCTATACTTATTGTAATCAGATATATTTAGAGACATTTCTATTTTTGTGTTTTGTGTTATCTATAATGTGATGTGAATTATCGATGTTTTTATATGACTTGAGTTTTCAACTGTTTAAATTGAAAGATTTGAATAAATCTATCTATCTATATATCTGAATATATAACTGATAAACATCCCAATATATTTCTACATATTCTAGTTCCCTGAATACGTTGTTTTATCATCTTTATATACAAATGATTTTTTCCAAATGCAACGCCACATCCCCCGTACTGAACAGACAAAAAAACAAAATCAATCTGGTCAACAAAAGATGTCTATTCTGTTCCAGGGTGACAGTGCCATGGCCTGGCATGAGAAATCACGATGTGGGCTACTTCTACTTCTGTTCTCATTCGTTGTTATATCGGATGCGACGACAAAGGCATTGGGTAAGTTAGGAGTTCGGAACTTGGAAAATTAACAAATTCAGCGTTGCCAGTGCTAGTACTTTCGTACTAGATCATGTAATTTTCAACCTTGTCTAGAACGCTAGTACACCCGTTACAACACTAGTACGTTTTCATGTTTTTTGACTTGAGACAAAAAATATCAAAACATAGGTAACTGAAATGAACCAAGAAACACAAAAAGTGCGATACCTTTGTCTCATAAATACGTTTGTGCTTATTTTATTTCATGTTATGTAGTTCATACGTTAATACTTATTACTTTTTATCGTCGTAATACTCGCAATCGTCGCAATGACAGTTCACATTGTGCAGTAATGGACATTATAAAATTATAATTTTTTCGAATAAAACTTCTTTTGTTTATATATTTATTGATAATTTTGCTCTTACCATGCGATCTATTCTTCAGTGAAACCATGTGTTTTAACCTCAGTAATCCGAATTTTCTAATGAAATCGTGAATATACCTTTACTTTTCCAGATAATACATACTAAAGTTCAATATTTCACATTCTTTTAATGATATCTGTCTTTCTTTTTGACATGTAGTGAAGAGAGAAAACACATATCACTGAATTAGGGTTGCCATATTTCGCTAGACTCTCGTCGGGACGTTCTAAGAATTCTATATGATGGGGTGTATAAAAAAATTTTGTGATGAAAATCTTCGTATTTCATATAACATATTTGTTAGTTAATTAACGTCATAATAAAAATAATTCTAATTTGCTGCAGAAGTACTAGAGTTGCCATACTGTTAAGAAGATTTAGCTTTTACAACTCTTTGTGACCTTTAACATATTTGTAGAACTCTGTGCAAAGTCATGTCTGAGATGTCATAATTGAGTTGGCACTGTGAAATAGACTCCACTGTTTCTGGGAGCAAGCGATTTAGCAGGGATTGTAAAAAAAAATACTCGCATAATTTTAACAGTTGGCACTTTCTTTCATTCTTTCAGTTTCTTCATAAAAGTTAATGCATTTCTTTACCAACGAATTGATCAATTTTCATTTCTTTGAGGCAAGTTCAGCTTCTAAGATACATATGTTGCTCGAAGAGATTGTCGCAGGAGACTTACAGGTATAAAATAGTATTTTTTTCATGCTGGGATTTCAGATAGTGTCTTCAGATCGATCCCTTCATATTTATCAAATGAATCAGACTATCACGTTAGGAGTATTATCATTACAATCAAATATTATTAAGTGGCTGACCGACGAAATTTGCATTGACCAGTTTCAATCGGGACATTTTAGTCTTTTGTCGGGACGTCGGGACAGAGAGCTCAATAACGGTGACAGTCCCGATATATCGGGACGGATGGCAACCCTACACTGAATGGTTTTGCTACACCTACAAGTCAGCCATATGGCATCCACAGTATTCGCAAAAGATGCGCATAGAGGTCTTCAAAATGGCCGTTGTTTATGTAGTCTAGATGGCTAAATCAGAGGAAAATCATGAAAAAGAATGCAATATTTAAGATGTTCTTCTTAGACAAAAAGCATAGTGAATGCATGTTATATTATTTACAGTGATCTAGAAAGATAGAATACTTTCCGAAAACTTGCCAGACAAAGAAAGTGAAATTTCCAACTATGACACGGATTATCTCGAAAAGTAAGGAAATGTTTACGATTTAATCATCGAATTAGAGTTTCTGAGATCAAAATACATACTCATTGAAAAATAGATTGCATGAAAATTGCAAAATTATCTATTTATTCTTACTTTTTTCGAAAAATGGTACATTTTTCGCTGGATTTTTAGTACTTTTTGAGATGCAGGGCTGGCAACGCTAACAACTCGAATTTCTTTGTCAAACAGGTAATCAAGGGACCCAGAAATCCTCCAAACACTCGCCAGCAGAAAAAGAGGAAACCAGTAAAGGTTCGTACGGTGCTATCCATCTTGAAAGTCATGATGATTATTATTGGTGATGCCGTCTTATCTCTACTGGCCACGTGGAGAACAATCGATTTCCCACGTGATATATTCATGGGATATTTTGTCGCATTCTTCAAAGCTTGCTCAGGCACTAAAATCAATTCAGATCTTGTGTTTACACATCAGTATAGACATTCATGTCCCTTTCAGTCCCTTTTTCGCGTTTTTGAACAGTGATTTGTACAATAAATCGGCGGCATCACTGGTATAAGAGATATATAAACTAATGCAGAAAATTTATAATTGCTTCTTGCTTCATTTCAACATTTATATTGTGTTTCATGCAGGCCTCTGGCTCCCAGGTAAGGATATATTTCAGTTTAATAGGGTATTGGAATATTGATAACCAAACTAGTTTTTATGATGAAATATTAGAAAAATGAGAACCTGATGGAAAAAATCGATCAATTCGTTTGAGAGTTATGGAGATTTGAAAACTTCTATGATGAAGAAGAAGAAAAATGAGCTCCCGAAGGAGAAAATCAGTCAATCTGGAAGTTATAGCGATTTGAAAATTTTGTCCGATAAAAAATTGATTTTATACGCTCTTGGAATTTTCGATAGTAAAACTGAATTCTATGATGAGAAAGAGAAAAAATGTGCACCCGATGGAAAAGTCTGTCGATCCGTTCGGAATTTATGGCGATTTAAAATTTTTTTAGAAAAAAAATACGATTTTGAAATTTCCAATAACACAACTGAATTCTGTGATAAAAAAAGATGAGAAAAATGAGCACCCGATGGAAAATATCAATCCATTTGGAAGTTATGGATTGCCGTGTCAAATTAAAAAAAAAACTTTTCCACAAGAAAATTGAATGTACTTTGCATCCACTCAGCCACAATAAAATATACTGATATTTATTTGAAATAATACTATGTTCATACCGGGTGTAACAAGATCATGGTACACCCTCTGTATCTCCGTTAGTTTCAGAGGTAATTTATTGAAATTTGAGACATGCTATGAACATAATAAGCGTCATTTTTTGACCTATAAATGATTTTTTTTTTGATACCAACTCTCGATTTTTGAATGGAACACCCTGTGTATTATTTCATTTTTGAAATATGCACGATTTTCTGGATCTAATGATACCACATAAGTGACATTTCAAACGTCAAAATCTTTTAAAATTCAATTTTCAGTTTTCCATTTAGGTGTGCCATGATGGTTCCGATTTATTCCAATTGATCCGTCTAATGCTAGAAAAATCTAAATCCCGTCAAAAATACTAAATTGCGTTTTTTATGAGCAAATAAAGTTCATCATAGTCGATTTTGCGGTAAAACTCATTTTTTTCAAATGGAACCATATTGGTACCGTGGTACCATTTATTAGTACTACCAATAAGGAATTTATTTATAGCTGTTGATAAAATGTGCGATAAATACAATGAAAATTACAGCTAAAAGAAAATAAAATTATTAAAAATTTTTACGTTTTAAATGTCACTTATGTGACATCATTGACTTCAGAAAATTTTGCAGATATCAGAAATGCAATAATATACAGAGTGTTCCATTCAAAAATCGAAAGTTGGTATCACTTTCAGCGAAACCGGAAGTGAAAAACAAATCATTTGTAGGTCTAAAAGTGACGCTTATTATGTTCATAGCATATCCCAAATTTCAATGAATTATCTTTGAAACTAACGGAGATACGGGGGGTGTACCATGATATTGTTACACCCGGTATGTTCATGAGTTGGATATGTTTTGCTACGTCAGAAAGCTAATAAAAAGTAGTGTGGAAAATATCAAAAATGGGTAGAGCTAATTCAAATCGATACACGTATCTAAAGAAATTCACTGAGACCACCATCTTGCGTGAGTTGCAATCGTATAAAAGCCGTATAGAACTAAAAGGGCGGGCGTTTTGTTTGCTGTTTGTTATACGGTGATGGAGTCATGAATTAATTATGGTGGATTCATGCAGCAATTTTAAGTCATAAGTTTCAAGTCGTAAGGTTTTAGTAATAAGATTTAAGACATAAAGGAAAAAACACCATATATGCAGGAATTATTAAGGACTGTCATGTCTTAAGCGTAACTTCTCCCATTGGTCAATTTCTGTGGTTGTGTCAGTGGTCACTTTACAATTTCAGTCATCAATATCCATTTTTTCTTTTTATAATCTGATAATTCTGATATGAGTTTGAATAAACAACACAATCACAGACAATAACCTATAAAAAACCGTCAGATTTGAAAACTTCGAACGTATGCGAAAATATGATCAGTTTTAAGCCATCCGATACGATTTGACAGCAAAAACAGGCAGAAGAAAGTTTGCTGTGGTAGGTAATTCATATATTCTATATTAAGGAAGTTTTTTTTATTAATAGATATAGAAAAAATTGACTTCGCAGTTAGTTTGTGTTTGAAAAATTAGTAAAATACAGCATCTTTCCATCAACATGTGCTACTATAAACCTGTCAAATTCGACATTTTTTTTTTTTCGAAATTCTTCAAAAAATCAGTTTTTTTTTTAAATATAGAGAAATGCCAGGAAAAAGTTGCCAATTTTATTCATTTCTTCCAAATTCGGACTCTCTACTGTCACTTCGACTTTTTTCCATTTATTTTAATTTTTCGAATCTTTCGCTATATCGATTCGAACGAAACATGATTCAAATTTCATAATTTTGATGAATATGAGACTTCAATATCATATCTTGCCCAGGAAATACCCACATTGGCCTGTTACCAGAAAATAAAAAAATGCATCTCCAGAAATTCGTGTTTTTTGTTGCAAAGTTCATCTAGTTTTTTCATTTCATTGTTAAACTGATGTGGATTTTTAATGTATGGACGTTAATATGTCAGTAATGGAATAAACGAATTTCTCTTCATTCTTATTAAACTCGTATTTCTTTTTTATTAGATTTTTATCCAGTTTGATTATTTTTCTGACCAATGATTCAGTTACAAACAAACCCGAAATATCATAATTTTCTGTAAAGTAAACAATGACCTACAGTTCCATAACTATTCAAAAGACATTTCTTTTAGCGATTTGTACTTGACATGATATAAAATTTCGTGATTTTGAACAATACAAGACTAATGCAACATCTCGGGATGAAAATAGTGGGGACTGAACAAATCGAGATAGAATTTTCGCTTAGTAGTAGTCGAAGTGACAGTAGAGAGTCCAAATTTGAATGAAATGTTTGGAATTGGAAATTGAGCAACTTTTTTCCTTGACATTTTTCGATGTTTCCGAAAGAACTGATTTTTTGAGGATTTTCGAAAAAATGTCGAATTTGACAGGTTTATAGTAGCACATGAAAAAGGAAAGATACTGTATTATACTCATTTTTCAAGCACAAACTAACTGCGAAGTAAAATTTTCTTTACATCTATTGATAAAAAAAACTTCCATCTGTCGCGAACTTTATGTGTGACACTGTATATTGTACTGGATATAGTAAAGTCGTTTATTATTATTATTATTATATCCAAGTTTCAGTCACTTAATAATGTTGTGCTCTCGCCGGTCTAGCCCTTAGGGCCAGCGGAAAATTGTCAATTAAACGCGGAATATCACGAGGATCCTGTGAGTCGATTAGAATTCCCCCGAAAGCTGGGAGATATAGATTTTCGTCGCTTTAATCGCACATCTATTTCCGAAAGAGATGGGGGGGGGGGAGGGGTACCGCTCCGCTCCGGCGGGTGTGATTCATCATTTTTCAGCAGAGGGTCCTGCTCGTTATCATATCTGACGCCGTGCCGCACTCATTTCGGTATATTGCATTTTCAATTCGGCAGCGGGTGTATCATGGGGTGAAAAGAAAACAACGTATGGGCAATCTAATAATCGACAGCAGTTATCAAGAATGGCTGTTGAACCCGAGTGAAATTGCTGTACCGCGCTTTTATTCGGAGGGTGTATAACAGTGGGAAACGGTGGCAAAGACAGGACTGGCTATCCTATATAGCTCTCCACTTTAGTGATAGTTACGTCATTGTATCGAAGTATGCGACGTTGTCATTTCAATCATGATGTGATCAAACCAATTTAGCATAGCATAGGCTTTGGTAGTAAACTACGCAACACTAATTACGTCGCACCCCGAAATTTTGCCCCTGTTAAGATTTGAATAACTTTTTTCTTCTTCGAACAATTCGAATTCTGTTTGCACTGTTCGCTAACTCAGTCCTTCAGCTATAATCTCGTACTTCTTCGATACATAAGGTTATTTCCATAAAATTGCTACAGGATGTTTTTTGGAACTGTGCAAAATTTCGAAATTTTCAAAAGGATCCCAAATGAAGAAAAACAGTTTTTTTTCAACTTTAACAGCAGAGGCATGAATATCATCTCATTACCTTTGGCCATTTCCAAAATTGTCTTCTTATCACTTTTCTTTACAGAGTGACCTCAAAAAATCATTTTTTTGGTTTTGCAGTCATAACTTTTTTCCTCTTCAACCGATTTTCAAAATCTCAGGATCATTTTGAAGCTGAAACGTTAGATGAACAGACATGAAGATTAGAATTGACTAAAAATAAATATTAAAGATCAAGGGTTTCTGCATAGGTGACCCAAATCTAAATCCCCCCTCGAAATCCCGATTAAAAAAGAAAAATATCCAAAACGTTGTTTGATCGAAACGAAAATATCACCACCAAAAATACTGAAGAAAAAATTTTTACCCCCTCCCCCCCAAAAATTTTTTTTGCGGGTAAAATTTTTGCTGGTCAAACGGTTAGATATATCGGTAAACATATTTCACATGACCCCCACAATGGGATCGGATATTGAAAAAAAAAATTCTTCCGCCCCCCTTGCCCCCTTGAGGTACTTTGGGTACGAATGAAGGGGAAGGAGATTTTTGTGATTTTTTTACATATAATTTTCGTGAGTTTCGTACAAAACTACTAAGAATCGCCCAAACTCGAGTTCTCCAAGTATCATAGTTTGATGTACAGGGCGAAAAAAAGTTATTTTTCAGAATGGAGACAAGCGGTACCCATAGCTGTGTTCAGCGAAAAAAGTTGATCAAAGGGATAAAAAAATTGTTTCATAGGCGTACGCATAACATTTTTTTGGGGGTCTAAAAAATTAAATTCTTTTAAAAAAATTCAAAACATGATGGAAGACTTCGTATAGGGGTTGAGAAGGTTACCCTGAAATTTTGTTGTATTCAGATTTTTTTTTTTAATTTTTTTATGACGTCTTATATCTTCAGAAGAGAAAGACCTACGAATAGTTTTTCTGTCCTGGTCTTTATTTTCACGAGAACGTAATTTTCAACCTGTCTTGTCAGTCACTCATTATGATTTTTGTTACGTTGGTTACGGACCATGCATTTTTTTTTGGCTGATTTTTTACTAGAACATGGCGTTTCATTTCGGTTTTCTCACGCACAAATGTTGCCAACTGGAAGAAAAAAAGATCTGGATGTGTCCAGAATGGAAGATCCTTCCGAAAACAAGTTGATTTTCATTTAATTCTCCCAGTCGGGATTTACAGAGTGTTTCAGATTTGGGTCACCTTTGAAGAAACCTTCGATTCTGAATGTTCATCTTGAGTTAATCCTGATCTTCAAATCTTCTCATATGAGGTTTCAGCTTCAAAATAAGCCTGGGATTTCGAAAATCGGTTGAAGAGGAAAAAAGTTATGACTGCAAAACCAAAAAATTAATTTTTTGAGGTCACTCTGTAAAAAAAAGTGATAAGAAGACAATTTTGGAAATGGCCAAAGGTAATGAGATAATCTTCATGCCTCTGCTGTTAAAGTTAAAAAAAACTGTTTTTCTTCATTTGGGATCCTTTTGAAAATTTCGAAATTTTGCACAGTTCCAAAAAACATCCTGTAGCAATTTTATGGAAATAACCTTATGTATCGAAGAAGTACGAGATTTTAGCTGAAGGACTGAGCTAGCGAACAGTGCAAACAGAATTCAAATTGTTCAAAGAAGAAAAATGTTATTCAAATTTAAACAGGGGCAAAATTTCGGGGTGCGACGTAATTAGTGTTGCGTAGTTTATTTTAAATGGATTTGAATTATTTTGAATAGTTTTTTGACTTTTTTCGTGCTTTTGAGCTAGTTACTGGTAATTTTTAAGCAAGTTCACAAGATCGTAAAAACGAAATCGAGAAACATTTGTTCAGTAACCTCAGTTTTCCTCATACTGAGCAGACATCATTTTTTTGCAAAAATTTCTACTTCAGAATCCAGGATTGTGAAAAATGTGAGGAACGTATTGAAAATAGGAGAACCTTTTGCCTCAAACATGTACATTTGTAGTAAATACTTAATAAAAGGGGATTTTCAAGTAAATGAAATAAAATTGAAGGTGAGATTTCATTCATGTTAATCATGTTGAGTCAAACATATATACATAATCAGAAGTTTATCTGTAGTACTGTAGTTATAACTCCTACGGTTTGTAATGAAAACCTTGATTCTATTGCAGGACTATCAAGAACAAGAATTAAAAGATTTTTCGAAATTCCTCAGTTATTCTTGGTACTTTAGATCGAATAATTGTTTTATTTATATTTGATTCAAAAGTTTTTGTGGGTTCTCCTCATAAATTATATTTTGTGAATATGAAAATGTTGACTTGTTACATATTCAATATTCATCAATGAAAGCAAATGAACCACTATACTTACTTTTCCCATAGAATAAAGTTTTTCGTATTTATTTATTTTTTATTTTTTTAGTTGAAATATAATTATCAGCTTTTACTTTACCCTTGTAATCACACACTCCCGCTGCTCACTTTTTCTTTTGGAATAATTCTAATTTCCTGTGGGGGCTGCCCAAAAGCTGAAGTTTGTAAACACAAACTACTTATATTATGAAAGTTCAACACTTTTGAGGGTCTCTTCTTATATCCAATATATTGGAGATGCCTAACTCAATCTTGGGAATTTTGGAAATAAACTGTTAAAAGAGCGAATCTTCCAAATACCAATACTCCAGTGGATCATTGACTTTGAAGAAGAGGTGGCATTGAAAAGCATATAAAACATAAATCTCATGTAAGTTCCCAGTTTTGAGTTCTATTAATGTTAAACATTCAAAAGCGCCATTTTGAATATTTCAAATTGGTGATTCCATTCCTGAAATTTGAATTGAAAGTTTACATATACCATTGAAAATATTACGAAATGTTTGTTGTTCACCTCTATTCAAAAATTTTACATCTCTGGAGCGTCATCTATTCCTGATTTTCTCGAATAAAGGCGTGTTTATAGCTTTTCCAAACTGAAATTTTACTCATTTCCTATTTGGCAAGTATAATCCATTCAACAGTTACTGCCGTTTTCCCTAGACATTCACTTTGTCTTCGAACCTTTTCTACACTTTCTATAATACCTATACCCATGCGCTCTCTCTCTGTTGGTAGTATTAATAACCACAGCTAATACTCATAATGATGAAACATCAATCGTATTATTGTGAAAATGTGCAAGTTCATCGTCAGTGTTTCTTCACAATCTCCATAGAAATAATTAGTCATCGCCATTGTGTTTCCATCCAATTGGGAAAGTAATCGTCGCCTTGATTGGCTTCATGGGCGTAGTTGAGTGGGAGGCATCTGGAACTAACACCCCTGAAACCAATATTCATTATTGTGTTCTCGTATATCGGATCAAGTACGAAACATTTTCATTATACTATAAAAAGTCATTTTCTGCTATAAAATGATGGTCACCTAAACTATACAAATCGTTCCAGAAAAGTCGAGCCTCAATTTTTTTATTGCATTTTCTATGTCGATATTTCAGAAATTTCTTTCAAGTTTGTAAAAAATCCCAGTTTTGCATACAAAGGAACAGCATAGAATTGCAATAAGTAACGTAAAAAACTAAATGAGACATTGCATCTCGAATGTCAACAATTTTTTTTTGTGACTACCCTGCACTGAAGAGGTCCAATGAGCTCGAAACCGGTCTGCAGGTTAATGTCAGGCGCTTTTCCCAATTTAATCATTGCCGAATACCGTGTGTTAGGAGGAAAGAAACACTTGCAAACTGTATTTACTTAGTGAATCGGCGCGCATAGACTACGAGTAGATATCATTCAATGTGGTATTTGCCAGGAAAGTAGTTTTCTGCTTGTAGTTTTAAAACATCCTAGATTTTTTTTGCGAATTGTTGACGTTCGAGATTCAATCTCATTTTGTGTTTTGCGTTATTAACTCACATTGTCAGTGGCTCCATCTCTTGAATAAAGCGAAGTCACTGAGTCAGATAACACGCACAACAAATTAAATTTGCTGAAGTGGTAAAAAAAACTGGGCTAGATAATCAAGCTTTGATAGTGTTTCCCGGATATGGCTTCAAACATTTTCCATCTTCATTGGATTTCCTTAGGTGCTGAAAAAATTAAAAAAGTAATCTCCCGTAGGCCTTTGGCGTATTTTAATTTTCTTTTGATCTCGCTGTGTAAACATCCCCAAACTGGGGAACGTAACTGCGCCCATGGCGTCTTCGCCCCTCAAGAAAGTCTATACCTTATCTCCATCAGAAACAAAGCCCGAATCTAAATGGCCATCGAAGAAGTCGACAATCAAACTGCGAACTTTTTGAATCCGTTTCGGAAAAATGTAGGACAGACAGCGTGTGTGGGTTTGGGAGATATTGATTTACTCCCTCTCCCCAACCCCGACACTTTCCAGCCAGCTCTCGGTTTGTTTGCCCCTCGAGGCATAAAGAAGCCGCTGACACGTAATGGCATTTGCTTATGGGCAAGGTTAGTTCAACCCCCCCCCCCCTTCCCTCCCCTAGGATGCCAGGGTCCGATTTGAATTTTCGTCCGGGAAAAATTGAATATTTCAATTACCCCCCGCTATTTCACCCTTCCCATGAGCTGTTTGCGAAACACCCGAACGGCTCTCGAACCCCACGATTATTGTTTAGCAAGTGTGGTTGGTATCATCTGTCTGCGTTTTTGCTTTTTCCAACGTATATTACATAATGAAACACTTCGTATATTTATAGCTGACTTTGTAATGTAATTTGGAGTTGAAATTCTCGCTGTGAATGAATTGAAAAATAACATTCTTGTGGTGCTATTTTTAAATTACGAAAGGATACAGAGACCACTGTTGTATATTTTATTTTATCTTCCTTCTGACTTTTTTCGCATTTCTCTTAGAATTTATTTATTTTTCTTGAAGGGAAATACTTTCAAACTCGAATAAAAGAGTCTGAATTCGAAGAAAATAGTTGTGTCAGAAATCGAATAATTAATTTTAGTTCAAAAGTCGAAATTCTAATAAAAAAGACAGAAGAGCTAAAAACAAATTATATTCTAATTTAAAAAAAAAACAGAATTCAAACATTAAAATTCAAGTTAGCAAGTAAAAAGTCTGAATTTGAAGAATTGATTTTGAGAAACGTCAGAAAAAACTTCAAACAAACAAGAGGATATCAGGGAAGACAACTCTGGAATCAAAAATACTTCAGTCTGAATTAAAAAAAAAAGACGGAATTCAATTCAGAATAAGTGGGATGTCAAAAATGTATTTCAAATAAAACCGAGTAGGAATTCAAGAAAGTAACAAATTTAATAAGAAGGCGGAATTCCATGACAAAAATGAAATCTAAAAAAATGTATTCGAGGGACCAAGTGAAAATTAGTTGTGAAATACACAATAGTGGCATCTCTACTTTTTTATTGTGAGTTATTAATGACAGTGTGGATATTGATACCAAAATGGGTGAAAAAATAAAGCATTACAGATAAGGAACAGCAAACTTGAAATGATAACCTGAATGAAAACATAATTTCACTCTAGAACAAAATCGTCTGTATATACTTACAGCTATTTATCAAAAAATGCATTTCTGTGAAAAATCATTTTTTCCTGCTACATTGAGAATGACTCCATGATAAGTGTGGGTAAAATGTTGAACATTTTATTTTCAACTGCTTGAAAAATATTACTAGGAATCGTTATTTATGGAGATGAACACTTCGAAATCCGCCAAGGATTGTTATTCGCGGAAAATTTCGCCCAACAGTCACACAGTTTGTTGATAAATGACATCGGGTCACGGGATAAAGGTTAACCTTAATACAGTTATCGATTTTTTTCGAGCTAATGTTAGCACAGTTCTATTTCTGCCTACAAAATAAATCCATGTTGAGTACGTGAATTATTACACCAAGCATTCATTATGTAGTAGATGAGAACGATATGTGGTGTCCTTGATGATGAAAAATTCAACGTTTCATTCAGCGTCCTCTAGTTTTGTGTCATATTGTTAATGATGGAGTCGTATCGAATCTCGATATTACGTAAACACCTCTCACACTTTTCAAAGACAATAATTACCATGCTGGATAGCCACTTATGGTGAATTCATGCACGACGTAACTTAGGTCTTTACTTAAGACTCAACTTAAGATTGACATAAAAATTCTTGTAAGTGTTCACGCACAACTTATCAAAATTATCAGTCAATTCATTGATGGAAAAAAAATTGTGGTGTGTTTGTTTACTTTGACTGTTTAATTCCTGATTCCTAACCAACATAATGATTAATTAAGATATCTTTGTATAAAATGAAATCAAAACAGAGTTTGAGGGTACAACAATGCCTGATCATGCGCAGTCCCTGATTTGCACGAAGAATCGCATATAAAGTTGAAAGTTGGCCAACTTAAGACATTCTTCAGTCATACTTTAAGTCTAAAGTTTCGTGCATGAACGTGTTCATTCGAAAAACAAATTTCAACTTCTTAAGGTTAGGGTTAAGTTAAGACTAAGTTACGTCGTGCATGAATTCACCATTAGCCTTCCGGACTTGACTACTGTGGATTTTGCGGTATACATGGAAAATAATGGCCTCACCCACCCCAAAAAAATCATGTACCTAACCATTTTTTCAATATGAAAGCAATAATTTTATCAGTAGGTATTTAGTCTTGAAGATAAATAAGTATTGTTACTTTGCCTTTCATTGATATTCAAACAAAACTGATGACTAATTTATTTTCATTCCATATGAGCACATTTTTGTAGATAAGAGATTGGGTTGGGTTAGTGAAATTTGATATAAAATATGAATCAGTGTCCACGTGTGAGATGAACAGCTCCTATTTCACTGATTAAGTATTGAGAATTTGCAAAAGTGATGAATGGTCGGGTGAAAGATAAATATTATTGATAATATGACCAATTCCCCTTATCAGAATGATTCAAACGTCAGAGATTTATCATTCATCAGCGAAGTTTGTTGCTGTTATTGTTATTTCGACCAAAAACTTTCCTACATGGAAACATTCATGAATTTGTCAGCTCATCAAGTACCTGACTAAGTTCACAATTGGTAATTTTTTAAAAACGAATTATTCAAATGCCAGGTAAATCAAAGAATTGGTTCAATTTCTTGAAAGTGGCGACACCATGCTTATGAATGAAAAAAATGGAAAAGCCATGGCTTCCAAAAATCTCTTGGAACGCGGCTCATTGCGGTCAAATAGACGCGAGGAAGATGCATTGGGACAGGCAACGCTTCCAGTGGAGATCTATAATGAAAAAAAGAATTACGATTTCGTTTGTTTCGATTGAAGAAACTGATTCTATGGGAAAAAATAAGCAGATTTGTATGAGCGAAGTTGAATATTGGTCCATCCGTGAGTTATAGCGATTTGCAACATTTTTTCTAAAATGAAAAAAAAAATTACGATTTCGATTAATTCGATTGGAGAAACGGATTCTATGGAAAAAAAAAGCAGATTGGTATGAGCGAATTTGAAAATTGGTCTATCCGTAAGTTATGGCAATTTACAACATTTTTTCTAAAATGAAAAAAAAAAAAATACGATTTCGATTGTTTCGATTGGAGAAACGGATTCTATGGGAAAAATAAGCAGATTGGTATGAGCGAAGTTGAATATTGGTCCATCCGTAAGTTATGGCGATTTGCAATATTTTTTCTATAACGAATAAATTTTTTTTCGATTTCGATTTTTTCGATTGGAGAAACGGATTCTATGGGAAAAAATAAGCAGATTGGTATGAGCGAAGTTGAATATTGGTCCATCCGTAAGTTATGGCGATTTGCAACATTTTTTCTAAAATGAAAAAAAAAATTACGATTTCGATTGTTTCGATTGGAGAAACGCATTCTATGGGAAAAATAAGCAGATTTGGTATGAGCGAAGTTGAATATTGGTCCATCCGTAAGTTATGGCGATTTGCAAAATTTTTTCTAAAATGAAAAAAAAAATTACGATTTCGATTATTTCGATTGGAGAAACGTATTCTATGGGAAAAATAAGCAGATTTGGTATGAGCGAAGTTGAATATTGGTCCATCCGTAAGTTATGGCGATTTGCAACATTTTTTCTATAACGAATACATTTTTTTTTTCGATTTCGATTTTTTCGATTGGAGAAACGGATTCTATGGGAAAAAATAAGCAGATTGGTATGAGCGAAGTTGAATATTGGTCCATCCGTAAGTTATGGCGATTTGCAACATTTTTTCTAAAATCGTAAGAAGTTCAATCATTGGTTTTCAATGTTACCATTCATACACTCGACATAAGTTTTAAGTTGCAAGTCATAAGTTTTAAGTCATAAGAATGTTGGCCAACTTTTATCTCTTATGGCTTAAAACTTAAAACTGATCATATTTGCTCATGCGTTCGAAGTTTTCAATTCTGTGACGGTTTTTTATAGGTTATTGTCTGTGATTGTGTTGTTTATTCGAACTTATATCAGAATTATCAGATTATAAAAAGAAAAAATGTATATTGATGACTGAAATTGTAAAGTGACCACTGACACAAACACAGAAATTGACCAATGGGAGAAGTTACGCTTAAGACATGACAGTCCTTAATAATTCCTGCATATATGGTGTTTTTTCCTTTATGTCTCAAATCTTATTACTAAAAACTTACGACTTAAAACTTATGACTTGAAATTGCTGCATAAATCCACCATAAATGTCACGGTTTGAGAATAGGAATAGACCCTCGGGTACACAACACGCGGGAAATGATGGTGCGTCTTTCGCAGAAATTCGATACGAGACGGCGTACGCTTGCGAGGGGAAGGTGCTGAAGATCGAGTGCAGGGATGGTGAGCTGATCAAGCTGATAAGGGCGAACTACGGTCGCTTCTCCATCACCATCTGCAACGACCACGGCAACACCGATTGGAGCGTGAACTGCATGTCGCCGAAGTCGCTCAGAGTGTTACACAGTAGGTGAGAAAAAAAAAAAAAAAAAAAATCGTTTTCAACTGTGCTAACTCGTTCTTTGTGTTTTGTGTTTGGATACCACTGCATCGTTCTAGGAGTTCCCAAGAACTTCCCGGTTTTTTTCTGGGGTATGTCTGAAGGCTCGGAACCCCCCAAAAAACATGAAATATTCCGTATAAACCAAATATAGGAGCGACGATAGCAGAAAATCATATCTAGTGAATGTGCTTTTCTAAGCTTTACGAAATTCATTGGCATACAACAAATGAAAATATAACCCAAAAAACCACAAAATACGTGCGAACAACTTGTTGTCGAAATACGTATTTGGTTTTTCTCAAATATTTTGTGTTTTTTTGAGTTACATTTTCATTTGTTGTATATTCTTAAGCCACAGTCTCCAAATCTCTACTTCATTGATACATTGGCAAACATTAATTTGGAAAACAAAATTACGTCAACCCAGGAGTCAGTCAATTCGAATATGTTCCCTTTTTTCACGGAGAAGTGCAAGGATCAACCTTTAAAGGTGTAATTAGTCAACATAAACATAACTATAGCATAATCATTATCATAAACTTGAGCGTAAAAATAATTATGCATAAAACTTACATTGTAAGGCGGATTTGTGCACAGCGTTTTCACTAGAGATGTTTGACAAATCGCTGAAGAGCTTAAAGTAAATGAAGGTGGTGGATAAAGGAATCATGACAGTGAAAGAAAGTAGAATATTAATGAAAAAGCGTTGTGCATAAATCCGCCTATACAAGTCTCACAGTTACTGAAAGTGACAACTGACAATCAGTCAAGAATAAAGTTCTGTGTTTTGATGGATCATTTTATGGACAAATCAATCGGCGCCTGCTCTTCTTGAGACCTTTTTCACGCACTCGGTTGTTTTATAGCAGAATGACCAACAAAAACTTGTTACAAAGACAAAAAACAGTAGCCATAGAACATGTATCGTTCTTGACAGCTGACATGAAACCTAAAGTTGGTAATTTCAAGGTCACGTGCTTCAAGCATAAACTTGATATTCGGTCCGATTCTTTAAAAAGTGGTTAACATAGTGGATAAATTAGTAACGTTGTTAACAACTACTTTTTAACCACTTCAGATTTTCCACTATTCATATGTGGTATTCTTCAAATACGAAATTTATCAAGGTTGCTAATTTCTTACATTTCCACTCATAGGTAGATAAATGCGGAAAAGTTAGTAACTCCTCTTCTTTTTTATTATAGTTTGCTGTTTTTCTGCGATTTCAACGTCAATTTAACCCGAGATTTAACCTCATTTTTTGGATTCGATATAGCATTAGCACAGAGAAAATATCGGCATACAGATAACTTTTTGGTCTTCTGTGTCAGGGACTGCCAATTTTTCCGTGAATAATTGCAGAAATCATAATTATATGTTTTGGTAATGAACTTAGTGAGGTAGGTATAAATATATCCTGGAATGCATTTCATTACACAGGATCATTGCTCATTTATTCAGCTAGGTATCTAATTTTTCAGTAGCAATACATTCTACCATGTTGAACATCATTGGTTCTATCAGAGACATCATTAACATTATTATTTTTGGCATGTGATATATCTTGGGTAAATTTTTAGGTCAATAACTTTGAATTGGTTTGTATAATTTCATAAGGCTCTATATAATTGGATGCTATCTGTTTCTTGAGCATATATATGTAGATATTTTTTTCAGTAGGAAGGTATAGGTTCTCAATAATATTGATTATCCTACTATATAATTATTTCCTGAGTGACTCAAATACTGAAAACTGTAACAAATATCCTTCATAACTGCTTCTTCAAATATATATCACCTTTTTGATGAATTATTTTTTCATTTCCACCAGTAAAATCTGGTGGATAAATTCGTCACTTTATCAGTGGTAAACCAACGACGAGTTGTTAAATTTTTTTCCATTCTGACGTTAGAGAATTGAAGATTCGGAAAGTGATTCAAATAACAACTGACCTTCCTATTTGCCACCCAAATGACAGTGGTTGATATAAGCACTTCCTTAGAGAATCAGACCGATTGTTGTACAAAATATGCCATTTTGATGTAACAGGTTCAACTTTCGACTATCAATACAAGCACAATTGTGAAATTATGACTAAATACACACTGACGGACTCCAAATATCTGTAAATTTCCTCTTTGACAGTTTTGGTAGAATCGCGTTCCATGATGGATGGCAGCTGACAATTCGTCGGCAGTATCTGTGAAATAGTGAAAGGTCCGCAATCCGCAAGGTTGTAGTGAGATTTGCGGGGTGATTGATCCTTGGGATTTTTTTCCCTGGTAGCTTCTGGCCAGGTGGGCATACCGAGCATTTTGTTCTAGATTACGCTCGAAATTTGCAGACTCGGTTTTATGAACTGAAAAATGCCGTAATTGGCTGTGCCTTATTTGTCGGGAAAATGCCAAAGGATTCTTTCCATGCGGCGCCCGATTCCGCGGGCCCCCTTTTTCGTCAATTAATATGTCGGAAGGGAACTGGATCATGGGAGGTAGGATTCTTCTTGGGAACGAGAAAATCGCTACATGTGTGGGCCGGTCCGGTCGGTGCCATCGGTGGGCCAAAGAAAGAATGGCATCGACCATCGTCGAACCCGCCGCGAATTTTTATTCGGTCGGGTCATCCGCTATTTCGTATTCCAATTCGATTTCGGCTTTTTTTTTTTGCCGCAACGCACATCTGAATTTACGCACCTGAGAAACATTACCACGCCTCATTTTCAAATCGACCAAAATTCATGTTGACTTCTAATCGACCAGACTTCCAAGTGACATCTAATCGACCAGACTTCCAAGTGACTTCTAATCGACCAGACTTCCAAGTGACTTCTAATCGACCAGACTTCCGAGTGACTTCTAATCGACCAGATTAAAGATCTACCTAACTTCAGCGCTATTTACAACTGAACCAACTATAGAAGGCGAAACGTAACAAACAAAAGGGAAAAAGTTCGGCTGTGAACCGTGCTTTCCTGTGACTTCACATCAAATACCGTTGGATTCTAACCGAGCAGACTTCCAGGAGACTCCTACTAGACCAGATATCCAGTCGTACGGACTTCTGGCGACTTCAAATCGATCTATTTTCCAGTCGACTTCAGATTGATCTGATACCGATCTGTTTTCCATACGACTTCAAATCGAACATACTTCGAATGTATACCTAATTTTCAGTTGACTAGAGTCTCGAGAGACCTTTATAGGCTAAACCTTCAGTCTACAAATCTACCTGACTTCTAGCCGACTTAGAGTAGACAACTGACTTCAAATCGACATGATTTCCAACCGACCTAAAATCCAATTGACTTTCAGTTGACGTCAGAGTCCTGTTAGCTTGCAATACCGGGTGTAACAGGATCATAGTACACCCCCCGTATCTCCGTTAGTTTCAAAGATAATTCATTGAAATTTGGGAAATGCTATAAACATAATAAGCGTGGATTTTTTTTCCACTTCCAGTTTCGCCGGAAGTGATACCAACTCTCGATTTTTAAATGGAACACACTGTATATTATTACATTTTTGAAATCTGCATAATTTTCTGGATATAATGATACCACATAAGTGACATTTCAAACGTCAAAATCTTTTAAAATTCAATTTTTAGTTTTCCATTTAGGTGTGCCATGATGGTTCCGATTTATTCCAATTGATCCGTCTGATGCTAGAAAAATCTAAATCCCGTCAAAAATACTAAATTGCGTTTTTTATGAGCAAATAAAGTTCATCGTAGTCGATTTTGCGGTAAAACTCATTTTTTTCAAATGGAACCATATTGGCACCGTGGTACCATTTATTAGTACTACCAATAAGGAATGTATTCATACCAGGTGATAAAATGTTCGATAAATACAATGGAAATTACAACTAAAAGAAAATAAGAAAATAAAATCATTGAAAATCTTGACGTTTAAAATGTCACTTATGTGACACCATTGAGTTCAGAAAATTTTGCAGGTATCAGAAATTGCAATAATATAAGAGTGTTTCATTCAAAAATCGAAAGTTGGTATCACTTTCAGCGAAACCGGAAGTGAAAAACAAATCATTTGTAGGTCAAAAAGTGACGCTTAATATATTCATGGCATATCCCAAATTTCAATGAATTACCTTTGAAACTAACGGGTGTACCATGATCCTGTTACACCCGGTATATAATACACTATTCAAGAGTTCCAAATTATACCCAACAATCTGCAGAATTCTGACCTGGCTAATTCGAAACTCGCTGTAATATTCAGAAGGAATGATTAATTATGTCAGTGTATCAGGGAAGCATAACAGTCTCTTGCATTATTCATTGCGAAGGAAATATCGAAATTGAAATTCCCATCATAATAGAGATGCATCGTCATGTACATTCATATTGCTCATTCTGTTATCCTTGCAATATAATATCATGATGCTTTCTTTCCGCCTGATGCAGTGGTATCTGAACACATTCATCATCATAAAATTCCATTAGATTCATGACTCTTTATATACCTACATCTAATACTTTTGTGTGTTGCTTTTTGTATCTGTCAATATTGTATGTTATATTATATGATAATGCGGAACAGTGAATGGGTCCCTCGAAAGATGGTGGAAACATTGTGACGTGCGCTGGCTTCATGCCTTTTATAGCTTTTGTTGGAAATGCTTCTATCGCGAGGTGGTAAAGTTAATTGCACATGAATGATAACGTTAATATTCAACGTTCGGTTGTATAATTTAATGGGTTATATATACAGGATGCTTCTTATTTTAATGAAGCATGTTGATATCCGCATATTTATTCGCATAATACGTAGAAAATTCCGATTTGAATATATACGGGGTGATTGAGAGGAGGAGAAAGTCCAGGTCGCTCATGAAAAAGAGTTCCTTGCTATGAATATCGAGATAAATATAATAATATATTATTTGAATATTGTACATTTTATTCAATGATATAAAATGACCTCCATTAAGCTAGCAGAACCACCTTGGACTTTTTGAATTTTTATTCAGCCATAATTTAAGGCTAATTTATTACCCTATTGCCGAATTTTTTGCTCTTCGTTTTATACGAAAAATTTTGGGTTCTGCTAGCTTAACGTTAAGCTGGCAAAACCACTTCTACTATATACAAGAAGTTTTCAAAGGATCTGATTACATCATAATTTAAGGCTCATTTGAAGCTCTCATAGTAGCCTATTGCCGATTTTCTTTTTTTCTTGCTCTCCGTTTAAAAAAAAACGTGGGTTTTGCTAGCTTAACCGTTAAGCTAGCAAAACGAAACATAAAAGAAATAGTTTATGAAAAATCTTAACACACCATAATTTAAGGCCCATTTAAGGCTCTCATAGTAGCCTATTGCCGAATTTTTTGCTCTTTGTTTTTGGAACAGTTTAGGGGAACTGAAATTCAGGCTAACATTCCTAAACATAAATAAATCTACGATTTGATGCTAATTTCAACAAAATCGGACAAGAATTAAAAAAGTTACATTGTGATCAATTCTGGACGGTTTTTTTTACCATTTTTACCATTCTGGACGTTTTTTTACCAATTTTTTGTTCCAAAAACAAAGAGCAAAAAATTCGGCAATAGGCTACAATGAGAGCCTTAAATTATGGTGTGTTGAGATTTTTCATAAACTATTTCTTTTATGTTTGGTTTTGCTAGCTCAACGGTCAAGCTAGCAAAACCCACGTTTTTTTTTTGTAATCCTTCGAAAACTCCTTGTAGTAGAAGTGGTTTTGCCAGCTTAACGTTAATCTAGCAGAACCCAATATTTTTCGTATAAAACGAAGGGCAAAAAATTCCAGCCTTAAATTATGGCTGAATAAAAACTCCAAAAATCCAAGGTGGTTCTGCTAGCTTAATGGAGGTTATAAAATGTCAGTGAGTTTACATTGCATACCAATTGCATTTATGTTTGAAATAAAATACATAATATTGAAAAATTCATTCTAGTCCCACAGCTGATAGTTTATCAAAAAGCGTAAATACTTTTGAACGCCTTTCTATTTGTTTTGGAACCTGTGAATCCCTAAAAATCCATAATTTCAATTTGCAATCAACATTTTGAACGGGAAATTTGGTAATTTGTGTGGGTGGTACCTAATAGGGATGATAATATTCATTCGCATATTTGATAGGAAATTATGCCGAGTTTACAACTTTTTTCACATGATCGTGATTGTCACTAGACAACAGCTCTTCTAATAGCATGGGGCATATCATTGTTTGGTCCTTATTCAGCGCAACTCACCTGATGTGGGATTCATGTTCCACAATATTTTTTTTTTCAGTAACATCGAAAAATTGATTGATTTCATTTCAGAAAATGTCTACAGGGTGTTTCTGTACCCAAGCTATACCCTGTAGGGGTATCACGAATTTTTGCCTATCGGGGTAGCCAATTTCTCGTTGACAGCTTCATCGCTTCCTCATTTCAGTATTTTCTCATGCTTCTGTGATAGTTCCAATTAACAAATCTGATTTGGTCGAACTCATTGAAACCGAGATTAAAAACTTTTTTTTTCAGATGTTCTAATAAACAAAATTGTTCTGTTGATGTGAACAGTGAAACATTTGGTGATCCATGTCCATGGACTGAAAAATACCTTGAGATGCACTATATTTGCACTAACGGTAAATAAGGTTTATTTTATGTTATTCGTACGCCGAAATAATGCTATTACTATAATCACGTGAATGAGAAAAATACAAAAATACTGGAGCGCACAAAAATGCTTTCTATTTGCATAAATAAATAAACAATAACAGAAATTCTATACAAACGCATTCTGATGATTGAATGAAATGTTATAAGTTTTGCTTTTTCAATTTAACAGCCGAACTACCAAATTAGGATACCAAAAACATGATTGGAATATGTGGTTAAAAATTTGATTGAAAAAACTGTGCAGTTGAGAGAGTTGGCATGAATGGTTGTTCAAAAATTAATTGAATTCATTGGTTTCCCAATCAGAATAGTTCGATTCGAAAATTCCTAGACAGATATGGAATAATACACTGAGTGTATCTTGGTGCATTTTGGGTTCAGAAGATTATTCTACATAAAAGAGCAACTATAAGAAAGAAGGGAATTACTTTATTCCGCAAGAGCCAGTGAATATACAGAATGCAGGATTAATAGTTTGCAGAATCACAGAATGTATGAAACACTATTCAAACGTAATTTATTGGTTTTTTTTACTCTTTGAAACCGATTTGAAAAGTTGAATGCCTTCATGAAATGAAGATTCCTGTAATGATGTTATATAATATATAATATATAGGTCGTCATTGAAAAACAAATTTGTAATTTGTTCGTTTAGTCTTCAACATCCCGTCATCCATCAACATTAGAAGAATAAATAAACTCAATTTCCGTTGGGTGCACGCCTGTTATCTTGGATTAGTCTACCGCCATACAGAGGAAGCCATCGAAAACGAAACTAAACAGGATTTTGTTGCTTGGAAAAGATAATTTTTCCTGTTTGGGCTCTCACACAAGTCCAATAGAGGAATTCGGTCTAAGTTGCTAACCTTATATTTATTCGTGAGAACCTCTGACTCTTTTTTCGGCAAATTTTTGAGATTTTCGGAAAGATCATGCAATAATTAATAAATGCCAACATTATTTTAAGCTCATTCGTTGTTATAAAGCTGAAATGAAGTTTTGTCAGCTTTTAATTTTTAGTTACTTTAACATTCCTCAAATTAAATCTGATGTATGAGAAGAATCTGTTATATGTGTATTATGCTTTGAAGCTTGTGACGTCTTTGATCTATCTTTTTGTGTCACAAAGTATGTCTGTGTCGTGTATGTCAAAGCACAAGTCACGGGCATCACAAATCACCACACAGACACCTATACTTTGTGACACAAAACCAAAAATAGATCAAATACGTCACAAGCTTCAAAGTATAATACACATAGAACAGATTTTTCTCATACATCAGATTTAACCATATATATAATAACAACTGTATGGAAAACACCTATTCTTCTCTTCACGCGAAAATAAAGCCAGTTTTGGAAAAACAAAAGACTGTCTGGCTTGCTTATGATGAATTTTGCGCATGCGCGGGTTTTGACGAATTGAAATCCACTGACGTTTTCAGAATTTCATAGGTTAGGTATATTTGTTAACCCAAATTATGTAAAAGGGCGTCAAAATAGTTATTAATGTACTTACTGATTGTTTACAGAAGTGATTACTTAGTGATAACAGTGATTGATCAAAAATTAGCCCACGAATCTTGTTCCGATGACTTTATCGTCACAGGTTTCTATGCAAATCGCAAGTATCACTTTGTAGATCACATCCATTTCTGCATCTATCATCAACTATTATCCAAAATCGTCCAACAATCCATCGATGAATGAATATTTGAAAAATATATGTCATGATAAAAATAAAAACATCGAATTGAAGGTTACGTGACACATTTGATTGATTTTTAATAATCATCATACGTTTGTCGCTCACTAGAAAGCTACTCTCCTCCATGATGAAAACGAATGTCGATTCTTAATTCAAACTTGCGCATGCGCATATTCGCGATTTGTCCCGCAGACTGTCATTTGTTTTATTTTTCGGGTTCAGCTCTGGTATCCATGTTACCTATATAGTTATTATTAGATATATGGATTTAACCTGAGGAATGTAAAAGTATAACTAAAAATTAACAGCTGATAAAACTTTATCATGTTCAGCTTTATAACAACGAATGCACTTGTGTTTGGCATTTATTAATTATTGCATGACCTTTCCGAAAATCTCAAAATTTTGCCGAAAAAAGAGTCAGAGGTTTTCACGAATAAATAAGGTTGGCAACTTGGACCGAACTCCTCTATTGAAACTGTTGTTGAATTTCATTTTGGGTCAACGCAGGACATATCTCTAATATCACGACCGGTGTTGTTGTTTTTTTCTTTTTTCAAATAAATGGAATCGAAGTCACTTTGTACATATTCGTACCTTCCCGCTATGATATCGGCCTTTCTACCTGCGTTATCACTGTTATTAGTATGGCATTTCGACCCTTTCAGGGGTAGAGGCATTAGCGATAAAAAGTGGAATTACTATCATTGCCGCCAATTAAAGTGTCTCAAATTCGGACTTAGCTATGGGCCGAGATTAGAACATGACAGTCGCACGCTATAATCCGAAGAGCAAGTGTCCTCACCAGTGGAAAAAACATTTGAAGGTGCCTGGACTTCGTTTCGTTTTTCAGAGTATGATTCCCTATAATTTCTCTTGTATACGTGTGATATGAAAACGAAAAAACAGTTGGTCCACTCGGAACAAAGTTATGGGCAACTGATAGAGTTTTCCATTTGGACATCCTGTGTATTTTGATACCGTTGAAAAAGGTGAATTTATGTTACTTCAAAAATACATTAATATTGTTTTCATTGTCGCTAATAGTTAGAGATTTATATCTTTGAAATTCGCATTATTCTCAGTTTTACATTGAAAAATGTTATAATAGGAGCTTTAGAAAATATGTTTGCGCACTTTTTTCTGGAAATAAAAAATATTGATTATATCTGAAGGTGAATAAATATATAGGGCGTTCCATTGAAAAAACTATCATAACTTTTAATTGATATGTTCAACTGTTTTTCTTTTTACATATTTCAAATCTACAGGGAGAGTTATAAAGGACCACATTCTGTAAAACGATCAAAACTAAAAATTTAAACAGTAAGAGAGGTACAAAGATCAGTTGAAAAATACAGTATTGTACGTACTGTTCACATCGAAACATACAATATTGGCAGATACAGAGCGAACTGAATTTGTCGACGTGAATGTACCAACCAACATATTTTCGGGTTGTTATTTAGGTGCAGTCATAATCAAAATTGCAGCATACCAGCGAGTACCAGCATGTTCGGAGACCCATGTGTTGGTACTCACAAATATCTTGAGGCTCATTACCAGTGCATCCCCGGTAAGTTTATTCTCATTTGAAAAGTATGATATGGGAAACATTCTGGAGTTTGGAATGAACGTTATACATTGTCATTAAATGGTTTTATTTGTCTTATGGTCTTCATTCAATGATCCTCCTGTATAGTAAGCATCATGTTATCATCTTTAACCAATATAAAAGCTTTGTTTTTATTTTTCAGCAACTTCATTTTGATGAATTGTCCATGTCGGTATGTTTTCATGGAATTTAATTGTATTCCTTTTGTTTCCTTCAACTGTATTAATTGAATATATTTAAATTTTTTGCACAATTATTAGTCAAAAAATGGTAATTACTTGATGGATTATTTTTATACCAATAAATGTTGTCTATTTTTGCTGACACGCAATCGTTTGGTAATGGCTTGTAGGTATTTTAATTTTTTGTTGTGGTTCTCACGAAAAGGGATATCCTGTAATGTTCAGAGAACATCGTGAGAACCAAGGGAAAGAAAGTAGGAGTTCTTCTTAAATTTCTGGAGATCGTATGCCTCGGGGAACACCTCCCTAGGCAATGAGTTCCAAAGTCTCGATGTTCGTTGGATGAACGAGTCTTTGGAAAGGGACGTTCTGCAGGTCTCTAAAGTGACCCCCGAAGGGGTGTGAAGACTGAACTTGACGGGTTAATCTCGAAGAGACTGCTAATGGAGGAACGTTGGTTGATATTTCCGAAGAGCATCGCCCATGAAAATATCTATAAAACAGAGACAAATCGCCAACTTTTCTACGGTGTTCCAGAGAAGTGAGCGAGTTTGTAAGCGAGGCATCACCGACGAGACGAATTGCCCTTTTTTTGGACATAATCCAATAGTTTCAGGATATTTTTAAGTGCCGCACTCCAAATATGGGAACAGTATTCCAGGACAACTCGGATCTGTGCCTTATAGATCATAAGCAGCTGACTGGGAGTGAAATACTCTTGGCTCGAAACAGAAAACCAAGTTTTTGGGATGCACTTTTGGCAATGGACCTCACGTGATTTTCCCAAGAAAGGTTATTGCTGATAGTAACGCCAAGCATAGAAATGGATGACTTCAATGGTATGGTCACTCCTGACTGATAATTATGTTGGGCACAGTGAGATCGGCTTTTCTAGAGAAAAGATATGCTTGTGGTTTGTTTACATTGAATTCTACCACGTTATTAGATCCTCACTCGAGAATTGTTGCTTAGTCCAAATTTATTTTGTTAACATTTCTTCCTCGTTTATTTCTGGTTTGACGGGCCGATATAGGAGCCCTGGAAGAGAAAGCGGAATGGAGGGTACTATCATCCGCGAAGCTGTGTATAGGACATGAAGTTGCTTCCAACAAATCGTTGATGTGAAGTAGAAATAGTGTTGGTGCTAAAATTGATCCCTGCGGAACACCAGCATTTATGAGTAGAGTATCAGATGAAACTCCATCGACCACTACATGCAGAGTACACAGCTGAGGGGGAAAACCATAAGATGGAAGTTTAGCGAGGAGTCCCTGGTGCCAAACTCGATCAAATGCCTTGGAAATATCTATAATGCCACGGCTAAAGTTTCTCCATATTTTTCAATAGATAGCTGCCATAAATGTGAGACGTAAGCGAGCAGGTCACCAGTTGATCTCTGATGACGAAAGCCATATTGCCTATCGTTGACAATTCCTGATGAGTGTTCCAGATATTTCATGAGCTCGATGTTGATGGCTTTTTCTATGACGTTTGAAATAATTGATAGCAGTGCAGTGATTGGTCTGTAGTTGCTAGGTAAGGTCCTTTTGCCTTTTTTGGGGACTGGTTGTACTATTGCAATTTTCCAGTTAGACGGAAATATCCCCAAATTGTAAGAGTGGTCGAACAACTTGCAAAGAACAGGTGTTAGTTCGAGGGCATATTTCTTGAGAACAATCGTTGGGATTCCATCAGATCTACAGGCTTTGTTGGTGTGGAGACCTAACAAAATCTTTTTGATAGTACGTTGGCGAAAGGTGGTGAAATATGACAAATTTGAAAAAAAAAAATGATTAGATCGGGTGACTTCAGTGGCTTTGCTAACGGACTCTTAATCCAATATATTCGATGGAAATGACAATAAATGATTGTAATTTGGCTTCGCTATAGAAGTTATAGAAATCCACGATCCCGGCAAAGAAAGCCTAGTATGATTTCGCTTGTGATTGGTCGTCATGGGTTAGAACGTAGAATTTTTCCTCGTTTTCGAAATATGATGAATTTCATTATATATATTATATTTTAATTCACGAATCCCCATCAATAGCCGTTTAATCCTGGTGCCACCGAAGCCGAAACATAAATTGCAAATTGAAATCGTGGTAATCGTTCCTTATGCAGTTCAGAAAATTACTGAGAGATGACACTTAATGACTGGATGCATAAAACAAGTAGGGGCGTCAAAGTCGCCTTCTCAGAACTCGTTTTTGTAGCCGTGTTGCGTGTGCTTTCGGAAGATCAAAGGCTCGACAGGTGTGAGCGAGCCCTAATGATTGTCGTCCTCGTCCACTTATTATTATGTATGGGGTATAATCGTTGTTTTCCATCGTGATGTTCCGATGATATTACCTAGTTTTTGGAATCCACCGATCGAGAGAAAAAAAAAACACCCATAATCGTTTACCCTGCAGTTTTATGCTTGAAAATGGGAAAATCGCGTCGACTCTATTAACCCAATCATCCAGCCCAATTCGCGAAAATCACGGAGTGGGCGGCCTCTGGTGTCAAATTTTCTAAGCCTTCCGAGGGTGATCAACAAAGCAATTTAACATTTTATAGCATATGCTTTCCTATTATTTTTAATGAAATTGAATTGTTTTCAATAGTTTTCGGACTTGTATCGTGCTTATCAGTTAGTTACTAATATTATTGAAACATGCAGCAAGTTCAAAAGGTCGTAAAGACGAAATCGACAAAGATTTCAGCGTTCCTCCTACCGTACAGACATCGTTCCTTTGGCACAAAATCCTGAATTTCCTTTCAGGATTGTGTGAAAAATGGATGATCACGTTGAAAAAAGGAGAACTTATTATACCACAAACATTTACGTTTGTAGTAAGCACTTCCTATAGAACTGGATTTCTCAAGTGTATGTGAAGGTATGTCTTTGAGGTTAAATCAAACAAATAAGATTTGGTTTAACTGTTGTTGTGTCCCTTGTTGTTTGTAATGAAAACCTTGATTTTACTTTAGGACCATCAAGGAGAAATAAACCAAGAGATAGGCTCAAAAAGAATGCAATTCCTTCAATAAACATCTGGAAGTCATCACATGCAAACTTCAAGAGTGAGGGCAATGTGGGCTGAATGAAATCAAATCTTTATTCAAAATGAATAAGCTGTGAATTGAATGAAGTATCAATTGAAATAAATTAATTTGAATGACTGGTAGACCACAAGGTCTCAAACTTTTCAAGTTATTCTTGGAACATACCTACTCATCTATATTTTATAATTATTTTTATTATATGAATGAAAATAATAACTTGTGTTGCCTATTTGAGATGGGTAGGTATCTCAATATAAGCACCCCTATACTTACTTCTCTCAGAGAATAAAGTTAATTGACTACAATTCTTTGTTTTTATTTTGCTAATCATTTATTTTTGGGTTAGGATAAAATTATTACAGGTTTACAGATAAATTCACACTTCCACTGCTAATTTTTCCATGGAACTATTTTAATTTCATATTAGAGCTACCCTAGAGCTGAAGTTTGTGAACAGGAGTTTATTTATATGTGTTCGAGTATGTGTTTGACATCTATCCCACAAAGTATGTGACCAGCTTTGAATAATGCTTTTAGCTATTTTAAGAGTTTCTTCTTATTCCAATATACTCTATAGATACTTATTTCAATCTTGGCAATTCTTGAAATAAAGAGAAATTATTGAAATACAAATACCTTAGTGGCCCCATTGATTTTGCAGAGGTGGTTTGAAAAGCCTATAAAAACATAATAAATCCACGAAACTCACATAAAATACCTGTTTTGAATTCTATAAACGATAATCTATCAATAGCGCCCCTTTTGGATACTCAGGATTATTTATTTCTTTCCTAAAATTCGAATTGAAAATTGACATATTACCATTGAAAACATATACCAAATGTTTGTTGATCACCCTCATGTCAAATTTTTGACATTTCTCGAGCGCCATCTGTTGGTTCGTGATTATCGCAAATTGCCGAGTCATTCAAGAAAGTCCTCAGCAGTGACTCCTCAGTTCATCTAAGTGTGCCGTGGAAACAAAACAATCTGACGGCGATTGTGTATTCCCATTCGATGAAACCGCAAAACAAATTATCATCAGCGAACAACCACCGTTTCAATTCGAATATTCATTCCATTATTCCACTTTGAACAAATTGCCTAGCGCTTCTGACTTCTGATTCCATTCGCCTTTCGGGTTCGACTGTATTATTTAGTTTCGATTCGTGCCAATTTTATTGTGTACGGAGTTGTGGATTACGAAGCTTCGAGTAATAATTCAACTTGAAATACAATTTTCTGAAAGAAAACTTTGAACGATAATACTTGATGAAATTCTAACAGTTGATGCGATAACTTTTGGAACACATCATATAAGTTGAGAAACGCGTCAGTCGCAGTTTCGATTCAGGTTATAAATTACAACAGCTGATGCTGTATATATAAGTGGTGATTTCACGGGCACTATTTCGATGCATGTGGCCAGAAATAAATTTGACAAACATGTGTCCGAATGTGAAAACCCCATTCATCTCGAGCAAGAAGTCCTGTTCTGTGTTTCCTAATATACATCGCCGACCTAAATGAATGCCAACCCTACTGCCAACTTTCAGAAGACTCGACATATAATAATCTCTGAGTTGAAAAGGGGAAAGATTGAAATCCTTGGCAGTAAGAGCTAGACGCGACTTATTTTTCGATTGGGGCTTGCGTCATTTCAACATTTAGAGGGAATTCCCAAATTGAAGATGTGCCAGTTTCAGAAGCATAATGTTCATTTTCATTACTTACGGGTTATTTTTATATCAATGACTGTTCGAAGTTTTATATATTTTTTATCAAGTCGTACAAATATTGACATCTCGAAAACGAAAATTTTGTTGAATTGGACAGGTAATTCGTTAACTTATTTTTGAACCAAAGATTTCTATGAACCATTGTTCTAATTTGATTCGTTTTCAAGATAGAGGTCGAAATTTTGATGAAAAATCGGTTTGGGACTTGTTTCCAAATTTGTAATAATAGTTCTAGTGCGGTGTCCCAGAAGGTTACGTGGTAATATAAATAATTATTGTACGCATTTTTTAAGTTTAATATTATTATCATATTTGAAATTTGGGGATACAACTTTTATATCTTGTTTAGTTATCGAAACAAAAAAAAAACTTATTCCTTGCACACATCTAGGCCATAAAACGAAAAAGGCATTTTAGCCTTGAATTCACTGAAATTATGCCAAAACAGTAAGCACGTCCAAGTAAGAGAAAAGCTCAATTTGACTTTTTTCCGAAATGTGTGTGTGACTATTTCAACAATTAGAATTTCCTTCGCCCTGTAAAGATCGTAATTTGAAAATTAGTTGATTCCATCTTTTCTTTTGATTTGAATGTAATTATCATTCCGACATTGACATCAAAAATATTCTAAACCTTTAAAGATTTTTGTTTTATGATATGACTTGGGCGTCTGCACGGAATAAGTTATAATTTTTTTCCAGAAACCCAAGGAAGATACTGTCACGTATGTAACTTCTATCAGTTGCTTGTTGGAATTTGTTGCTTTTTAATTAAAATGACTATTGAATGAATAAATTTATTCGATATGGAAACACAATCAGATAATGCTTGGAAGAGGCATTTGGGTTCTTAAATTACATACACTTTGTCTTGGGGATGCCCCAATTAGGTCAACCCCCAGTTGCCATACGCAACCGTCCACTCAGAAGATCAAAAACCAAGTCCTTCTTGGTACGTGAATTTCTAACGAGATTTTCAACGAAGTCACTGTTTATTTCATAAAAAAATTGTCTCGAACGAAGGTAGTTTGATTATGAAACAAAAATTTGGAAAGTGGCATCTCGTGACAATAAAAAAAAACTTGAAAAAAAAAAGTGGCGTACAATGTTCTAGGCGATTTTTCAAATGAAGTTTTGACACCGTGTATGTTGAAAACGAAATAAATCAGGACATCGGTTTATGAGAATTTCAAGTCCTCAAATAAATCCAGGGACGATCTCTCTCAATACCGCCATGAAATTCAGGAGCCCCCCTCATATAAATAATCCCGGCCGCTTCCAGCGACGACGACGACGACCACTAGCCGCCCCAGCCCGCCGTGGCTGATCACGTCGCAGCCGCCCATGTGGAGCACCGCCAGGCCGCCCACGCCTCGGCCGCCGCCCGCTCCCAAGCCGACAGGCGCCGCCGCTTCGCCGTCGCCCGCGACGCCGGCGCCGACGACGGCGCGCCAGCCGCCGCCCGACGAGGACTACCGCGAGCCGCCCGAGGACGTCACCGAGCCGCCCGACGACACCACCGCCGCCCGCGACGACGGCAACGGGCCGCCCGGACCCTTCAAGGACACCCGTTAGTATGGGCGCGGAAACGGTGTTGCCGGCTCGCATTTTCTTTCCTGTCAGGTGTCAACTGTCAGTTGTCAATTGCCAGGTGTCCAAGCTACGGGTTACATGCACCAGAGACCCACCAGAACTGATGGAACGAAAGAGAATGAGCCACCGCCGAACATTTCGGAAAATCTAACTTTGATTCACTAGAATAACACCGATTACAATGTCTAATTAGCTGCAAGTTCTGTCAGATTCCGCTCTTATGAAAATCAATGTCAACTGTCAGGTGTCCAAAAGATGGTTTGCTACAGGTTTCATATGATATGACGAGGGGTCCACGAGACATTCTCAGCAGTCAATTGACAATGCACCGTATGTGTATAGGTTCATTATGCTTCCATAAATTTTGAACTTGTTGTTGGAACTAAAAGAATTCGATTTTCATCATTAGGATCTCGAAAACCCTAAGGAACAAGAAGTGGAGCAAAGTTGCAGAATTTAGTGAGAGAAAATCCACGAAAACTTGGTCTCCGAAATATTTTCAAGAAACTGAATTTTTTATTAATCAATTCCAATTCGTTTTCTTCATGACTAGAGATACATCAAAACTGAAAGCACTTCTTCATGTTTCATTAATGTTGAATTCTTCGCCCATCTTTGTGACTGAAAAAAAGTTGATGCCAAATCTATTTAATGGACATATTTTCCAAGAAAATGGTCACATCATTGATTCAATATTTCGAACATAAACATGATGATGATGATGATGGCCTATTACTTCAAGTGAAGGAGGCAAATGGAGTAATGATATGTTCTGCACAAGAAATCATATTCGCCATGAAGTGATTTCTTGAAGTGACTTGATGGTGATGACTTTCAATGTGGTGTCAGTAAAAACACAGTATAATTATTGTGCATTACAGAGAGTGGCTTTTACATTACATACTGATAGGGAATATCTGCAACATCTGCAAATGGAGATAAAAAAATGAAAACTTATTACCGGTACATCTTTCTCCTGAGAAAATTCCAATCCATGAATTTTTTTCATTTGTTCATGGAAGCACCTCAGAATATTTCGTAATTTTAAAGGTAGAATAATGTACAGGGCAAGAAAAAACATATCAAAAAAGTTTATTAAACTCAAGACTTCAGTCTTTTATTTTGTTCTTTCCATTGCTATGATTTCTCCTGAGTTCGGTTATTCATAAACACACGGTACAATTCCTTACAATAACACCTCGAATAAAATTCACGTTAAATCATAATTGACACAAATCACCGCTGTGAAAGCCTTCACACGCGGTAACCAACGTTTCCGCCGAATACGAGAACTCTCGCGTTAACCGTTCTTCCCTCCGCAGAGGACGAGACGGCGCCGTACACGTCGGCGCCGAGCCTGGTGCCAGCGCGCGGCCACGCTGCCGCCGCCGCCGCTGCCGCTGATGGCGCCGTGCCCCACTGCGGCGCGCGCACCGTGCGCAGCATCCCCTGGGGCCGGACGAAGGTGAACGCGACCGCCATCCAGCCGTGCCCGGGCGGCACGACGGGCTTCGCCAAGTGGCACTGCCAGGCGGGCGGCAACGGGGCGCGCCCGCCGCGCTGGTTTCCCGACGACCCCGACCTCAGCGAGTGCCGGTCGGTGTGGCTGACGAGCCTCGAGCAAAGGATCAATGCCGGCAGGGACCCGCTAGTCTCGATCACCAACGACCTGGCCCAAGGTACCGATATGTTTCTCCTTAGGCGGTATCATTCTTGGAAAAAATGCCACTCCGGTACGATGGGAGCAGCGGTGGGATTTTTTCTCACGAGTTTTTCCAAAATGAATCGCCAAAGATATGTTTCTGTGGATACCGTGCCGAGATGTGACGTGACAAGTTCTGAACTATCTCCGAGTATGTAAAGAATAATGTTTTACAGCGTTGACGAGCGTTATTCATAATATTTCTCCACAACTTGCGAGTCATTCATATGGTGAAATTGAATAACATTTACTAAAAAGTTCAGGAAAATAGTGAAACTGGCAACACAGGAATATGCCTATCAGAGGACTTGTTACGTCACAAAAGTGGTCGTGATGCTCTTTCGAACTTTACATAATATCTTTCTGGAAAAACTATAAGTACATGATATTGTATCACTATATTTGAATTGCAAGCGCTTTTGACTCAAATTTACGCATTTGTGTTCTCGCCTATTAGTTACAACAATGAGCGAAGCTAAGTCATTTTATAATAGGCGAGAAGACTAATTTCGAGAATCTGTTTAGTGACGCTCGGAAGTATTTGATTTTACGAAAAGGTTTTGTGTGAAAAAGTTATTTTTTTAAATTCCAGCGAAGCTATATGATGGCGGCTGCTCGTGACGTCGTTTCTATCTTCCTTAACAAAATTTCATCAGTAAACTTCAAGTGCCAATGCAACAATTTAGTGATTATGTGCCTCAGATTCTGAAGTGTATTAAATATATATGGTTTTTCAGTACAGTTTTTTGTTCACATTCTACACATAATGATGCGAAAAAAAAGTGGCACAAATCATCTAATTATTTTCTTTGAAAATCACTTTGACGTAAATTTTTAGTGTATTCCGTAGATTTTAAAGTGGTGTATGCATTATGACCTTGTCAAAAGACTAAATCCAATGGTAACTCAAATCTTTTGTGAGGTTAGGTGTCATCTTTCATCTATTGTAATAAAAATTAAGTGCACGTAATAAATTATTAGCTATTTGCCTTGGAAAATCTTTGCATGACTAACGTTCGGTTTTGGTATCAGACAAATATAGATGAATGATCGTTAGGAACGAAACAAAATTACGTTTTTATAAAAGTTTATAGAAGTATTTGTTATAAGTCCCAAGAATTCAATTCGATATACAGGGTCACTCACGGTCGATGGTACCTTAGACGTTTACGGAGAACGGGACATAGGATTATTGTGAAAATTTGGTTTATTGGGTCATCAATTTTGTTCTATCGATCTAAAATACTTTCAGCGTTGCGGCGTTGCCGCTTCTATCAAAAAGTATCAACAACTTTGTTATTTCAAATGGAACACCCTGTATTTTATTGCATTTTTAGATTCTTCCTGAAGAGCTGATTTCGTCGATCTATCATACATGGGGTATAGCGCGAAATATTACAGAGATATAGGGTGTGAAAAATCGAGATTTTTCAAATTTAGGAATTTTTTGTGTCGAAACTGATCATTTCTGCTCAAAACGGCTTACATGTCCCTATCTAAACTTTTCATTTACTATCTACTGACATTTAATAGAGGGTGATGCAAAACTCAAAATTTTGAACCACCCGTATTTGTTTCAATTAAATATCAATCGATAGTAAATGGAAAGTTGAGATAGGGACATGTAAGCCGTTTTGAGCAAGAATAGATAGTTTCGACACAAAAAATTCCTAAAGTTTAAAAATCTCGAATTTTCACACCCTATATTATCTCTGTAATATTTCGCGCTATACCCCAAGTATGATAGATCGACGAAATCAGCTCTTCAGGGAGAATTCGAAAATGTAACAAAATACAGGGTGTTCCATTTGAAATAACAAAGTTGTTGCTACTTTTCGATAGAAGCGGCGACGCTGAAAATATTTTAGATCGATAGAACAAAATTGATTACCCAATAAACCAAATTTTCAGAATAATCCTACGTCCCGTTCTCCGTAAACGTCTGAGGTACCATCGGGGTCAGGTAGCGTAGTGGTTAGAGCGTCAATCTCTCAATCTCTGCCCTGCCCGTCGTGAGTTCGATCCTCACTGACGGCGGATTTTTTCCAATGGCCCAAGAAAGTGGTATGGTAAGATACAAAAGGCCTCTCGGCTTAAGTGTCGTCGCAAGGTCCTGTATTCTCGGCAGGGGCGAGCCATACCACGCGAGGTGGAGTGTTTAGTGGGTATGTCTGAGGATATTCAGTTCAGGACTCAGAAGACTCCCACACTACCCTATGAGAATAGGGTGCCCATAAAGGGTTTCAACCACCTCGTTAACCAATAAAAAAAAAAAAAAAAAAAAAAAAAAAAGGTACCATCGACCGTGAGTGACCCTGTATAGATATACATAAAAGTTGACCACTCCAAACTTCGAAAAGGCTCAACATAAAACGTTGCAGTTGATGATGTTGAGGCTATGTCCAAGCATTTCGCGGGTCGCTCATGTTCCATTCTCGTCCGCAGTGACCGGCAGCAAGACTTTGTACGGCGGCGACATGATGATCACGACGAAGATCATCCAGAAGATGACGGAGAAGATGAGCAAGGACATACAGACGGTGTCTGACACCAGGCAGCGCGAGCAGATCGTCACCGAGATGCTGATGGACGTGGCGAAGACGGGCAGCAACCTGCTGGACGCGTCGCAGCACGCCTCCTGGAAGGATCTGAGCTACAAGGAGCAGATGAGCGTCGCCACCTCGCTGCTCATCGGTCTCGAGGAGAACGCCTTTCTGCTGGCTCACACCGTGCATAGCGAGAAGACCGTCGAGAAGGTGTTCAAGAATATATGTGAGTGGCTAATGACTGTAGTAAATCGATGGGAGTTGTCACAGTAATGAATCTTTATTTCCACAATTCAAGTCATGGGAGGCTTCGGCTCAAGTTACCAACCTATAGATTTATCTAATTATGTTTACCACTGAGGAGAAGGAATTTTGAAACGATTTCGCTAATAAAGTATTCGTTGTTTCGAAATGATAAAAAAATCTTCCCAACTCATGTAATTCGGTTTCGATCGGTAAATAATGTCCAGATCCACGTCAATCATTTGTCAAATTCTTCGAATTCAAATTAAATGAAGAACTGGAAGTTGGTTAAAAACCCTAATGGCGGTTCGTTTCTGCATGTCTGACGACTTAAAAATCCGTCGCCACGTGACCACATATTTGGCGGGAATTTAAAAAAAATTGACTGTGGTGTCGGAAAATATTGATATTAGCAAGGGTTTTAATTATAAATATTGGTTGGTTCGATTTATTTTTGCGGACTGTAAATATTAAATGAGCAAGTTCATGTGCATTGATAAACACAGGGCATGACTACACTTGGTGAAGACTGAATCGTGTTTTCATAATTAATCTTCCGCAAAATGTCTATTCCACAAATATTGGATCATTCTGGATACAAATTACTGCATTTTCTCGTTGAAATGTTTTGGTGTCTTGTCAATTTTACCCTTTTTTCGGCACCACAGAAAACTTTTTTCTTTCAACTTTCTGTCAAATCTGGTGGTCACGTGATATAAGTCGCAACGTATTTTGCAGTTGTCAGACATACAGAAACGAACCGCCATTAGAGTTTTTCAAGAATTTCATAACATGTAGCCAAGTTTATGATGGACACACACATACACTTTGTGATAGTTGCAGTTAATACACACTAATTAAATCCAGAATAGTTAATTAAGAAAATTCGAAAACAAAAACTAACATGTTGAAAGATTAATGTCTCCCAATTCAAATACTCTTCAATGGAGTAGAAACAGTGCATCAATAGTGAGTGCCCAACTCTAACCTTGAAACGGTTATAACTCAAATCAGTAATGTTTGCTGGTATTTCATTGTATAAATTTAAATTGACTGAATTACGAGCTGACAGATCCAGTAGATGAAAGTGAGTACAGTGATATCAGATATCCATATGCTCTCAGGAAGACGTTCGAAATGTTTCATTTAACGTTAGTAAGGGACATCTGCAATGTCGCCTAATTCATTCTCCGAAGAAACCGCTGCGTCATTCAGATCACCAAGCGGGAGATCATAGTCGAGTTTCCGAATTGCCTCTGCGACCTGCCCCAGTGTTAAACCTACCGCCCTTTCCAGTACTTTCCGTCCGAGTGCTCGACCTGAAGTCTCTCAAGTCGGAGTCGTTCCCTTCGGAGGAGCACCGGCGCGGCTGGCGCGTCAGCGACGACACCATCGAGCTGCCGCGCGGCGCACTCCTCGAGAACAGCGACGGCGCCCTCGTGCGGCTCGTCTTCGTCGCATTCGATCGGCTCGAGCAGATCCTGCAGTGGCAGCCCGAAGGCGCCGAGTACTCGAGCGCGCGGAACGCGTCGCGCATGCTCAACAGCAAGGTCATATCGGCCAGCCTCGGCGAGGGCAGGCACATCCAGCTGCGCGAGCCGGTCAGACTGACGCTGCGCCACCTGACGGCCAACGACGTCGGCAATCCGGCGTGCGTGTTTTGGGACTACACGGCGAACGCGTGGTCCGAGGAGGGGTGCCGCGTGGAGTCGGCGCAGTCGAACGCAACGCACACGGTGTGCCACTGCGACCATCTGACGAATTTTGCGGTCCTGATGGACGTGCACGCCGTTTACTTGGCGATGCCGCACGAGCTGGCGCTCCAGATCATCACCTACGTGGGGTGCGTCGTGTCCATTGTGTGTCTGGTGCTGGCCATCGCTACGTTCCAGCTGTTCCGCGGTCTTAAGGTGAGTGACAGTATAAGTGGTACTAGCCTGAGTTTGGTAAGTGCTGAAGGCGTTCGATCGGATTCAATGTGATCCTGAATATTTTTGAAATATAAATATTAGCTGCTCTTGGAAGAAATTTGATGTGAATATGGAATACTAGTGTTCCATTAAATCCTTCAACTTCAATCATGGAAATGTGGATATTTCACCTATCAGTACGGAGCCGAGTGCGCTGAGGCGCTGGTCTATGGCCCAGAGGGTACGCGGTTCGAATCCCGGCGGCTATTGGAAATATTTATTCAGCAGGAGGAGATAGGTGACCAACCGAACATTCTTAGTACCTAGATTTCAATCCTTTGGACTCTCAATGATAGCCAGCCAAGTAGTGCTACAGATGATACCTAAAAAGCTAAGGTCCCCGTCTTCCTTACTCATAGAAGTCTCGATGTGACTTCAAGGGGTTACTTTGCAACTAAGTTGGCGATCAAAAAATACACTTTTCAAAATGCTGTGTAGACTAACGGCGCGTTCACATGACAGCTTTCGCCTATCGCGGAAAACTTGTATAAAACATTGCTACGCAATAATTCATAATAATGACGGTGATTCTAACCTGGAAAGTAAAAATCCTGAAAATCAAAGCTTCTTTTAGGCAAGAGTAGTAACGTAATCGACTTTATGACATGTGACCTTGATACGCGTTCACAAAGATCGGCCAATGCAATCCAAATAAGCCATGAGCCAAAAAGCGAAAAGCCAACATGTGAACACGCCATAACGCTGTAGAGTGTAGACTGTAGATTAACACCTGCAAATGTTTTCAGAGCTAAGATAAATTGGACCGGCTACCGCGAGATGTGGACAGACACTCCGTTTACTAGAAACGTTACAATTTCTTAATACAAACATATTTCATATTTACACCTATACTAATGATGATAAATGTTTTCATTTCCACATCCTACAAGTAATGAGGAAGTTTCTTCTACGAACGGCATCTTATGAAATCATTAATATTATATTTATGCTGTCTAGAATGACTACTAATCAACCAAATAATTTCAATTTTCAAAATACATTAGTTATTTTTTATGGCCGAACACTATGACTATGAGATTAGGTGACATTTGGGTATATTTGTTGACCCTACGGACCAAATATAGGAGAAGTGCAGTGCAAGCAACAGCTTTCTGTTTCTTTCACCGACATAAAATCTCAAAATATAAACCAGGTCATACTCGAAAACTTTGAATTAATAATTCATTGCATATCATAGCAATACCAAAATATTGATGCAGAATATCCGACTATACATATCTATACTTCCGACAACTGTGTACAGATGTGAAAGTTCTAGGCATTTCATCCGTGTCAAAGCCTTTCTAGGTAGTACTTCATCAGAATGGTGAAGGAGCCGATACTGCATATTTGGAAATGTTTTTCTAAGTCAAATTTGATCGCATGGGAAAAATAATAAATACGTATTAGATGAATATTCACAATTCTGAATTTCGGAAACTTCCCCATTGATGAACGAAAATCATAAATAACTATAAAAATGAAGAGGAAGATGAACAGGCTAATGTCTGTTACCGACGTTCATCATCTGTTACTTCCTGACTTTTGGTATAAGATTCACGAATATTGACTCCCTTATGCTTTCTCTTTACAGAGTGATAGAACGACAATCCATTGTAACTTATGTGTATGCCTATTGATAGCCGAGGTGATATTCCTGCTCGGAATCGGCCAGACTGATAATGCCATTTTATGCGGGGTCGTAGCCGGATTCCTGCACTATTTCTTCTTGAGTGCGTTCATTTGGATGTTCTTCGAAGGTACGGTGAATTGTAGCCCCCGGCCAAAGGAATCCCATCATCATATCGCTGTTCTTTCCTTTCCAGGCTTCCAGCTCTACGTCATGCTCATCGAGGTTTTCGAAGCGGAAAAGTCGAGGATACGTTGGTACTACTTCTTCGCCTACGGTCTTCCCTTCCTCATCGTCTCTATATCGGCCAGCATATACCCCCAAGGCTACGGCACCCAAAAGCACTGCTGGCTGCAAACCGAGAACTACTTTATCTACAGCTTCGTCGGACCTGTGTTCCTTGTTATTGTGGTAAGGAAATGTCCAATACCGAAGCCTGGTAATTGTTTTTCATTGAACGTCGTGCATGGGCGAAGTGAAGGTTTCCGTTAATTATCACTGTTCTATGTTTCAGTTGAATGTCGTTTTCCTTATAATGGCTATATTCATGATGTGCAGACACTCAAGGAATAGTATATCATTGAAAAATAAAGAACACTCCAGGCTTGCAAGTACCAGGTGAGTCTTACCGACATATGTTCGATCCACCTTGATTATTACTAGGTAGACTTTGTTTGTTTTCCAAAACACATTCTGAAATTGTTTGTTTAAAAATGGAATGACTGGGAAGTTTATGTTCATAAATTATCTCGAATTCAATGCACTGCTCACTGTGTGATCAAAGTGCGAATATTTCCATTTTCAACCAAAATTGACCTGCACGATTTCCCAATATTTTGTGTACAAGGTTGACCAAATTCGATGTTTTCCATGAATTTCCGCAATGTTATAGGCTCGACTTGAACGTGGCTAACACAAATTCAATTTATATCTCATGCATACTAGGAAACCCATGAAAAACATCTGATTTCATTCAACTTGCAAGATCGTTTTCAGGAAAAACGGGGGTAATTTAATCGTCTCAATTTCTTTATTTTGAGTGGGTAAATGCGAAATGTCAAACACGAGTCACGAGTCAAACTAGTAATTTTAAATTTGGCGATATCATTTCCTGGAGATGATCTTTAGCCCTTATATTGTTTACTGGATTAACGTGCAGCTCTCTTCCTATTAGCTATGGACATGCATAATAATCGGAATATTATCAATAAAAAATCACCAGGATTTATGTTGATTAGAAAGCTGTTCATGTCCGTGTCAATGTCGAATTTTCCACGCATCTAGTTCAGAATATATATAGGAAGAGTATGAAATCACACACTGTATAATCAGGATTTTGCATTTGAGATTAATTCGACTATTTCGGAGACCATCAGCTTATTGTCTCTTTTTTTTTTTTCATTTGGTCTGACGGCTTATATTCTCGTATTTTTGGAATAGTGTGGAGCTCTCAAAATTAAGAATATAACACTTTTGCTAGATAGTCGAGTTTCTCAAGTTCAAAATTCTCTCAACATTCTGGTTATGGTATGTGAACAAATTGGGTAAACTCGAGTGAACTTTTTAATATCCATGAAATAAACAGCTGATCTCGGATAATTCAACAAAGTAATATTTCTTAGCATTCCAAAGTGACAGTTAAACACTTCACTCCAGTTTTCCATGCGAATATCGGTGTGGTATTAATTCTAATTATTTTCTATTTCTTGCATGGCGATCTTATCCTATGGTAGTGGAAAGGAGGAAAATGCACTTCAAATCAAATTTCAAGCTCACTTGTAAGACACTTTTCTTTAACACCTTTTTTCTCATCTGCCGATATTAAAAGTAGTGCATGATCTCTGCATGCCTGACCAATATATGGGGTATCCTAACTCAAAATGCAAACACTACACTTATTTTTGGTTTTAGTAATATTTCCTACAATGTTCTACAGTTATTCACTCGAAAGGTGGAAAAATGTTTTTTTCGTATTTTGTATCGAAGTAGAGTCTATTTTTACGTAAATTATCATCGAGTGGGATACCTTCTATAGCATAACGGAATACTGGCAATGAAAACCACATCTGAATTGATTTGATTGTTGAGAAATAATAAACAAATATCTTCAGACTTCGCTTGCATTTTTTTTTGCATCCATAACAAGAGTAAAGTCGACTAAATTGGGTGTTCCAGTATCACTATGAAACCCGAAAAATTATCAAGTTAACCTCTAACATACGATTCTTCAGGATGGTTTTCCTTGCTTGTTTTTTTTTTATTATATTGTGAACAGTCTGTTGATATCCAAATTTTTCTGTACTTTTCAGGGCATGGCTGAAAGGAGCATTCATCCTGGTATTTTTATTAGGTTTGACATGGACCTTTGGCTTCTTGTATCTCAACAAAGAATCGGTAGCAATGGCATACATTTTTGCCACGTTGAATTCGCTACAAGGATTCTTTATATTCTTATTCCATTGTATACAGAACGAAAAGGTAAGATGTTGTACCTACAAACAGGCGTCTACATTGTTGTAATTCCATATGTATATTAATCTTGGCGCATTTTTCCAATGGAAAGTATTTGAATCAACTCAGCAGATATTTTGTCTTTGCACAGGGTTTTCATTTCATCCGGGATCCCACCTGACCAAATTTTGAATTTGCCGCAAAAAATTGTCGTTCTCAGGTTGTCGCTGAAGAATTTCTATTCATATCAATTTATGAGCGTCGTTTAGTGTGTTGATTGCAGTGTGTATTGGATATTTCTGCAAATCTCTTGCAGTCCATCATCGTAATCATTATAAAAACGGTTCTTTTCAGGAATTTGGATAAATTTAAGGTAAGCCGAATGAACTTTTTGACACCAAAGAGTTCTCAAATTTTGTTTACTTTGTTTAGGGGTTATAATGGTTTAAATCTGGCGACGAAACAACTGAAAGCGAGATAATAATCTAATTTAAAATCATAATTTCAACACTGGGACTCAACTAATATCTATGTTCTTGCTTCAGCTTATTGATATTCAATATAAAGGCTGTTCGACTGTCCATTGAATTAAAATTTCAAACCTTATATGTTGACCCTTACGTAACAATTTCAACCAGCAATGAGTTGGAACACCATCCTAGTGAATCTACTTCCTTTTTTATGCCAAATCCAGAAAGCGAATTATTTACACTCTGTGGTACCAACTGTGCAAGTTTGGTTGCATTAATTTAATGGTCACGTGGGATACGGGATTAAATCACTGAACTCAAACAAGAAATGAAACGACAATATAGCAGGATGCGCAAGGATTATTTACGGCCAACAGGCGTATCATAAACCTTGAATCGGGCACATGCGCAATATGTGCCAGGGTTAGCTGGGCATGTCTGAGACTACGTTTTTGATGTGTTATGTGAACGTATGTCTGAAATTATATATTGCAGCCACAGAACTAAGAGTTGGCGTTAGCCCACTCGTCAGCCTATAAGTTTTGTTTACATTGTATTTTATTGCTCTTTGTTCTCGAATCTTGTCGTTTTCGATTTTCAGCAAGCTGTTTTCGGCTTCATATTGTGTTTTTGTGTTCTTGTTGAATTATCTGTTGTTTAAAAAGCTGTGTTATTGAGTTTGTCATCTTTGGTAGTGCCGGTCCTGTGCAAAAGGTTTCTGCGCATGATCCACATTCAATTTTGCTATATGATCACATGGTATGCGCAAATTCAATTTAGCGTAAAACTGCTGAATTGCATTATCAATCCATTTCTTGTTTGAGTTCAGTGGATTAAATGAAAGCTCTGTATTTCAGTCATAAATCATTCTTACTGGAAGAAGCATTCATTTCTATATAGACTCTGTTACTGTACATTACCTTCTTGAAATATTTGCTAGTTAGCCAGGTTTTCTTCGTACTCAAGGGTGTCCCAAAATTCTCGAATTTTTAACATATTTATTGCATAAATGGCGCGGAATATAAATCCTGCGTGGATTCTGAGACATCCTTTGTTCTCAAATGAAACACATTTGACATACCCATTTTCGTCAGTTTTAATAAGCTGTCTCTGTCCGACTACATAAATTGAACGTTGTCATGTCGAAGATGTAGAGAATGCTAGTTATATCATACCGGTTCCGAAACCTGTTAATACTATTGTAAAACAAAATGAAATAAATGGTATCAGTAAAAGGGTTGTCGATTCTTCCAAAACCGTTATGTTTTGATTTGCCGCTCGAGGGATCGCTTTCATTTCCGAATGCACCGCCGCAGTTCCTTTGCTTCTCGCCCTTTGAGTTGTCCCTTATGTTTGGTTCGTTTGGCGCACCGTACACCCTTGTCTCCCGCAGGTGCGCAAGGAGTACCGCAAGTTCCTGCGACGTCACGGCTGGCTGCCAACCTGCCTGCACTGCTCGACGTCGGGCGCAGGCGCGGGCAGCAGCAGCGGCGGCGGCGGCAGCTCGGCCGCCACCAAGGAGCGCCGCACAAGCCTGTTCGGCGGTTCGAACGGGCAGGCGTCGGGGGCGCCGCCGACGTCGTCGGCGGACGCCGGCACTGGCGCGCACGGAACTAGCGTGGGTACCAACAGTATAGTCATCTCGAATAATCTCAATAACGCGCGGCCGACCGCGTTAGTCCAGATTCTGTCGCGAACCGACCTCAACAATGCTAGCGCCACCATGACCAACCACAACCGACTGCACAATATGTCCCAACAAGGTACCCAATGAATGTGACTTGCTTGTAACTGCGACAAAGTGCGAAATCCATGTTTCCAGCCCTCTTATCGATGATTGTCCGAGAGTTCGGGGCCACAATCGCTGTATATACGGTTACAAAAATTAGATGTTCGTCATCGACACAATGGTTGGATTAGCAAACTATCAGCATTTTTCTGCTGATTACAATGGTGAAAACAAGATCGAAACAATTATTTTTTCGATAATACTCGTGCCTCTTCTCTTTGAAATTCTAATTATTCTTAACATTCTCTTGGCCGATGTGCAACTATTTTCGAGATATTGATAGTTGAAAATTAAGAAACTTAAATTGCTGGTTGATTTTGTCAACTTTTTTTTCATAATATTAAGAAAAACAAAAAAATAACATGCTCGAAATCGAGCTGTTTGATTTTCACAATTCTTGAAACTCGGTCAATAGTATGTTATTTGAAATATACTTGTAATTTTAAGCAGAATTCAAAATGGTGCCAAAATTTTTTCTCGCCATTGTATTCAGCGGAAAAAATGCTCATAGTTTGCTAATTTAACCGAGTCGTAGTTTCAAAATTATAGAAGTTACCAATGTCGAACACTTAATTTGGAGGATAACCCTATATATTCGTACAGGATGATCAATAGTACTTTGAGATAAGGAAGATAGTTACGTCCTCATTTTGAAATATACTACTATGTCGGATCTATTCATACCAATCGCTAATGAAGCAACTTTCCTAATAAGGATGTGTCAATTGCTCTATTCATGTAAGATAATAAATGTGCCTATTTTTCAGCGATTTTTTCAAACGATTGTCGTAGAACGCTTTCTGTGAGCTCGTATTGAAGGAAAAAATAACCTTTACTGATCTACGAATCCTATCCAACGTGAAGTGTTATACTCCAACATTTAAGTTGTATGGTTATATAATGGATTCATATCAAAAACACAGCTCATCTTTATAATTCATGACGGATTATCATCGCAAATATTCATCTTTCTGGTATTTCGAATGTTTCTCATCCGCTTTCATGATGGCACAAAAATATTTACCTATAAAACAACAAATTTTCGATGATTGCAAAAATTTCGGCTAAAGTTAACAATTCATAGGGAAGAGCTAATCATTAGCATCGGCGAGAAGTGTAGCGAACTTGGAACAGGACCTCGTGTTAAAAAATTCAATAGTTGATGGTGTTTTTTATATATACGTCACGGATTATTCACCAACAAACGCAACTATCTACCTTGAGTGAGTTTTTCATTCGGCAGTATTGATTGGGGTATACCTCATAGGGATGACACGAATCTAAGCACACTCGTGGAAAATGGATTTCTCACTTTGTACATAACACCTACTAAGTTCAGCTAGCTCTTTCACAGATACTTTAACAAAATGTTCGCTTTTTTCTAATACTGTATTCACAACTGTCGCCGCTTGTACCTCGTGTTATGTTCTTCGCATAAATTCCACCCACTTTGATGACAATCTATATCTTCAAGAAAGTTTCGATATAAGAAAAGGACTGTTGATCCTCTATCGGACCTTTCTACAAGTCGTTAGATTATGTTGGTAGCTTTGCAGGATCTTTCTTTTGAATCCAAAATGAATCCCTCTACGTTTCATTTGAGTTTGCGATTGGATTCAGAAGACATATTAAACTCATATCAACAGACTTAATTGCAATAAAAGGATAGCATCTTTATGCGTTCAACAGTATATATTGAAGTTGACTTCCATAAGAATTCAACAAGAATAATGAAAATTTCTCTGTAATGTCTGAAAAGATGGTCTCCCATTGTTGAATTACCCGATTGAAATGGCACTTTCTCGAGAAAACAGAGCACATAGCTGCTTACTACTAACTTGTGTTGTACTTAGGGTTGCCAACTCCAGAGAGCTAAAGTAATGAAATTATGTTTCCGAAGTCTAGGAGTAAAAAATAACCATGTTCTGTTGTTTGCCATTTGAAAGAGCGCGCGCTAAATATTGACTGAAATTCTCCCACATGGAATTTCAATTCAATAATTTATACAGAACGTTCACTACACTATAATTTTTGAAAAACTAGATTTCATCAATAATGCTGATTTCATCAAACTGGGTTATTTTAACCCATTCATTTATAAATATATTCAGAATACAGAATTGAAATATGGAAAAGATATTTCATCATATTTCTTTTGGACTGAAGAATCATTTCATTCACATTTAACAGCAATAATAGAGTATGTTGATTAACATTGCTCATTCTATTTCAGTTATTATTCTGAAAAATAGTAGCCAAATATTCACTGAAGTTGATCATCTTTTTGGTTACTATTTCAGAAAATCATAACGTATGTAGCAATCGATATGTGATATTTGAATTTTCCTATGTCGAACTTAAAAACATGGAAATATATCAATAACAATCCAAAATTGAATCCCCACAATATTTTTGGTGAGATAAAGAGTCTGGATAGAAAATTTGTACAGTTGGCAGCTCTAGTTGTGGTGGTGCGGCATTGTCTACCTCCCAGCATGTCTGTGATGTTTGTGGTATGAGTAACGCTTCTGCTTGATTAACAAATCTGAGGTGAAGGTGAATTCTGTTGCAGTTGCAGCGCGAATGGAACTCTCGCAGCTGTACCAGCGTCAATCGGGCTTGCAAAACCCCTGTGCCCATCTCTACGTCGGCCAACATGGCTGCTACTCTGTCTCGGACTATAAAAATCGCCCCCCCAAATCCTACATCTGACTTGGAACCTAACACTTGCACCCTTCCCCACATTCGCAACTGCTCTAGAGTTTCTTCGAACAACCTTAACATGCCCAAATCCCTCTCTACTTGGGGCCCTCTGCATAAACCTTTCTATCTGAAGGTGCGTAGTTCTCTTGCAATGGACCATTATCGAAGGGAGAACCGGCAGGGCCACTGTGCTTCGATAATGGTCCATGTCTACTTCTTTTTCTGATGGGGCTAAGAACATTTCTAGATTGGGTTACACGTGAGAATTCAAATGTCCACCACGTACAGCTTGGTATAGTTATTGTGCAATTTCATTCAACTTCGTTTTATTTTGAATTATAATCGAATAAGTTTTTTAATGAAAAAATTATTCAAGGTAACAATCCAAAGAACGTTAGTAGGAGAGTAAGTTCAGCAAAACGTGAACGGAAACAAAATAATGCTCAATGTGTTACTCCAAACTTTTAGTTCGACTTCAGGATTATTCAATTGCCGATTTTATGCACCAGTTACGATAATATTCTACAAATAGAGTTCCAGTTTGTTGGGTAGTGATTTTTCACTTGATAAACCGACCTTCACAAAATAACTGTTAAGCTTCCACTGACAGATAAACTTCTATTGATTATCTGGCCCCCTGAATAGTGTATTTTCGTCTTTTTCGAATAATTTCGGACTCAACTTGATCCCAGCAATTTGACACTGATTTTGATTGATTCAGTACGAGAACAAGACATGTTGGACATTTTGATTATCACCTAGGGGTAGTAAATGTATTGACTAAGTGAAAAAAAAAACATGTCATAACAATAATTTTGGTGGATATTGTAGATAGTATAGTGGTGCTTCACCTTCTCAAATTCTTAACGTTGCCGGTGATAAGTTAGTAGTAAGTAGGAGGCCCTCCGACCCGTTCGCTGACCGTCCGAATCTCGTTTCAGAACATTTCTTTTAAGTCGTGCAGCCGCGATTCGGGCCACGGCGGCTCCGAGCAGGAGGAGTCGCCCCGAGCGCACGCCGTCGTCGTCGACCCCGGCTACAACCTAACGCTCAGCGGCAAGGACGTGCTGTGCCACCGCCTGGCCCAGGAGGGCCCCAAGACTGCCCAGGGCGCGCGCAAGCCGGCGCCGTGGGGCGGCCACCACACATACACGGAGATATTCGAGCAGCGGCGGCTGCGCGACTTCGTCGAGGACGACCCCGTCTACGAGGAGATCGACCACCAGGTGTCCGACATGAGTGACGAGGACGGGCGCCGGCAGAGCGACATGAGCCGGCAGTCGTCGAGGTCGTACGGCGACCACCGGCCGCTCATCCCGTACAGTCCGGGCAACGAGCGCAGCTACGCCGAGACGCTCAAGCTGTACGCGGCTGACGCGCACCGACGCCGGCCGGGCGACGCGCACGCGCGCTCCCTCGCGGCCGTGCTCGACGGCAAGACGGTGGTGTGCCATCTCGAGCCGCCCGAGGTGTGCCTGGGCGACGCGTACGGCGCGCGCACGCTGGCCCCGCCCCCCTACGGTGAGAGCTAGGGCGGCCGCAGCCGGCGCCGGCGCATATCTGTGATTGCCGCTCGGCGGACGCCGATGGGGTGGATGGCGGCTTGCGGTCGCATTTCGACCGGGGGTGTTGAATTCAGTACCTGCGGTCGGAACACGGACGCGAGCTGTCTGACACTTCCGATGGGTGATCCTGTGTGATTGGCCAATAACTGAAGTGAACATTGTGTCGAGCCGGATTTCAGTCGAGTGTATACATCACATTCAATCCGACTGAGGTCCGCACCAATTTTTCTTTTGTGCATTTTTGAATTGTTTGAGCTTCTTCAAATCGGTTCGGTTATTTCTATGAGCAATCGATGTGTTTTAGATAATCATTCTATATTTTCGTTTTCTATTCCTTTGAGGCGAGACATATTCCCAGCAAATGTTTTCGATTGTGCACAAGAGAAATCAAACGAAACATTCCAAGATTGTCTGAATGAAGGCCCACTTCAGTTAGCAAAGCTCAGATTGTATGAATGGAAGGAAGTGATAATTTTCTAATGATAAGACTAAGTATTTTATAAAAAAAAACTGTGAATAGTGACTCTTAGTTGTGAGTAATTGCAGACAGTCCCTTAGAATCAGTGTTGAATTAGACTGGAAAATCTGTGGTAACAAACTCTTCACTCAAATTATCATTTTAATCATTCATTTCCAGTTTAATGCTCTACTTTCGTGTAAGAAACCATGGCAATATTTTTGGTCGCTAATTGGTGAGTCACACCTCTGAGTAATGATGTGAGATATTGTTGATTCGAAGGCAGCTTAAGCAATCCCTCCTTTTTTCTCTATCTATACTATTAATCATACGTTCTCAAAGAACTGTAAATATGAGTAGATCGAATGCAACTATGAACGTTTCCCACACGAATTCTGATAATTCTGAATGTTATTTCTACGTTGTTGGTACATGTACTTACTGGGTCAGGCCCCTTCTGAATAATGACATTTCCCCTGGATATGCCGCGCTGCTGTGTCCTCATCAGAGCACCGAAAGTGTAGCGAACACGTTTGAAACAACGCGAGACATTTATTTGAAGTTGACCTGATTGGAATAATCGTTCTCGATGATTGCGGCAGCGCGGCTCAATTCAAATTGATTTTGTGATTGACGGTTGATAGTTGTGTTTAATGCTATAGAGCCTCATCTCGATTTGTTATGTTGACTTGCTTGCAGGTTATGTAATGAACAATAAAGGTATATATAACCCTCCGTCTTGAAACATATTCCTCATAGCTTATCTTCATCGATATTTTCATTTTCTAACAGTCCCACCATGGAAACACTCGGCTATCTTCGATGTTGTTTCGTTTGTGTTTCTATGGTAGCGATTTTTTGAAATATAAAGTGGTTTTCAGTAGGTACTTCAATGGCAAACACTGCTTGTTATCTGATAGACAAGCATCACTTCAATTTCTTCCATCAATTTTAGGACCTGATTTATCGAGGAAAAAATTGTTTGATATTGTTTCTTGTAAACTGAAATGAACTAATCATATTTATTTGTAATTATGTAATTTTATTGGGATTTGTCAGTTATGTTAAGATGTAATTTAGCGAGCACAAACATGTATATATAGAAATAAAGTTTATGATATTAACTGGACATGTGATTTTTTTTTACGTCTAAACCATTTTTTTATCAGAATTATAGGATTCATAATTGGTCGAGAGGAAAGGCAAGTATTAAAGTTTTTCAATCATGAGCATCTGAGAAAAGTCGAAAATGCGGTCAAAATTACAATTTCCTTTCTTTTAGAGTTGTAGAGCTGAGCATTTAGTCCGCAATGCTTTTGAAGGACTCATTATACCAAATTTGAAGACAATACTACAAAGTTGGTGTTTACGTATGAAAAACAAAAACACTGAACTTTTTTTACATTCTCAGTCTTCAAATTGGACTGAAAATTCATATACAGGGTATTTTCGATGAGTTGGACGAGAATCTGAAATCAGTTCTTTTGTATCTTTCGTAGTTTGCGTTTGAAAAAAATCGGTCGAGAGTGAGGTAAAAAATTGTAACTTTATAATATATATATATACTTAATTTGAACGCCCTGAGAAAATTGATTTTCGGGTCCGAAAAATAAACATGGTTAACTAACCCCTTTGAACTTTTCTGAAATTCTTCAAGTCTTCAGACTGATCTGAAAATTCATATACTGGGTGTTTTCGATGTGGTGAACTAGAATCTGCAATAAGTTCTTTTATATATTTCATATTTTCGAGCGTTTGAAAAAAAATCGGTCGAAAGTTAAGTCAAAATTGCAACTTTTTTCTATTAACGTTAGAGAGAGAGAGCTGAGCTTTTTCCGCATTAGAGAATGTGTTCAGGATTCAGTATTCTCAATTTGAAGCTCTATTAGAAAGTTGATTTTTGGATCCCAAAGAGAAACAAGGTTAACCGATTTAAACTTTTTTCAAATTCTTCAAGTCTTCTGATCTGAAAATTTCTTATACAGGGTGTTTTCGATGTGCTGAACAAGAATCTGCTGTCAGTTCTACTGTATCTTCCATAATTTTCGAGTTATGAATTTGAAAAAAATTCGGCCGAAAGTTAGGTAAAAAATTGCAACATTTTTCTATAAAATTCGAAGAGCTCAGCTTCTAGTCCGCACTAGAGAGTACCTCTAGGACCCTTTGTACAAGAATATTTTGTCAGACACATTCAACTATGCCAAACCTGTAGGAGTTGTACTCTCGATTGTTCCACCTTCTTGATCTGGGTACTACATTATTCATTGAGGGATTATGTGGTAACATGACACCTCGGTAAAAAAAAAATATGTTCAATATTGAGTATATATTTTTTACACCAAACACTATTTCGAGGTTCAAAGATCTTAAATAAATTAAAGTACCTTGTATAAATAATCTCATTTATCTACATTATGATAAAATCTAAAATCGAATCAGGAAATGACAATTTTGAACTACAAATATAAATAAATACAATTTTTTCACAGATTTACTGTGATATCAATGTAATTCGATACTGATCTTTCATGTCTAGAAGTTGAATAATGGGATGGCGTGCAGCACGAAAAATTCGTATATTTTTGAACACAACAGTCGAAAAATCAACTTCTCACAGCAAAATGTATCCTCGGATATCGTCGTTTTTTAAAACAATTAAAAAACATCGCATCATGTATTTCATATAGTAGGAACTAATGGAATACATTGTACATGTGCGTATCAAATCACATTCAAAAAAATCATCGTGAATTATTCTCAGACTTGGCAAATCAATTGAGTATTTTCAAATATTTCCAGTTATGTCAAATCGCTATTTACACATATGACCTGTTGGCATCACGAATTCAAAATATAGTTCGATTTAGGCTACATACATACATTAACACTATTTACAGCTACATATACAAAGATACGCGGTAATTGGTACGAGAATTTTTTCAACTAAAATCTGATGTTTCAACATGGATATATACAGGATGTCCCAGATATCCGGTTCCAGATTTTTTTTTTTAAAATTAGCTATTTTAATAATGTTTGAGTATACTGCTGATATCTAGTATTTTTGTGACGTCCTGTATAACAAATGTCGGATATGAATATCAAATATATATATATATATATATATATATATTATACTCATTAATTTGGCAAAACTTAATAAAATTGTCGTGATTAGAATTGACATTTTGACAATCATCTCTCGTTATTTGTGTGTTTGTTCTCGATAAGTACGTGACATTTCCAATATATCGTGAAATTTTGTAGATCCAAAAGTTCTAGCGTGCAGACATGATTCAATCTTCGATCGCGTTGTCGATTCTGCTGCTACGTATTCCGGTGTTGCCAGTCCAAGGGTAGATATCGGGGCAGGGTTGACACGTCCTCATGTATCGAACTCCGGATTTGTGCCACAAGTTGCACACCTTCGGGTTGTTGCATCTCTTTGGGCGATCCTGAAACGAAATCGATCATCATTATCACGCGAGTGCCATCAAAGATACATTCGAAATCAATGAGGACTGGGACAGGAACGACTCATTATCTCTACATGTTACCGAAAAAATTGGAAAACCGAGTTTTCGAGAACTAAATGCTCAGTAATTGGCAATTCAATGTTCAGTTATCAAGTGGCTATAATAGGCGAACATTTATTCCAGCACCGGTACAAGTTCTGTCGTGAACTGGTCAGTAATTGTTTCTGCGATATATAGTAATAGGATGTGTGGTTATGAGTTATTGTAAAGTGTACTATGTTTTCAACAATTAAATGCTCAGTAATGAAAATTCAATGTTCAGTTATTAACTGACTATATGTATGATTAGTTTCCAGTAATTACAGGTTCAGTAATTGTTTGATGTTTATGCGATATACACTGTGTCCAAGATAAGAATGAACAGCATGGGGATATCGGAAACGGTAAGTGATACGGGGTCGATTAATTTATAGAAAAGTAGCGCATTTATGTGCCTAACAATATGACATTTAGAAAGTTTTAATATTCCTATTAGTTTCGGAGATATCCGAGAAAAACCGAAATTTGAGAATTTCGTTTTTATTTTCTCCTAGCTTCATTTTCAAAGGAAATTTAAAACAAATAGCACTTCGCTATGGCCACTTTTTAAGGACTACACGACAACATAAACAGAATTTTCCTGCGACGTTTCGTCTTTTAGAAAACATCATCAACTTTGTATTTTTATATGGGGCGAAACTAAAGTATACCATGTATACGACTCCATTTTTCATTGTTAATACAGCAATGTATCACACAATATGATTTCGGAACCATTTTTCGCGCAAAATGTGATTACTTAATTTGTTTTTCTTCAATTTTAGATAGTAGGCGTCTAAATATTGAATTACCAGGTTCTCGCCTCTCTGGATACTTATTAGAGTACGCACGTTCAGCATCAACACAATTTCTTTGGCACAAAATGTAACATGACAACATATCAAATTTTTCAGTATTCGAAAAGCTGCCGTTTTCCATTTTTACCACAAATTAGGTAGGTAACGAGATGTAAGACTAGGAACGGTAATTCGTCAAAAATTCTACCAAACTACAGTATTATTATTATTAACAGAACATAATGTGGTCATTTTTTCCAGCGCCTACTATCTAAAATTGAAGAAAAACAGATTAAGTAATCACTAAATTACATTTTGCGCGACAAATGGTTCCGAAATCATATTGTGTGATGCTGTATTCACAATGAGAAAAGGAGTCGTATACAGGGTATACTTTAGTTTCGGACCATATAAAAATTCAAAGTTGATGATGTTTTCTAGAAGACGAAACGTCGCAGAAAAATTCTGCTTACGTTATAGTGTAGTCCTTAAAAAGTGGCCATGGCGAAGTGCTATTTGTTTCACATTTCCTTTGAAAATAAAGCTAGGAGAAAATAAAAACGAAATTCTCAAATTTCGGTTTTTCTCGGATATCTCCGAAACTACTTGGAATATTAAAACTTTCTAAATGTCATATTATTAGGCACATAAATGCGCTACTTTTCTCTAATTTAATCGACCCCGTATCACTTACCGTTTCCGATATCCCCATGCTGTTCATTCTTATCTTGGACACACTGTATAAAGATTGGATGTGTTTACTAATTAATCAACAACAGTTCTGTAATTGACTCGTCAGTAAATGATGGTATGTTTCATTTCACAGAAAACTCACAGAGTAATCACACTGGAACGGTTGGAACGAGCCCAGCCTGGATATGGGCGTGGGATCCCTGACCCACTGAATGGCTTGCCAGTTCGTCACGAACCACACATCCTTGTAAGCCAGTATGCTGTCGATGAAGTTGATGAACCCCTCCTTGTGGTGCTGCTGCGTGAACCAGGCAGCGTGGTAGAACAAGCCGAACGGCGCCCTGTTCGTCGTGTAGTGCCTCTGGAAATTCTTCGTCAGCATCTTGAAGACCCCTTCGGCATCGGGTGGGTTGCTGCACGCGTCTCCCATCGAGCACCGCCCGCCGTTCAGGTCTTGCCACATCACCATGGGCACCTCCCACACGCCCGGATAGGACTTGGTGGGACAGGGCGGGATCATGCAGTCGTGGAAGAGCTTGTAGTCGAGCGTGTACGGCCAGCTGGGAGGCTTGTTCTCGTAGATGGGCATCGAGGAGTCGTACGTGAAGTTCGAGTCGTACAGCATTTTGAACATCTTGTTGCCGCCGACCTGCGGAAGGGTCGAACGTGAACAACTACACTATGTGCAGCGATCAGTTGCTCACCGAAAGGAAGGGCGCCCTTAATCCTCGCACGTCTTCTAATCGAACGCCGCCGTAAGCGGAGAGGATCTCTCTCTGGCCGGCAACTTCCTTGGTCCATTTTTTCTGTGAGAACTGCTCGCCGAAGCTATGCCTACGGTGGAGAGGATTAGTATTCGTTCAACATGAATCAGTTTGGATCGAGTATGTATCGAAACTTGGATGTGATTAAGCGAGAGCTCGGAAGATAATGGAAAACTGAAGAAGAGGTTGAGTGATGTGCCCTGAACTCATCCCATATATTTTTCCATTTCAAATTCGGTCAGCGACTTGTGTGAAAGAATATATGGGATGCACTGCAGGGAACGTCTAGTTAGTGTGTGGAGTGTAGTGTGCTGAAAATCAGAACAACTTACGAGACTGTATGAGAAGCAATTTCATGACCGTCAGAATATAAATTCTGAACCTGACTGTAATCGGTCCACTCATGGGACACATAGAACGAGGCAGCGATCGGGCATCCGTTGGGATTGGTTCTGCCCTTTCCGAACAGATCCTGGTACAAGCCCTTGTTCAAGTCGTTGACCGAATCGTCGAAGGTGAGCAATACGATTTGGGGTACTTGCTTGACAGGCATGTCTCCTTTTGGTTAGTAGCATAGAAGAAAAAGAAACGAGTTAATCGAGACATGATTTCGGCGAGAACGACAAAGCGAAAGGTGAAACAGATCAGACGCGTTTCAGTTCCAGCGCCCCGGCCAAAATGTTGCCACTTACGACACTGTGTGTGACGCCATCTCGTGCCCGTCAGCGTACAGATTTTGGACTTGGCTGTAGTCAGTCCATTCGTGAGAAACGTAAAACGTCGCTGTTATCGGACAACCATTGGGATTCTTGCGCCCATTTTCGAACAAATCAACGTAATAATTTTTATTTAAGTCGTTAACAGCGTCGTCAAACGTGATGAGGACCATTTGGGGCGTTTCCTCGGCGGGTATGTCACCTAATCAATAAAAAATACACGATCGCAATATATACATTCAAAAAGTACGCATCCAATGAAATAAAAGCTTCATTTGTGATTTGAAAAAAAAAACAACTTCGGCTCGTCTTGAAACCTACCTATCCCATATCAGATATACTGAGTGATTTCTGTTTCTTCATAAAACGCGTTCAAATTAAATGCATAAGTAGTAGTGCTTCGGGACAGACTACCCCCATTCCTTCCACTTTCACTCCGTCGACCACTTTTGGTTGGCGAAAAACTCAATCTGTGTTATCATAAAGGTGAGTCAAAAATGCGTTACGTTTTCGCCAAGTCTATTTTTTTTTCATGTTTTTGCAATACAGTTTGAATTTACCGCAAAAAAAATTGGAAGTGGGAAGTCTGGAAGCCAAAGTTGAAGGAGTGGGGGTGGTCTGTCCCGACCCCCCAACTACTTGCTTATATATGCATATTGTCCTAGCATATCAAAGTAAAGTACCTTGAAAATAATATTCTGCATTTTTCTTATCATCTCTACAATTTTCCATGATAAAAAACAACGTCCGCTTTAATTAAGCCATCAAGCAGGAGTCACAGCAAAACTTTTTGCGTTTCCGTTTTTTACGTTACGCCTTCTGATTGGTGAAAGAAAATCTGGAATCTAACTGACGCAAAAGTACATTCACAACAAAAACCGATTTGCTTTGTCAACTAAGTAAGCATGACGTCTACTTTCATAAAAAAGATCAGATCCAAATTTATTTTTCATGACTTTCCATAATCTAAGGAATAATATTCATACAAACTGGAGGTGACAAAAATTACTCCAACCTACTTGAAAAGAAAAATCCGTCCTAATATTCATGGAATCCTGAATGAAAGCGAATAATTTTGATAATATACATGTCCATAAATCACCACCAGACCATCACATAACCTTTCCTCCTTCCAGGTTATGCTTCTCTAATCAGAGGGCGAAACATAAAAAGCAAAACGCGAAATGTTTGGTTTTCAATCCCGGTTTCAGACATTCGGACACATTTCAATTGACAGTGACAGCGGTCCCGTCGTATAGACAACTTTTAGTGCCCCTCCAATTTTTTCAACAGCAACTAGAATGTCTAGATCCCCCTGTAACTCTGCAAAAAAAAGTCCGGGAGCGCGGCAGCGACAACAGCCCGGGATAAATCTCGAAAAATCGCCAAAAAGCGGAGGCAACCTCGACTAACCTGGTATCTCCTTCCCGCCGCAGCTGCAGTCGGGCAGCAGGCACACGTCCTTCCTGCACTTGGCGGCCGTCTTGTCGACCTGCGGCTGCGGGTAGATCGGCTCGGGCCGCCGCGGGGGGTGCCTGTAGATGTCGACGAACTCCTGGACCTTCGAGATGATCGACGTCGACGGCTTCAGGGTGGGCCGGGCGCGACTGCAACATCAAACGAGACGGGGACGACGTCAGAAAGGTCTCCTCGAACGTCTACCGAATGTTGCTCGGAAATTCTCGAAATTAACTTATTTTTTTTTTCGTTCTATAATGAGGTCATTATAAATCGCAAATGCGTATCAAATGCCCTCTGTTTCGATACGCATTATTCATTTTTCGAAGGTTGGTACAATCTAACTGTCAATGAAAGTCAGAAGTGTTAGGCCCAGCATACTTCTGGGCGATTTTAGATTCTGCGATTCTAGCAGTAAAAACCTCAATGTCTTTATTGGTGAATATTAATTCAGAGTGTGATTGGATTTGAATTTACCAATAAAAATAATAACATTGCATTTTTCACCCCTGGTATCGCATAAATCAAAATCGCTCAACAGTAAACTGTGCGTCAGATTTCGAATATTTCAAGTTCATCATTGTTACTAATCGAAGATGATTCTGTTATTCACGATATTAAATAATTTTTTTTAATGAAAGGCTTCAAAGTAATGCGAATTAGAAAAAAAATCTTATGACACGTTTTATAAGACATGATGTCGCAATTGTTAAAGTACTCGCTTCGCTCGTCGTACTCCAAACAACGCGTGTGAAAAAATAGCAACTTATAAAACTTATCATAAATGTACTATTTTTATATTTTTTATTTTTCTATTTGTTTTTGTTGTCGCCTTGGGAGGAAAAGAAATTCGAATATAGAATTTGACTCCATGAACCTCATAATTTTGGCGAAATTTTCATTTTGATTGCAGTGTAGGGGCTTCATTGAATAATCAATTTATGAAAAGCCTTTTTAAAATGTACTATTTGCTCAATTCTTTTTACGAACATGTAATTCATTTGTGCTGTTATCAATATTTTCGTATTCATCTGGATAAAAGTAAATTCTTATTTAAATTTAGAAAACTTGATATGTTGGGATTTGGATATGGAGAAGGTTAATGTACATGTGAATCTTCTAAAATCGGTTTATTTAGAGTAAAATGTGGTTGGTTTGTCATAGAAATAGGCAGTACTAGTGCCTTGTCATCCTGTACTTACGGGGGTGGTGTTCCACGATTGGTAATGACTGTCACTTCATTGTTGATGACCTGGTCGCCTCCGGCATTGGAATAATGAGCTGAGCCACGTCCTCTCGAAGTACTTCTGTGGGCACGAAACGTTCCACTAGTTATTCGACTTTGCCATGGAAGGCGTGAAGCTCAAGAAACAGGGACATTAGATTCGGATGTCCTCCCGTTAATTTCTACATTCGGCAATTTCACCCCACTGTTTTTCTTTCAGAAGGAAACAATCTACTTTACCATCCTCCCAAAGTGATCACCCCTGATACAGTTCTACAAACAGCCTGGTCCATACAAGCTCGTCATACAGGGTATCTGAAATTTCTGTACTCGATGATATCACGTACAGGAAGTTGAGCAGTTTTCCATCATATCTTTCTTTGCCCAACTTTCAGTCCTTGTGAAGGTGGTTTGTATTTATTCTGTTGGTTAGTCTGATACCCTTCAGAACTACTCAATTATTTCAGGTTAGTACTACATTTTTATAGAAGATCATAGATACTATAAACAAAAATTCCCATCCCATGATTTTCAAGTATTTCAATGCTCTTTAGCGGCAATGGTTTGTGATATCATTTTGTACAGAATTTAAGTACACCCTGTATACAACGTTCTCACCACGTGTTTTGCAATTAATTGCCATGCCGCATCGTGTACAAGTTAGAAAAGGATTTCTGAAGTTGTTTTAATTCGAATGGGGATGTGTATTGAAGACTGTAGGAAAATAGAAAATTGACATTTAGACAAAAATCTTGTAGTTATCTCACTTTCCAATCTCAAAAAGGTGCGGAGAGATCAGTTTGTACGCATGTTGGCATCAAGATCAGTAATGTCCATGGAACAGTGATGAAATTCAGGTAGTGTCTTGTGGAAAAAAAGATATAATCAGCTAAAACACCATGTGTTTTCAATTATTTTTATTGACACTGCTCGATGTAATTAAAAATACACATGTAATCGACACCCAACCGTTTTTCACACGCTAATCGATTGATTTCCCCCGGAAGCAAAAAATCGGCACCGGTAATGTGCAGGCCTGACCTTAGCTGGATCTCATCTTCATCACAGCTCATGGGCCGATGAACTCAGTTAATAACAAAATATAGCGGTGTACTCGAAAGAAGAAGCGGATGGAAATGTATCGAACTACCGTTAACGAATTATAGGGAGGCATGGTACCACTAACTAGAGAAAACGAGATATAACATGAGTGCGGTCCCACCTATGCATCATGCTAGATGAAAGGGAAGATGAAATTATGATTTTATCAACGAAGATGAGCTACAAGCGAATTATCGGTGAGGTCAATGAATGCGATTCATGCAACATACTCCGAGCTGTCGGTTACGATAGCTGGTATTTGGTACCTTATGGGAAGTACTGTGCTCTTTTTGTGGGATATTGTTCGCAGAGGCAACGTTGTGGTTATGGTCGGTCTACTTGTAGTAGAGTATGTTCTAGTCGTGGTGGTAGTAGTGGTGGTAGTGGATCTTTTAGTGGCGACCTCTTCAACATCATTCAGTTCATTCCTGTCATCCCTAAGGTTGGTATTTACATGATATTCAATAGCAGCGGATTCGAGAAACTTACCGATACGGCTGCCTGTTCGACGATCTATAACTGTTCTGGTCCTCTACCTGGAAAAATATTCACCATGAACAATAAGATGTGTAATAGATTATTAGTTTCTAACACTGTTCAATTAGAAAAGTATTCGCATTGCATATTACATAAGCTCAATATATTGACAAACAATGAGGAAGTTTTCATCGAACAAATTCTCATGTAATTATTGTTTCAAAAACTAGTATTATATTTCTGCTGTCTTATAATTTTTATGACGGAACACTAAGACGTACTTCTAGATTTGGTGAGATGTGGGGATATTCGTGGATTATAAGTTACGGCCTATGAACCTAAAAATATAGAAGCATGAGCTGTTGCTAACATTGTTGCGATATTGAAATCACTAATTTCTTGGATGAATTGAATTTTAAAATATAATTCAGTTCCTAGTCAAACTATTCAACGAATATATTGGATATCATAGCAATACCAAGATGGTTATAAAGAATATCCGACTATTTAGACATATAGATACTTCCGGAAACAGGCGCAAAATTGCTAGCACTTCAACCGTGAGTTTAAGGTAATACGTAATAAGAATGGTGGAGGATCCGAGACTACATTTATGAAAATTTTTGTCAAGTCAAATTTGATCGCACGAAAAAGTATTCGATGAATTTGCACAAACTATAACGTGGAATAAAAATCTGAATTTCGGAAACTTCCCAGCATTCAAAACCTCCGTGCGCATGAAACAGTAATAGTTTCGCAAGGGCATCTAGCTCTTAAATTCCTTTCCTTGATATTATCGAAGATGTCTAAGAGTGATGGTCCCAGATAAGATCCTTGTGGTACGCGATATATTCCACAGACTAGCAGTTTTCTGCGAATATTTTGACGAGTGACAGACAGCTATGCAAAAAGGAGGGACCCCTACCTGTGGTTCGTATCTATTATCTTCGCTGTAGTCCGCTACGGTGGACTGCTGGTAGTATTCCGGCTGGTTGTAGTTGTTCTCGATGAAAACCGCGTTGCCCCTTTTGGGTAATTCGTTTTTGACTGGCGCCACGGTCGAGGTGACGCCGCGGTAGGTCGAGCTCTGGGAATGCTGGGAGCTGCTGTAGTCCTCGTTGGATGGAAAATCTGGAAACACCCGGTTGTCGGAATTTCTTCGAAGGATTCGCTCTCAGTCAGAAGGAATACGGGAAGGTGTATTGATCAACAGAAGTCGATCTATCAACATCTTTTTTCTTTGATGTGGGTGCCAGGTCATAAGGGAGTTGAAGGCAACGAGGAAGCAGACTGCCTTGCCAAAGAAGGGGCAAATACACAATTTCTTGGCCCAGAACTCTCCTGTGGACTTTCCAAAGCCCACCTAAGAGAAGAGTTTCGACGCTGGGAAGCAGATGAAATGAAATCTCACTGGAATAAATTGCCAGGACCAAGACAAGCGAAAAGGCTAGTGAGCCTATCGCCAAGGAAAGCTAAGCAGCTTCTCGAGTTGGACAAGAAACTGGTAACAGGACTCTTCACTGGACACTGCCCTCTGAGGTATCACCTCAAAAAGATGGGTAAAACAGAGAGTGATAGTTGCCGCTACTGCGAGAACTTCGCTGATACGGCAGAACATTTGCTTTGCGAATGCCAAGCACTCTTCTGCAAGAGGCTCAAGTTCCTGGAAGGGGCTTTCTTAGAGCCCTTCGAAGTCAGGAACCTAGCTCCCAGGAAACTGATAAACTTCGCAAGAAGCCTCGGAATCCCAGGTATCCAATAGATTGAGGGTTAAGCACATGGGTCGAGGTGCTTGAGAGGCTACACGGTCTTAACGACCCCCCCCCTACAATCAACTTCTTTTGTACATACCATCTTTGTAGAGTTCACCTTCATCTTCATAATACGCATAGTACGGTTCATACCGATTGTCACTGTATTGTGTTCCATTGTATATCTGTTTTCTAGCTGGTACTGATGGGGTCGGTACAGAGGTTTGATGGGCAGCTACATTTTTCTCTGCACTATAAAAAATTTCAAACTGAATATTTCATCATCATTATCCAACGTGTTTTTTCTTCAATTTTGACACTTATTTTATTCGGAAAAAACAATTTCTCCAAATGAAAATTCGTATGAAGTCATGTAATCGTGTATAAATGTAAGTTATATTGGATAAAGAAGGTTATTCAAAATACTGGACGAGGAAGTTTTCATGACATCATTTTATACGGATTTCAATCTGAAGCATCCACTTATGGGAACCGTTGAAGAATGGTGACGAATATTGAAACAAGGTATTCACGGAAATATTCACTACTAGTTGACCTTCAATACATTCAGCTCCTTACAAAGATGTATTTACCTGTATTGTTGATTTTGCGTCCCAAATGATATGACGCCAATTTTGTCTCCTCTGCCATTGTAGTTCTTGAAATAAAAAAAGAACAATTAATGGAATCTTCATGAATAAAAACTAATGACGAAAATGAACACAATCATTTGAGGAATAAACAAGGCAGATCATAGGATCGATCTCATACACAAGAGAAACATCTAACCATCGCCCTTGAAAGTGTTGCAATGCAGACCAACTGATTGAATCTAACAACAATCCAGCAACCATAGAAACATATTGGCAAATATCTGCTTGGAAAAAAATGCATGCCGACAATTCATTCGATCGCGCGAGATTAGGACGAATCACAATCGATGCATAACTCACCGATATGGCGTTAGGATACCTGAGACCATCTCTGTCTCTCTGCACTTGACTAATAGTGGGCGGCTGGCCTCGATAGACGCGTTGTTGCTGGTCGTTTTCGAACTCCTCGGCAGGCGGAAGGGTTTCATCGGGCTCCGCATAAAGCTGCTGCTGTTGTTTCTTCTGGGAATCAACAGGGGGGTGCATCGATTACAATGGTGATAATGGATTCCAAGGCACCTTCCATATCTGATTATTTCATGCTATGTACGTCATTCACTGTGAATTCACCTCGATATTTTCAGATTGTTGCGTATTACTTAATATCCATTACAATATGCAAATTTATGATTAAAAATATTATCTGTTCTATTGAATAACAGTCGCTGTGTTTGTTAACCTTCGATGTCGAGAGTATGCCTAAATCGAGAGAAACCTGAAAGCGGTACATACACGGTGATTCGATTTTCGCCTACCAATCTTTTAATGCATCCAATTCACATATTACGGACATGTAACAAAATTCTACAATTATTAAATGTAGTACACTGCAAAATGTTCACAAATTGAGGTATACAAACCACGACACTCTAAACTGTTTATACTCCACCTTAAAAAAGTTATAGTAGAGCGAAACACGCGTCGTCGTTTGTAAACCTCAATCAGTGAAAATCTTGTATTGTAGTGTAGAAAAAAGAAGTAATAAAATCATAAATAGGTTAGGTTTGATCGCGTTCCAAAATTTGGAAATCGTTCTAGGATTGCGCACAACCAGATGCGCTATAAATGGAATACGGGATAGTTCTCGGACAGTCCTAACAAGTTAAAACGAAAACGCTTTTTTGATATTGATGATTTGATTTAAAGTTATGTCATATGGCTGTGGAATTCATGATTTTGTGCAATTTCATTATGTGCACTAAGTAACACTATATAAGATGAGAAACATGTAACAGAGATTTTCATTAATTTCTTCTTTCAGGCTGAATTATTATGAAAGGATAATGAAATAGATAATATTTACGTCGATAGAGAGAAAATATTGATGTTGATTAATGATTTATATAAACATAACAAGCCCAAAGTTGCTTCTGGTCATATCAAAACTATGGAAAAGTTATGGGAACTGATTGCAAGGGAAATGTCAAATGATAAAATTCTGACTGCTCAAACTGATTAGCTATAGAATTTAAAACAGATTTGGACAATCTAAGATAACATTGAAAATAAATATGGCAAATATTAAACGAAATAAATAGACATTCCTAAAATGATCTACGAATTGTTTTTCTGAGAACAGTTCAATAGTGTCTTCTACAAATACAACATTTTTGGGATGTGTTTTGAGGACTTCCGGCAACACGATATATTCAAGTACCCACACTTCTTCTTCACCTGAACTTGAGGAGGACGATGAGCTGGAGCTAATATCCACATTTTTCGTTTGATTCCTCAAGAAATCAAAACCACAACAAAAATAGGTTAGAATTATCCAAAATAGTACACACCAGTTGGAAACTGTCCTTGCTAAGATGCTCGAACTATTTTAAACCGATTCGAAACTATCCTGGACTAGTTCTAATGGAACGAAAAAACAAAACCTATCGAATACATCCCAAACCTAAAAACACGCGAACACTTCTACAGAACTGCGCATGCCCCTGACAGTTTCGGACCGTTTATTTTGTGAACGCGAACAAACCTGTTGTAAATTGAACCAAAAGCCTTTGTTTTCATCAAGGGACACGCCCAAACCACTGAATTCATTTGGTTCCCCGAAATTTCAACATACACATACCTTGATGATGTCCTGTTTGGAGTGCTGCAAGTTCCTTGGCTGTCCTCTGGAGGTGACAACGACCGCCGGCTGTTGCAGCGGCGGCAAAGAAGAGTAGCTGGGCTTGGGTTCTGCTCTCACCCGCTCCCTGTCCCTGTCGCTCTCTCTTTCCTTCTGTTTGGGCTTGGAGGAGTTGGGAACAGAGGGCGGAGCCCCGTTGACGTCGACGCCGTCACATCCGACGTTTCTTGGCCAATCGCAAGTTTGGAGTTCGTGACTGGAAGTAATGAGGATTTTCCGTGGATATTTTATTTTCGCCGCCCTGTGGTTTTCCTTTTTTCGAAACTATCTGATCTGAATTTTGGCAGGTCTTCATACTTGATTGTTGATGTAAGAACTCAATTTTCTCTTTTCATGGGTATGTGAATGAATTTGATGGTTGTGAAATAATTATCAAATTGAATGAGATCAACTATCATCTATGAGTGCAAGAATCAATCGTCTGCTGTGGTTCTTAATGAGAATTGATGTAGTTCGAAAATCTTGAAAAGGTGCTGCAAGTTCCTGGTTGAAAAGGCTAATTATATAAAATAATATCCGGATACTGTGATTCACTTGTTTATTGTCTACGCTGTAGGTTTTTACTTTTATTGGTTTAATTTTTCATTATTTATTTTTGTTTACAGTGACGTTCGATTATTCACTTTCAAGTACGATAATTTGTCTTTTCGACAATGATGCTACTAGGATGTGATTTCTATTCATAGAATATACTCAGTCATTATTATAAGTCAATTTTGAAACCTCCAAAATCATCATTTTACCCTTTTGTCTGTCGTTCTCAAATTCAAGAATTATTAAAATTGCCACTTACATCCCTGAGAGATGGCAACCTCAACAAGAAATTCCATTTAAGACAACTGGCTGACCTTTCAAAAAATTGTAAATTGTATGGCACGAGGTAACAGCAATCATTGTTTTTCAAATGATTATTATTTCATTTATATGAATCCTCAACTCGAATTGTAAAAACTTGATTGCTGGCTTCCGAATAATCGATGACCACAACACTTTATGAAGGACAACCAGTGAAAGCGAGTTCTGTGGTTTCATGGTAAGCATCTCTTCAGTAATGCATTCATCAACAGAAGAAGTGACAAAACAAAGCAATAGACAAACTTTTTTTCTATCACAACTTGAAAACCCATTCATAAAGTCATTTTCATTTTAGATAATTATTATTTTGTGTTTTTCCAATTCGTTGTAGAACTTCTGTTATACATCTCACCCTAAGTAGTTTCTTCTCAAGAAATCATTCATTAGCGCTGAAATTACACGCCACAATAAATAATGATCAATGATCAAAATAAATTCAATGAATATTATCTAAATATTCGTGCGGTATCATCAATTCCTTTCGGTTGTCTACTTTCGCTTTTTAGGATGGCGACATGGCATTTGAACTATGAAACAATTCATTTTCGGATTATTAATAGGTTCACCGATGTAAATACCAACAGTAAGACCGATAGTGAAAGTCGAGGAATTGCTAACAAAAGTAGGCACACCTTCGGCCTTGCTACGTGAACTGTAAAAAGCTGATGGTGTGCAATATAAATCTTTCCAATAATTATTTTTTACGTTGAACAATACATCGGTCTTGGATCCGATTACGCAACATTCCAGTTATTGTAGCATAAAACTGTGAAAAATGTTTGGGGTTCCGATCTATTTGGTACCAAGAATTACTTATTACATAATCATGCAAGGTGCCTGTATACATGTCGAAGTTATTTATACTCATTATGTTTTGGAATGCGACGAAAAACTATTCCGTGTTTTTTCATTCCATCATGTTGGAGTAGGTAATTTGTCCACGAAATTATTCACAAACACAATCATTTCTTTCATTACCGATGATTGCTATGTGTCGAAATTTTCCAGTTTCAGTTAGCAGACAATGTGTCTCCATCAAATCTCAAGATTTTGTGTTTTTTTTCAAATGTCTGAAGAAAGCAAATTCTAAGAACACAAATTACAAAACACAGAAATAGAGAAATGCATATTCGAAGTAAATGGTCGAAGTGATTGCCAATTTGTTTTTTGATCTTATATTCAATTGATTTCAGAACGTTCCTCAAAATATCTGTATCATTTCCTCGACCCCTCCCTGTAGACATAATCTATGATCTTCATAAAATATCTGGACCGAACAGTCCTGGACAAAAACAAGCTCCCCCCGCCCAAGCAAAAACAGGCTTCCAATAACGAAAGTTCCAAAACTCGCTCTCTTGGTAAAAAACACAAATAATAAAATTGTGTTCTGTAACTAATTGTCCTTGGCATTTCAGAAACGATTTGCTTCGAGGTTATTCATCTTGTGTAGCCACCTACTCGTGAGTTTTACAGAGAGGGGGCATTGCCACGAAATAAGTATCGATAGTGTTTAATTTTTCGCATCTAAAACTAGTCATTCAGTTGTATGAGCCGGAGTACAAGAGAAATATATGCCTCCATTAAGCTAGCCGATTTTATGGATATCACTTCGGCCATAACTCAAAGCTAATTTATTACAGTATTGCAGAATGCTTTGATATACGACAAACGAGGATTCTCCAAGCTGGCAGAACCACATCTGATACACGGATTTTTCTCAAGATCTGATTACACTATAGTTAAAGCACATATTAAAAAACCTCACAGATTAGACAGCTAGAAAGTGTACATACAAATGGCAAGTTATCTTCAGATAAGTCGGAGAATATTGCATTGCGTTCTACGACTGTTTCCTACTCATTACCCAAAATATTCACCATTTTCTTTCCATTACATCATGCTTCTGATGAAGTTTTTTAACATAGATTCGATGTTATAATATGTTCCGGGTAAAATGATAAATTAAAAATATCATTTTAGATGCAGATTTTGGATGGAAGCTTGTTAACAAGAACATATATTACTAAAAGCGTGATTCAAACATATTGAAAGTAGAAAAAATCGGCAATAGAATGAAAGCCTTTGGCATATTCAATTTTCCATAAACTTAATTTTTAATAAGAGAAATTAGTCTATCCAATTAGAATATCAAACATAGTTTGAAATGAATGTCTGGTAGACTACGAGCAGAAAACAACTACTTTCCTGGTAAATACCACGCAGAACATTGAATTATATCTGCTCGTAATCCATGCAACGATTCACACTGTGAATGCAGATCGCAAATGTTTCTTTCTTCCTAAGACGTGACAAATTCACATCGGGACAGGCACGCCTAACAACCTACAGACCGGTTTCGGGCTTATTGGCCCTCATCAGTGCAGGGTAGTTATCCGAGTAGAGACCGTAAGAACTCCACTCGAAGCGTTTCCTGTCCCAATGCACCTTCGTCGCGTTTATTTGACCGCACTGAGCCGCGTTCCAACAGACAATTGGAAGTGGCGACACCATGCGGCAGAAGAAAGAAACACTCCAGAACTAAATCTCCCAAATCACAGAACTTGGAAGTGGCTTATAGCTCGACTAAGCTAATAAATGAAAAATGGAAAAGCCATAAATTGGACAACAATTTTAGAAAGAGAAATTAGTCTATCCAATTAGAATATCAAACATAGTTTGAAATGAATGTCTGGTAGACTACGAGCAGAAAACAACTACTTTCCTGGTAAATACCACGCAGAACATTGAATTATATCTGCTCGTAATCCATGCAACGATTCACACTGTGAATGCAGATCGCAAATGTTTCTTTCTTCCTAAGACGTGACAAATTCACATCGGGACAGGCACGCCTAACAACCTACAGACCGGTTTCGGGCTTATTGGCCCTCATCAGTGCAGGGTAGTTATCCGAGTATAGACCGTAAGATCTCCACTCGAAGCGTTGCCTGACCCAATGCACCTTCGTCGTAATTCAATGTTCTGCGTGGTATTTACCAGGAAAGTAGTTGTTTTCTGCTCGTAGTCTACCAGACATTCATTTCAAACTATGTTTGATATTCTAATTGGATAGACTAATTTCTCTTTCTAAAATTGTTGTCCAATTTATGGCTTTTCCATTTTTCATTAATTTTTAATGTTTGGTTCTGTAAGTACAAAAAATTGGTGATTGATGATAATGAACACTTCGGTCTAGTCTAGAAGTTGCTCAACGTCATAACTTCGCCGTTCGATAAAAAGAAAAGAATCCTGATTGAGAGATGTTCGGCAGGTCTCGAGCCTGACCATGAAGGAGTAGCCGGTCTGAGCTCGTCCAGTCGGAAAAATTCATCAAATTTCTCATTTTTTTCATTTTCCGGTGAGACAATGTTTCTAGTTGGATTACTCACTTTCTAAGGTGGGATCCAAACACCATTGCCAATGCGAGCGGATGAAGAAACAGATTCCGATGCGACCATTTCTATTATCGCAATGCACCTTGATTGCGATAAGTACGCACAATTCAGTTCGATCGGAGTACTGCCTTATTTGAAAATGGTACCGGAAAGTGAAAGTAGAGAAATTCGTGCAGCGGTTACGGGTGCTTTTTTTTGTCTGTCCGAGGTATTAGCGGGTCAAATTCGTAATACTGATGTAATATTATTTAATGTACAGTATGGTTCATATTTTGGCTGCACCTTGTCTGATTTAGACGCACGTAACCGAGATATATCGGGTCAATCAGTGAAAGTATTCCATCACGATTTTTCAAGTTTAGACGATGAAATGGTCTGTTTCACAAGGAAATACACACGAAAACATTGACAACTAATTGGATAGAATGATCCTAGAGGGGACAAATAATGATGAACATTTCGTGAAATACTACGTAAGTAGTAGGGCCTGAAATAAAAAATGTTCTTCAAGTTTCATAACTCCATCTGAGGGTTTACGGAATTCCTTTGATTTCCAGCCATTATAATTTAAGATTTTCAGGTAGAATTCCAGAACAATCAATTAAAATATTCAATAAATTAATGACCCAAACGTTTGTATATATCTGCTTTGGTTATGTTCTTTTAACGGTTGTAAGTGAATCACATGCAGTTAGAATTCGTGCATAGAACCACAGAACTGACCTTCTGTTCAAAATTCGCATCGCACAAGGTCATCGGTCTCTCTTTGTGTCGATTGTTATTGTTATTTTATTATTGCTTCTAATGGCACATTGCATTGCAATGACAAGTTGGTTCATTCACGGCCACAGTGTTGCCAATCTGAAATCTGTCAATATCCCACAGATCTAGACAGAATTTCCCGCCATTTCCCGCCATATTCAAAATAATATACCTACCTATCATTCAGGAATTAGTTCATAAAATATATTCTATATTTTATTCTTTTGAAATATTCTTCAGAAAATTAGGTAAAATGTTGGGAATTATCAAAGAATCGACAACTTAATCAAAATATTCATTTCATTTTTGTATCAGTTTGTTTAGTGATTGCAGTATTTTTGGGACCATTTCGAAGTGTGAAAGTATTTGAAATCCTTGATTCGGTTCGCTGAAGGAGGATAATGTAACCATTTTTTAATATTCAAAAATCCCACTTCTGATTCAGCAGTATCCGATTCATCACTGCGACTGCAGGTTTTGTTTTTATCGTCGAAATCATTTTCAACCAGTGATTGGTACATAGATATTACTGCTTACGCTAGATCTGGCATCCAAGAGGGGTCTGCAAGAAATTAGGTACTACATGATCACGTGGTACAACACATTTGTATGGTCAACAACTGAAACGACCAATCAATGGCTTAGTACTTTCAACCCCCCCGGACCTACAAAACAAGTAACCTGGATACCGGATCTAGCGTAAGCAGTAAGATCTATGGATTGGTACGACGTGGTGATACGTGACAAGTGACAGCATCAAGATGTTTGAGGGGATGACAATGGGTGTCACGAAGGTCATGAAACTTCAATGCTTATTTCATCATGGACATGATGGACAATAAGTGAAGGAAGCAAAAATAAATATTTCTGCGCATGAGCATAAATATGTTTTATTGAATATCACCATGAAATATGAACATTATTTCACTAAATGCATGAAACTTCATGATTTCCCGCATATTTCCCGCAAAATGACTTATCCCGTCAAATATCCCGCGGGCGATCAAATTTCCCGCAATGCGGGAAATTTCCCGCCAATTGGCAACACTGCACGGCCAACACCATGAGATTTGAGAAGTAATTAGTAAACATTCTTAACTCAAAAAGTTTCTCAAATGTTAGAAGAAACTTCACAAATTGGTGATTTCCATGTAATGTGGATATTTATTTGTTCACTAGGATATCATATTGGTGAATATACCTACAAAATTTTATTGGACATTCTCAATTCGAATATTTCAGCTCACAGAACTTTTCCACATAATTCCTCAGAAAATGTGAAACTTAGAGCTTGGAATGCAAATTCAAAAACTAATGCAGAAATCTTCAGAATTTCATTTCATCATACTAATTATGGCCAGACTTAATCTATATAGGTAAATTATGAGATTTTTAAATAGATATCATGAAGATGTAGTTCCTAAACAGATTGTAATTATTGTTTTACTTTTGTTTTCGTATTTACAGCTCGCACATATATATTTTGTAAAAATGGCAATGTCATTGTTAAATCTATTCACGTACTCATTGGTACCATTCTGAAAACGAAAAATCTTTGATTTGCATCATCTATTATTTTCCTTGAAAGAGGCTGTTCCGTTTATCGTACGTATCTAAGAATTCCGAAACATTTAGAAGCCCTCAATTCAGCGGATGCTATTAATAACGATAAAAATCTGAGGAGGATGCAAGCGAGAATTGGCAAATCTGACAATGAAAAGGAAACCACGAGAAACGTTGCCAAAGGAATCGAAGCCTAACAGATCGTGCGAATGAATTACAATACCCGGAGAATCCTGTGAAATTGAAAATGAAATTAACGATTTCACGATAAATGATCCGTTCAGATTGCTGCGATGTTCATTCGACCAGGTCTGCTGATGAAAGAAGAATAGCAGCCAAAGTTGTATATTATATGTATACGATCTTTGGTTGCAGTGAAATGAATTCACGTTCAGATATAACATCGGATCACAGTTTTTAGTTGATTAATAGTCGAGCAATTCATCCGTTTCAAACGAAATGAATGGTATATATCAAGATAACCTCAGTTTCAGCGTTTCAAGAAAGAAACAACTCATTTTATACGGTTGAGAATGAAAAACAATGAATTCTCCTTTTTCTTATTTGTGCAAGAGCGATTGAAACCATGAAAACATAAGTTGGGTTAAGCCCAATTTATAAACTCCGCTGCCGTAGCTACAGTTGACGCTGCCGTTCCAAAATGTATTGACAAGATATTCGACGTCACCTGCGTCAGCTGCGGAATTTATGAACAGATGTTTATTTTTAGCACATGCCATCTACGAACAGTAACTGCAGCGTCAACTGTAGCTACGGCAGCGGAGTTTATAAATTGGGCTTTAGTCTCTGTTGAATTCGCGTGTATTTCACAAACGCGATTGTATTGTGCATAGTAGGTAGAACTCCTATATTTGAATTTGACAATACGATGGGATTTCACAATATTACCCCATCCTAATACTGTCATTATTACTCGATTTATCACAGTAACGACTGTCATTAACTGTTGAAAATCGACTAAGCAATGGATGATTCACTTGATAGTTGTATAATTATTTGGTAAGTAGGATGAAGAAAAAAATTAGGATGGAGTTAAAACTGAGTTTTTGTGCAACAGAAAAGAAGTTAAAAATGAAAAAATGGATTAGCCATAAATTGGAAAAAATTTTTGAGAGAAAAATAGTCTATCCAATTAAAAATATCAAACATAGTTTGAAATGAATGTCTGGTAGACTACGAGCAGAAAACAACTACTTTCCTGGTAAATACCACGCAGAACATTGAATTATATCTGTTCGTAGTCCATGCAACGATTCACACTGTGAATGCAGATCGCAAATGTTTCTTTCTTCCTAAGACGTGACAAATTCACATCGAGACAGGCACGCCTAACAACCTACAGACCGGTTTCGGGCTTATTGGCCCTCATCAGTGCAGGGTAGTTATCCGAGTAGAGACCGTAAGATCTCAACTCGAAGCGTTGCCTGTCCCAATGCATTTTTGTCGCGTCTATTTGACCGCACCGAGCCGCGTTCCAACAGACAATTGAAAGTGGCGACATCATGCGGCAGAAGAAAGAAACACTCCAGAACCGAATCTCCCAAGTTTTACAGAACTTGGAAGTGGCTGAGAGCTCGACTAAGCTCAATAAATGAAAAAATGGATTAGCCATAAATTGGAAAAAATTTTTGAGAGAAAAATAGTCTATCCAATTAAAAATATCAAACATAGTTTGAAATGAATGTCTGGTAGACTACGAGCAGAAAACAACTACTTTCATTTCAAACTATGTTTGATATTTTTAATTGGATAGACTATTTTTCTCTCAAAAAGAAAAGAAGTTGGTGCCGAAACAGACCCGTCAACCACTATATATGGGGTGATCCATTCAAAATATTTTTGTGTGGAAAAGTTTCTGCATAGAAGTAGAATTTATTTCCCAAATATATACAGAAAATGTATTCCATTATAACAATTAAAAGTATTTCAGTTATATATCGAATGAAATTTTAGAGTAAATAGACAAAAAGGTTGAAGCCTTGGCTGGCATTCGGAAAAATGAGAGAAAAAAAAAACAGAAAAGAGAATGAGATTTGTGAAGATTGATTTCGCACATTACACTTTGTTTGCTCGAGAATTAATTTTAATATCTGTTCGTGAAGAATTCATTCAAATTATAGAATACATTGTCTTACAAAAATATACGAAGTCTTTTTTTGAAAATATGTCCGTTTTCTGATGTTTGGATTGACATTTTGAGATGGTTAAATATTTTAATTCCTGAGTATAGGACACTTCTCCTAGAGGTTTCGTACCTATAGTTCGGAAGAGTGAGTACATTGTTAGATCTTGTATAGTAGTTATGTGTTTCAGATGACTTATGGATTGTGTGTCTATTCGAAAAAAATTTAATTGATAGGTTGTATATATATAAGTTTATTAACGTCATAATTCTATGTTTTTTGAAGTATTGCCTGCAGGACTCAGTTGGTTTTAGTCTGTATATAATTCTTATGGCCTTTTTTTGAATTATCAAAGTTCGTTGAACCATATTTGAGGATCCCCAGAATTCAATGCCATATGACGCAGTACTCTGAAAGTATGCGTAATAAACGTTTAATGCCGCCTTTATACCTAGCTCTTTTCTGATTACATTTATGGCAAATATCGATTTGCTTGATTTTTTATTGAGGTTTTCAATGTGGCTACTAAACTTATACTTCAACCCAAAAACAACGAAGTTGGACTCACCTGTACATCAGCCCCCCTGTGCAAGACTCCAAAAGAGCGCCGCCGAAAACGCAGACATAGTACTGCGTACAGTCGCCGGGGTGCGGGTAGTATCCAAACTCCTCTGGACAATTGAAGTTCACCCCCGTTTTGATTTCCGTGGTGACACGAATATTCTTGGCGATCCTCCTTTCGGAGTAGGCAATTTCTGTAAAGTAAAACGAATAGACTAAGCGTGAGGGTTCTTTAGAACTTTCACTGTATACGTGCAGGGCCACAGCTCGAAAACCTCTCTATTAGAATGAAGAATGTTGACCACAAAGGACGATATCGAATGTGCGGTTAAGAAAAAAAAAAACAATTCGAAAGCCCTTTTTAGAACTGTAATATTCTGAGTAATGCTAGATAGAATATGCTATGAAGTGATAAATTATGGTTTGATTTACAGTGAAGTTTATTGTACGATGTTTGGGATAAGAATGATGAATGTGATTATTTTATTGCTAATTGATTACTAACAACGAATTCTTCGATATATAATGATAGTTTCTGGGTGAGTCTAAACTGGTTAAGATGAAAATTTTACAGCTAACATTTTTGACTAATCGAAAGGCTATATTTTGTATCGTTGAAACACCTACGAACATTAAAAAAAAAACTCGATACTTATTTACTACTATACTACCACTGGTGTGAGAGAATATGAAATCGTTTTCAAAAATATACCTGTGGTAAAGGCGAGCGTTTTTTTCAATATATCCGTTCACGAGCGCAAATACTCTCACTCAATGACATTCTTCAGAAAACGTCATATCCGGGATTCAAAACCAAACTTTCTGCGTTTTGCTTTTTACGTTCGGCCCTCGGTTTCACCTTCTGAATGGTGAAACAAAATATGCAATCGAACTGACGCAAAAGCACATTCAAAACAAGAAACCGTTTCGGCGTTTTGCTTCGTCGATAAAGTAAGCATAACCTCTATAAATTATATGGAAAAATTAGATTTTCAATTTTTCTTTCCTGACTTTACAAAATCAAATGAAATACAACGTACAAGCTGTAATATCCATGCAAACCGGAGGTGACAAGAATTCTAATATTGGAAGAATAGTTATTTGTTTTACTAGGCATAAAAGCACAAGATTTAATGCCGCGGCTGGTGTCGCTACGCTCGGCTATGAAACACCAGCCGCGGCATTAAATCTGCTTTTCTGCCGTGTGAAACATATAATTTTTTCTTCAAATTTGTTCCAATTCCACGCAAAATCGACTTTTCCATATTTAAATTGCGTTTCATTACCAATATCATTTTATCAAAGGTAACTGGGCCCTGCGTTACTATGTTTACCGCTGATGACGTTTGTTGAATATGTTTGTTTACTGTTTACTTTGTCATTGTCAATTTTGAAAAGTTGTTATGTTAGAAATGGATTTACTGCAAAGTGAGGATGAATTGATGCAACAAAACCAGTTTATTATCATCAGCATCATTTTGAGTTTTCTTAATGTCATTGTCAATTTTAATAACCAGTTTCATTTAAATTATTACTTGGAAGGTTGCCTAGCAACGAACTTTTTCTGCCTAGGCAGTAAAAGTACAACTTTTAAGCCTGCCAAGTGTCATTAAAAGGCCGCTTTTAATGTCATTTGGAGAAAAAGGGTATTTTTCATTCAGTAGATGAAAGCAAATAATCTTGATAATGTGAGTAAAACACCACCACATTTTTTTCTCAATTCGCAACGCGAAAAGCTAAATATTCTCAGTTTGATTCCAGATTCTGCTTCACCAATCAGAATGCGGAACGTAAAAAGCAACACGCAAAAAGTTTGATTGTGAATCCCGATGACTTATTACCCAACGTCAATTTTGTAGTTATCGTTTGTAGAAAAAACGTTTATTGATAATTACATTCAACTTCAGATACTAAGTACCACTTTGAGTTCCTTGTAAAATAACATAATTCTAACAACTTCAGTGAAATGAAGTTAGTAGAGAATAGTGGTTTGAACTACCACCAGCTGCCTTTATTATTTCATTGCTAATGTCAGTATTTTATTTTATTTGGCGTACTCTTAACCGGTCTTGTACTGTGAAATTTTCTTCCCGAATACCACTCAGCTTCGAAAAAACTTCCGGTAATAATTGAAGCTGTAGTGGTATTATGAGTAAAAATAACAGAGCTGCTATTGTTTTTTTAATTTGCATATACGCGGTGACGAATTAAAAATCAACCAATGATTAGCATCCCTAAAGAAAAAAACAAGGAATCTGAACATTGGTAGTGAATAAAGAGTGAACAATTCAAAATATGGCGTGCATCGAAACAAATGGAATGAATAAACTTCCAAGCTGTGGCTCTGCCTCTGCGATAGGTTAAAATGAAGAGAAATCAATTCACGAATGTGGTAATAAATTGCTGCATAGTTGTGAAACTGAAATTTGAGAAATGGCTCGAGTATGATTATTGGGTCTGCTTCACAAACGGTTTGGACCGTGAAATATTTGGTTTAGGAAACTGTTCGTCAGCCCTGGTGAGAAATATCACTTAAATTTGGTGTTGGATTATATTTATCAATCGATTGAGTCAGGGTTGGCAAACTACCGACAATAATTAAAAGCTATGAACTAATTAAAAGTAATTCATCACATTGAAGTGAATTCACCACTATTCACTAGTATTTATGTAACTGGAACAAAATTAATGAATCGTTTTCTTACTTTTTTGATCAATAATAATCATCAATATGAACCCTTATTTCATTTCATCAGCAGGGGAATTTAAACTGTGCTGTGAAACAATAACTTGAATACTGTACTGCTTTACAAATTGAATTTTCATTATAAAAAATTGTATTCGTAAAATTCGACAGAGAAATCAAAAATACACTCAAGAGAGTCAAAAAAAATCTTCAAATAACCCCGTAATTTTCTGAGAAATGTTAAAATGGAATATTATAATGTCTGCTAATACAGGATGTTTTGTGGCTGAGATTATGATTTCAAGGTACTTATTGCATTATTTCGATAACTCAGGTAGAATAACTATGAAAAATTGCACATTCGAATAAAGTTCCGGTCTACCAAGCATATTGAATAATGTACATCTGCTTTCTCATGATATACACCGAATATTACAAAATATTAGATGTATCGACCTTCTATCCCACCAAGATTTATTCGTCCTTGGTTCGTAAATGTGATTATCTCACATTCAATTTAAATGAATGTGAGCTCTCCGAAGTATTATTCAATATTCGGAATAAAAATGACCGAACTTGACAATAAAATAGATTGTTATTCGAGTTTAATTCTTTAAGATTGTATTTATTAGCATAACAGTATAAACGCTGAATAAGAAGACAGAGATTAACAAAAATATTCGTTGTCCAATATATTATCAAAAATTTCTCAATTACAGAATAATTAATTGAAAAAATTGTTAATGGTAATTACTAGCTGGAATATTTTTATCTAAATGTTTCGTTTCAAATGAAATATCGCCTTGTTGAAATTGTATTGAGAATACCTATCAAATCATTGAAAATAAGTAGACAAACATCTCAATTATCATTTTAATTAGGTCAAGACACTTCGCTCACCTGTGTTCAAGTTGAAGAGCGTATAGTCACGCCAACTGGTGCATGACATCTGCCACAAATCTGATATGGCTCGGCCTAACCATATAAAAACATTTACACCACTAAATTGCGACAAGATTTTGACAGAACGATATATTCTGATCCCAATTAAATATTTCACAAATTTTCTGTGACATTTCTTTATCGTCTCCAAGAAACTTTCTTTTCTCGAGATCGATTTTTTAAACGGAAAATTCATCCATCGCTAACTGTCTTTAAAAAATATGTTCAAGTGGGCCAATCTACCTACAGATACCTACTCGAAGTTTCGTTGTGCGACTTTTAATTGGAATAGTTCATCTTGAAATAAGGTCTTCAATCCTATGTCAAAGTACTGCTACAAAAAAAAAACTGGATCATCCTGCAGAAGTTTTGCCCATTTCGAGCACCCTGTATGATATTTGGAAAGTAATAACTGGAAAATACTGTTATTTTCGTATTACTAGACACTTACCTCAAGGTACAGGGTTAATAACTATTTTTTGTTTACAGTAAATATACAAATATTTAAACGGTGGTTCATTCTGAAAAATCGAGTTGAGCGAGAAGGTAAAATATAGTTAATTACCCTGTACAACACGTCTCCAGCTGTAGCGGATAAAATTGTGTGCATTCAGATTCTTAGAAGCAAATATTCCAATACATATTCTTATTTTCCGACACGAAGGAACAGCCAAAGACTACAAATAGGAAGGAATAACACAAAACGAAAAAACTCACTATTTACCAATGCAAAGACAAGGTGGACAACGAGCAGAAAACAACTACTTTCCTGGCTAATGTCACGCAGAACATTCAATTATATCCACTCGAAGTCCATGCATTCATTCATTTGCTGTTTGAGTTCAATGTTTATTCATTTGATGAATGATTCTCTTGAATTCTACCTCTATCAAACCAAGGTTGGTTGGTACTGAAGCATCTGCATCCCCAAATGATCATGTTCAGATGATAATACCCTGTACCTCTCCTAGATGAGGCGTTACCATTTCATATCCCATTACCCACATTCTAAGTTCTATAGAGCCATATTCTAAGTTCTATAGTGAACATGGCGATAAATGATATAAGTAGAAAAAATATTATGTAGAGAATAAGCACATGTTCGAGGAAATAATTGGCTGATTTTATGTAATCGTTTTCGCAGACGATTATATACCCAAATGATGAAATGATTTGATTGTCTCATGTGAGCTGAACTTTCTATTCCTCCTACTTCTCAGGTACGATCTGGTCATGTATTCATCTCAGCCGGATTTTCCAAAATTTACGAATATCCATTGTTTGTTTGGAAATTAACAACGCAACAAGGCCAACCATCTTAAAAGAAACACCAACGATTCAATGATGTTCAGGAAAGAGTATCAGTAATTCAAATCGAATGGGTATTTCCAAATCATGTGATGGGAGTTCCCAAATTGTATCAATAAATTATAAATTCCGAAGTCAATATACATGGAAGGACCGAAGAATTTCTGCAGTTTATTGATTTCAATTCTCGATAACAGTGTTGTTTTTTGCTGCTATTTTGATGGGATTGACTGACCACCAGGCATAAATTATCAATAAAATCAAGGTTAGGTATGCTGTTTGTTCTCCTTCTTAGCATACAAAAAAAGTGAAATAATCGAATAATTGACAGCTGAAGTAACGTCTATCGAGATCATTTGAGGACACCCATTACCATAAATAATACTTAATTGATAAATAATAATGAAATAATCACTGGATGATATTCGAAATCGACACATATTCTTGTAGTTCAGTTGGTTTAGAGAACTAGCAACTATTTCCGTTGATAAGTATCAATCTGTGTACTAGAAAGCAAGGTCGACTAAAGAAACTGTATGAACTATTATTGCTATATGTCAAGGATATACCGTGATACGATTTTATTAAGAGTATTGTCGATCAACTCGTTCCTCATATTAACAATAAACTACTCGACAAAACCTTCATACCACCTGAAACCAGTCCTTGCATAAAAAAACTAATACGAATTCAACATGCAGAACTTCTCAATGCAGTCAATACATTTTTTCTTTATTACTCAGGGTTATTTCATGAAAAAAATGTTACTTGTGATAAAAATGTAGATTTTTCTTAACTATAGAACGTGTTGAAAAATCAAGGTCTATTGTACCTTCTATCAAAAACATCTTAGATCCATTAGTAATCAAAATAAAATTAGTGTCAGCTCAGCTTGTCAATTTTTGTAGGACTTTATTTTTTTATTTTTACGTCAGGGCTGAGCTCCACGAATTTCGACATCAATTTTAAGAACACTTTCCAATGAATGCGTTTTTGAAATGTACATTTCGGTTTGTCGCCGATTTCTATTGATTGATGAATATTTGTTCCACAGAAATTTGGGATTATCTAAGATAATAGGGTGGCTAGAATTAATTAGCCAAGTCTGTTGATCATTTTGAATAAAATCGATTTGAGGAACCGATAATTACCCAATCTATTCTTGATTGTGTTCGCCTTTTTGGTCTATTGAATATAATTTAGTTTGCATAAATAGAGTGTTTCAAAGTTGTTGGTGATCAAGAACTTTGTACTAAACCATCAGTCCCCAAATCTTCATCTGATGTTTAATTCAGACTATTTTGGAGTTTCATAGCAATGAAAATTCGTGTGACGAAAATTAATACTTGACTTACTTTTTTGAACTGCATTTTCTCTAAGTTTTGAAAAAATCAATGTCGGCACAATCGATCGATTTGAAATAAATTTTCTTCATCAGGATATTTGAAAGTATTCATTGACTTATTCACTATTACTCAGTAACCTACAGTGTATTGAATCTTACATTTTACTTTTACAAATTTCAAATTGATATATCTTCTTCTTCAAATGTGATTCTCTTTCGAAATTCATCAGGTTTTCCTATACCTAGATATAACAGTAAACAGGATATTTAGGCATTCTATCAAGATTTGGGATAATTACAAAAATATCTTCATCACCAGTGGATCATAATACCCATTTTCGTTACTCGTGTCTCACCCTGTATTATTTTGTTATTTCCTTTCCTATTGTCGCTTTTAAGTGACTCATCCTTCACAATTTTCATCTATATTACTAGTTAGTGTATACTGTATGAATTAATGAAACTTTCTTATCTTTCAATCAATACCCACCCTTATAATTATTTTTCATTATTAATAATATCCAATTATTAACGCATTTCGCAACATGACAATGAATTAAAGAACTGTATTCTTATAGTTTATCCTCGGATTTATCATAAGCTGGTTACTTATATTCCTATTTCATTATTCACGATTAATTAACACTAATATTACAGTGTCTGAAAATGAAATTACATAAGTAAAATTTTGAATTGGGCACTGAATTTCGCAACATACTAATTCGACGATGAATTATGCATTATTCACCGTCACTTTTCCTCCACGATCTACGTCTGCATAAGAACAACTACACACATAAAAACAAATTCTCAAATGAAAACGATATATTTGTTCAACGTCCAATTCTTGTTTTGAAAAAGCGCATTCTTCTTCTGAAATAATTTATTTGAAATGAATTTATTGAATATGTCAATTTTAGAAAATTATTTCACTGGAATATTCATTTGGCATAACAAAATGTTCTCAATTCAAGAAATTCAAAGTATCCAGAAAAAATAATTAGGTTCTTGAAAAATATATCACGGAACGTCTTCTTTCAAAATAACATTCAACATTTAATCTCTGAATGAGTAAATCTCTGAGAAAGTTTCTTTGGATTGACCATAACATTTTCTTGAATATAATTGCGATCCCTTCGAGCCGAGAATGTTGCCAAACGGTGTGAGTGTGTTGTTTCGGTGCTCTTGTCGTGCATCCATCATTGTTCAACCAGTTCAACCTATTTTATTGGCATAGAAATATTGGCTTACCATGAAAGAAAACTAAGGTCTTAGGAGATATCTGAGGATATAATTACCACTTTTAGGGGTAAGTTACATGCCTATATCTTATCGACGTTCATTCTTAGGTAGGTATTATTGTGTATCCAATCAATTAACGTAGCAATATCATCTCGAAAACTGATAATTCGTGAAAAACTTGAATAACCAGGATCGGCATAGTGAGTGAAAATTGGGGTTAGGTACCTATGTGCGGATGAACGTTTAAATTTGTCCAAACACTGATTGAACAGTGGAAAAGAGCTTCTTGAACTTGTAGACATCTTAGGTATTTTGATACTGCATATTATACCTAACATATTTTTACATTTTTTTACCTAATTTCGATCCAAGGAAAATTAATTCAGTAGTAAGAATGTGAACCCAGATTTGAAGAAATATAATAACCATGCATTGTGCTAAGTCAGATTATCTCTCACATTGTACCTACATGGAGTTGTGAATGATATATTTTATATTTTTCAGTCGTTTGAAACCAGAGGAATACAACTTTATTGCGAGGTAAACTGGTGGACAAGTTCAGGAATAATCTCTACGAATAGGGGAAAAGGTTGTCAAGAAGAAGGTCTGCAAGTGATGATGTGATTGATGAGAGCCCCAATAAGAGAACGGAAGTTGAGGATGATTCTCATTTCAAAAAATCGATATAATTCCTTTAATTTGATAAAATTCTTGTTACAAAACAATCTACAGCTAAAACTGAAAATCTGATTCTTTTTGTTCAAGAAAAATGCGAGTCATTGAGAGATTATGATTGTCTTGATTTGAATATATTGTGTTATCAATCTGAAAAATTTTATTATTCTCACGAAGAACTCCATTCATTTACGATTCAAGAAATCTATAACATTGGTATGAGTGTATTTAGTTGGAAACATGATAGTCTTGAATTGAGCAGACATTTATTCCAGTATATATAAACAAGCCATACTCTTGAATCAAAGCATATCAAATCAAGTAATCCTTTTTATGTGTGTATATTTACCTAAATGCACACACAATCCAAAGCAAGAATAATCCACTTTGAGCAGACATTTTGTGGGTGGAAAATGTACGGAAGCGGAGCAAAGCAACTTTCACATTTTGTAACTAGGAATGAGTTAATAATTGTTGACCAACGTTTCCCAACTCCGCTTCAATGCGAATCAGCATGTGGATATACCTGTACGAAGGAGCAATGATTGTGATCATATTGGTTCAAGGTGAATCCGGTTATGACCAGGATAGGGGCCGAGATAAGTGCAAGTTTTTGGAAGAAAGGTCAGAACTGCTCAGCCTTGACAACACCCAACCGTTTCCACATTAAAATTATTATGCAGCCACTCGAGTTGAGGTCGTTAATATAATCATTGTGTTATCCATTAGTAGGAAGTAGTCGTGGAAAAATGGATTGTACGTTCTTCGATGATTGGTCTTCGAATTCGTAAATGCATATGAGGACAGCCACATGTGGCCACACCAACCAACCTTGCTTGGTCAGGGCCGGAACTTGAAATGGAAATGCCCTGGGGCGAAACGAAATGTGGGGCCCCTAAATCTGGAAATCTTTCATAAATCTCGAATCGTATGAAATTTTGTTACAAATGCATCATAGCACTAAACTTTTTTTTTTCTACATTTCTTAGAAGCAAATTTATTCAATACCTACTTGAACAAAGTTCATTTTGGTTTTCCATGGAGAGTACTGCTAAATTACTGAGTCTGTCTTGTCCCGTTGAGCTACCTACGCAAGATGTTTTTGATCAATTTCAATTTGGAATACATCCGTTCAGTTTTCGCAGTAGTGACAGGGACTGTTAGAAATATAAGTAGTTTTTTTATGTTCTGGTTCTCAAGAAAAGGGATATCCTATAATGTTCAGAGAATATCGTGAGAACCAAGGGAAAGAAGGTAGGAGTTGGTGTTCTTCTTAAATTTATGGTGATCGTAAGCCTTGGGGAACACCTCCCTAGGCAATGAATTCCAAAGTTCGTTGGATGAACGAGTCTTTGGAGAGGGACGTTCTGCTAGGTCTCTAAAGTGACCACGAAGAAGTGTGAAGACTGAACTTGGCGGGTTTATCTCGAAGAGACTGCTAATGGAGGAACGATTGTTGATATTTCAGAAGAGCATCGCTCATGAAAATATCTATAAAAAGAGATAAATCGTCAACTTTTTTACGGTGTTCCAGAGAAGTGAGCGAGTTTGTAAGCGAGGCATCACCGACGAGACGAATTATTGCCCTTTTTTGGACAGAATCCAATAGTTTCAGGATATGTTCAAGTGCCGTACTCCAAATATGGAAACAGTATTCCAGGACAGGTCGGATCTGTGGCTTATAGATCATAAGCAGCTGACTGGGAGTGAAATAGCTCTTGGCTCGAAACAGAAAACCAAGTTTTTGGGATGCACTTTTGGCAATGGACCTCACGTGATTTTCCCAACAAAGGTTATTGCTGATAGTAACGCCAAGCATCGAAATGGATGACTTCAATGGTATGGTTACTCCTGACTGAATTATGTTGGGTACAGTGAGATCGGCTTTTCTAGAGAAAAGACATGCTTGTGTTTTGTATGCATTCAATTCTACCAGGTTATTAGTTCTCCACTCGAGAGTGTCCATTTTTATTTTGTTAACATTTCTTCCTCGTTGATTTCTGGTTTGACGGGCCGATATAGGAGCCAGTTCCGGCTGAATGATTTTTTCTTTTCATCTTCTACTAGGAGGCCCCCTTGAGTCGGGGACCCCGGGGCATTGCACTGGTGTAGTTCCGGCCCTGTGCTTGGTACATAATCTGCTCCTCTACACCTTTTCCAGTTGTATTTCAGAAACCATCAAGTTTATTTCAGAAAGCGTCAATTGAATTTCAGAATAATCACTTGTATTTCAGAAAGTATCAATTGTATTTCAGAATAGTGAGTTGAATTTCAGAAAGCGTCAAATGTATTTCAGAAAAGCGAGTTTAATTTCAGAAAGCATCAATTGTATTTCAGAATAGTCAGTTCAATATCAGAAAGCGTTAAATGTATTTCAGAATAGTCAATTGAATTTCAGAATTCGTTATTTGTATACAAATGATATAATCTGAAATTCAAATGACGAATTCTGAAATTCAGTTGACTTTTCTGAAATACAATTGACGCTTTCTGAAATTAAACTCACAATTCTGAAATACAATTGACGCTTTCTGAAATCGAACTCGCTATTCTGAAATACATTTGACGCTTTCTGAAATTCAACTCACTATTCTGAAATACAATTGATACTTTCTGAAATACAAATGATTATTCTGAAATTCAATTGACGCTTTCTGAAATACAACTGGAAAAGGTGTAGTGTTCAAACGTTACTTCTCTCGCGGAGAACAGGACAAAAAAAAAGAATTGGAAGACAGACATATTATTTCGTCTTGTTCAAATGAAAATCGAACACAGTTAGAATGACTGCTAGACCACGAGCAGAAAATAACTACTTTCCTGGCAAATACCACGCAGAACATTGAATTATATCAGCTCTTGGTCCATGCAACGATTCACACTGTGAATGAATATCTCAAATGTTTCTTCCTAAGACGTTACAAAGTTTACATCGAGAATGCAAATAATAGTCCATCGAAGTTCGTAATTTGCAGGAAGCAAAATCAATTACACACACTTGGTTATTGAGTTATGATCAGTTTATCTATAAACTATCAATAGTAATAATTATATAACAAGGTGCAGAAGACTTTTTTTCAGCCGAGCTGTATATTACAAAGCGAATAGTCTTCTGCGCCGTAGTTTATACATTATCTTATCCACTACTAGCATATTTTCTCCAATTCATTGATCATCAATTTAACATAGATTATGGATGATGGTATGTAAAGCTTAAGTTATTAATTAGTATAAATGTCACAGCTGCAAAGTGGATGACATTCCAAATGAAAATCAAATTCAGGGCTCCTGAACTATAATTTTCTTTTCATTAGGAGTGCTAATTTGATTATTGACTTCTAGTAAAAAAAAACGATTTCTGGTGTGTTCTAGAGCTAGTAATGGATTAAAATTATTAATGGCCAATAATTTGAAAATTTCAGAGAAAATCAAGAATCCTTAACCATACTCTTCACATTCTAAATACGTTTATCTGTGTAATCTCAAGTTACAGTTTTCACCCAATAGAAATAATCAATCCACCATAACGTAGAATTTCAGATAACATCGTTACCGGTTTCAGATTTGGAAAGATGACACATGACAGTGACACATGACAGTGACACATCATACAGTGTTACCTACCTACCAGATCTTCCATTAAGAATACCCAAGACCCGTTTTATATGAAATAATTCAAATTACCCAATATTTTTCTCTGAAATGAAAAGCTGTATTTACAGACATTCAACTCCTTTGTTATACCTGTTTGTTATTCAGAAACCGTGTCATCGAATTATCATAATCAGGATGTAAATTAACAAGCTAAAATCAATAATCGAAAGTCACCAGAGACCAAGCTGAACTCATTATGAAGGGTATTTCAGGTTTTATCACTATTGAGAGAAAAGAGCTACCCATCACTGGACGTGATGAAAATTTTCTGTTAGGTTAGGTATATAATAAATTCTAAACAATTGCGGGCGAGTATCAACATTTCAAATGATTGCCAACCTGTTTCTATTTTATTAATCCCAAAGCAAATAACCAGAGTCCGTTATTCTCGATTCAAGACACTTGTGCACTAATCATGTCTTAGAGTGAAATATGAGGAAAACTACGTCGGTTTATGTAATGGAAACTTTCACCGATTTAAGTGTATATCGAAATACATGTCCGCAAAATCGATCTATATAACACTGCTATATATTCACCATTACTTGCTATGCATCTAGATCGTTAGGTGTGCTATAAATATTGGGCACTTATGCAAAGCCTTATTCTAGCTAGAAATTCGATATGGTGATAAGCAGTGGGGTACTCCAGGGAGGGGTCCTAGGGGCTCAACCCTCAATACAATTAATTCATAGGTAAATGTTTCGATCGAGCAAATATGGCATCTTCCCTGTTTGCAATAGGTACCTGTTAATCTGGCAAAGTGGCAAAGATGGCATGTATCTACCGTTGGCACTAATTACAGGTAAATTTGTGAGATTTTGTCTTATATTTAGAGATTTATACTGTTCCGTTTCATGAAGAAAATGGGGATTGAATAAAAATCCTTTGTAGTAGTTCAGTGGAATTGTAAAACCGGAAGCATAAAGGACCTGTGACGTCACGAGTGAGCGGTCATAAAGCAGTTATTTACAAGTTACGCGAAATGAATCGCATTTCTTCGGATATAACATATTAACTTTTCATAAAACCTACACGTATATGATATGTTACCGCTGTATTGAAATTGGATCAAATTAACGCTATGTAACCTTACCTATTCGCCATACTGATGCCAAGATTCTTATTGAATTCTTGAATATTCTGTTGCAGTGCTAAGAAAGATTATCGTAGAAACTTACGGCGACCTACAATTCGATCACTCAAATGATATATTAATTGCGTTTCACTCATAATGTAAACCACGTTTTTTGTCACTGCAAACTTGTACAGCGTATTTCTTGTGAAATTATAGTCATTCACGACAACCTCACATTAGAAATATTATATGGAGAGCACAAGTCCAAAGTACAATTGGGTTCTACAAGTCAAATCATTTTTTACGGAGATTCTTGATGATGACTTTTGGGAAAATATATCTCTTGACCTTATTAAATCCAGGAAAAAAACTCTCCTGATGAAATTCAAGGACAAACTCTATGAACAGGACATACAACTTTTACAGAGATCTTCTTTTTTAACCATGTATAAATCCTTTTCAATTTTACATGGTTCTCCTCAGCGATATATCTCCTTAAATATGCCTATAAAATTCACAAGATGTATAGCTCAGTTGAGACTGAGTAACTCATTTTCCATCAAATTAACCCTCAACTGTTCTACTTACTTCATCAATCCTAACGAGTTGTGCACAGTTTGTAACCTCAATCAATTGGAAACTATTGAACATATTTTCTTCAGTTGTCCCATATACTGCTCAATGAAACCTGCATTTCTGAATTCTCTAGTTGATATGACGTCTTTGGTCAACGCTCTTGATGATCCTACTGGCGATATTGTGAAGATCATTGCTTCTTTCTTATGGAATGTACTTAAACTACGCTCTTTCATTGTCAATGAGTGAGCCCGATATTTGTATTTCTAGGTTACCACCCACCACAATCGAAATAAGTATAGTACGTGTCTCTAGTTGTGTTATATTTTCTTATTTTTATAAATTATATACAATTTTCATACTCTTGCCATAAAATGTATTTTTTTAAGAGGCAATAAAGTAAAAAAAAAAAAAAGTCCGATTTTTATTCTGACCTCAACTAAAATAAAAATATACTTCATTATTTTTATTTTATTGAGTTATATTCCACCAAGTTTAACAACACTTTTTCTTACCCATCAATACGATGAATAAACGATTCAGAAAGTGAACAGGAGTTTATGAATTGATTTCAATACATGTAGCAACGAATAGCTATATAATATTCAAATAAGGGATCATAGCTGATATTGTGAACTATACACCAATTCCGTGGTTGAAAAAGTGTATTATTCTTTAGTTGTTGAATTTCGTCACTTATTTTGAAATACCTGTAATTGGGTCTTATGACCTATTGAATGTTTCCAGATAATTGAAAAAACTAAGCACTTGTTCTAAGGAAATAAATATTTTGAACCTAAGAAGTTGGTGCTTTTATAGGGAAACTGATCGTGACTTTTCGAAAGGATTTCAGTTTTCTGTGATTCGAAAGCTTTATCAATTCGAAAACAAATAGCAAATTGAGGAAACCCGTTTCCAATTACATATTTTGGAATATAATGGAATTCTCCTCGAAAGTTAGGAAGTTATAGGCATCGGAAAAGACCGAACTGCGTCGTTCGGTAGAAAAAGGGATCTCTGGTATATAAAAGTTCGGCAAAACAAAATTTATCCTGAAGAAATCGATAACTTTCCCGTTGCCATAATGCATGCGTGCACAACTATCCCACTATTTACACACGCATTGTAGGCCAGTAGATATAGACAATTCACATCAAGTCCGAAAGTTTCCAAACTTCTATGGTAGGTAAGTTAGTGCATTTATGAAAAAGAACTATAAAATTTTTGCAGAAGTCCGTGATATTCAGAACATTGTTTAAAGAAATTGCAAAAAACGTTTTCACGCTTTATTTTTGCAAGAGTTCTGCAAACTAGGAGAACCGCTTCTAATGATGTTCTACAGCATGCTCAGGTAAACAAAATTAATATTTTGCTGAAATAATTGCAAGAGTTCTGCATATTAAACGTTATTAGCTTTCAACATGGAATGATAGTTTACTTAGCAATACAATGAATGTCATTTATTAACTATATTCTATATTGAAAGTAGATTACAAATACAAAAATGTTTCTCCACGACCAGTACCTACTAATAATTTCGAATGATATGATCTCTCGAGTGAGAAAAATACGTGTTTTACATGTATTTTCTTTCCATATATATATAAGATAACGGAAAGTGAATATTCCATAATTATTGAACTAAACGACGTGGATTGCCGTGGACTTCAAAATTGTCAGAGTCAGATGTACAAATAGCTGATTAAATAACTTGTTGTGACCATATTGAATCTAATTGTTTTTGATTCCCTCTTTGTGGTCATGGAGAAAATACAGTCTGTTACTCGTTCAGAATGAATAATTCGATCCTAGTGGTATCTAAAATAGATTTTTCGTCAAACAGGAGTAATCCCAATTACAAGACAAGCATAAGGAATAGCTATGACGTGATTGTTGCAAATAGAGCAGGTATGATAGTAAAGTACAAAATAGTTGAAGAAGATAAAAAATAAATAAATATTCATAAATATTTACAGTACCAAAGAAGATGAAAGAAAAAAAAAAACGAAATTTTGATCATAAATCTATTATTTTTGTGAACTCAACGGTTTCTTTAATTGCAAATTTGAATAGACTAAGAATAGGCGTTGCAAAAATATCCCATATAGTAAAAAATCTGATAAATGTTTTGCAAATGATTGGAGATTCAATCAGAACATTGATTTTTGGTAGTGGTAAATAGAAAAAAGTGTCTTTTGCGTGAGTGTCGATTGTGTTATCAAAATGTTCGTAACAAGATGCCCACCTTTATTCCATTTGAAAGAATTGTGTAAACATCATAATTACGATAATGTGAATTTCAAATGAACTTGTAAAACAAATGAGATGTAAACATCAATACAAACTATTTTTTCCGGACAACTTGGATACAAAACTATAACAGTTTCAACCCATTCGTGGCACCCTAGATTAAAACTTTTAGGATGATAAATGCCAAAAAGTGACGAATGGGGTATTATTGAACTCACAAAGGGATTGTGTATCGAAATAATTTTGTACATCTGCATAAACACAAAAGTTATAGAAGTGGGCCACTCCTGAGAAACACCCAGTACATTGCGATTATTTTTCACGTATTTATGTACTCTCAGACTCGCAAGTACAAGCTTTGTGAAGGTTATCATTCAAGCTGCTTCTTCGAGTTTACAGAACTTTTGGAACTCTCATCATCACCCGCCCACAAAGAAGCTAGTCGATCTCTTTCGAACGCATCGTAATCCGAGTCTTCGCGACGCCGACTTACCGATCAGCAGGAGCGCCAGCAGGACGCCGGCGGCGGGACGCATCGTCGCGTGGGGGGCGCTTTCGGCACCAAGTCACTCGCTAGAGCTAGAACCACTTCGGCATGTCCTCGCGAAGCACGAAAAGTCTCCTCTGGCGCGACGGCGGAGCGCGGGACCGGGCAGCGGCAACTGATGGAGCGCCGTCGTCGACGGCGTTCGAGAGGTCTTCCGAGTCCTCGAAGGCCTCGGTGGGGGTGGAGGTGGTGGAGCGGGCTCGCGGGGTCCGCTCTTTTTTGGGTTCGGGGCTTTTCGTTCGCTGGGTTCGGATTTTCTTTCGTCTTCGGTTGTTGAATTTGCCTCTCGACTTTTTGCGGAGGAGAGGGCTTCGAAGGGAATGTGTCGATTCAAGCGAATCTGAGGTGGTCATTCTGAATTCAATGGCTGAATTTATAGAAGATTGAGAAATCGTAGGACAAAGTCGGAATTCTAGTGAAAAAAATGAAAAATTGGAACTTATTTCTAAGAAAAAGTATGGAATCAGAAAATATTATTGCTAAAATTCTCTAAGAAGGATTTGAATTAAGATATAAATTTCAATGATGAAAAAATATAAATCCAGAGAAAATATCCTGATTTCAAAAAAATTTTTGAATCTGAAGTCGAACAAGTTATTAAAGTTGATTCAAGCGAATCTGAGGTGGTTATTCTGAATTCAATCGAATATGATGAATTTAAAGAGGCAGATTGAGAATTCGTAGGACAAAGTTGGAATTCTAGGGAAACAAAATATAAAAAAATTGAAGTTAATTCAAATACAAAGTACGGAATCAGAGAAGATTATTGCTGAAATGCTCTAAGAAAGATTTGAATTAAGATATAAATTCAATGAAGAGTTTGAATTCAGAGAAAACATTGTTAAATTATGAGATGAAAAAGGGGAAAAGTGAAAAAGGAATTATTTTGAATTCGATGAAACAAATTTAATCCAGAGAAAATATCCTGATTTCAAAGAAAATATCGATTCTGAAGTCGAACAAGTTATTAAAGTTGAATCATTAATCTGAATTCAACGAAAATATTATTATAGAAGTAGTCGACATTCAAATAATTTTAATTCAATCAATAAAATAAAATGTATTTAAAATAAATGGAATTTATAAATCTCCGAAAAATGTAAATAATCAGTGAAAGGAATATACACTAGAGATATGATAAATGTGATAAGATCAGAATTGGAAAAAAATAGAAATAGAAAAGTATGAACTGGAAAATGAATTTCCTTCAAAGTGAAATGTGTGAGTTCACTAGAAATATCTGAATTTGATTAATTTTTTTATGTTCTGGTTCTCACGATAAGGGTTATCCTGTAAAGTTCAGAGAAAATCGTGAGAACCAAGGAAAAGAAGGTAGGAGTTGGTGTTCCCCTTGCCGTACTTCACAAGAATGGGTATGAAATTGAATAAAAAATCCGAATTTCGATATTGCCGTGGTTGTCTAATATTACTTTGCTTAATATATCGCCAACCTCGTCGCCAACCTGATTATTCGTGAACTTTTAATGGACACGTTTTCAATTATATGAAATTATAGTTTCAACACCACTGCGAGGTTTGATAGCGAAACATTAGTTTTCACTCACTAGAGCCTCAATTATTACTGGAAATTTTTTCGGGAATAAAATATTCGTGTTCGACAAAATATTTTCTGTTTTTAATTGAAGCTAGAGTAGTAAGAAAACTTCACACCGAAATATGGCTCGTCATTCGATGGATAATTTTGGACCTATACCACTTCTCGTTACACAAAATAATGATAGGACAGCTGGAGGTAGTTCAAACCATTATTCTTGACATACTTCAGTCCACAGGAGTTGGTAGAAATATATTTTCTCACAAGGAACTCGAATCGGTCCTTATTATCTGAAGTTAAAATTTGAATATCATTCAACCTATATTTCATGATCCTTACCACAAGAAGAGAAAAATTTCCTGAAATGTTTGTGGTAGCGATACAAAATATAAGCTTTTAATTGGTCGAAAATGTAATGTGTGGAATTTTCAAAAAAAATACATTTCATCAAAGTCCGAACTTGAGATAAAAAAAATTGTGATGTTCGAATCAACCAAGAAGTTTGAATTCAAAACGACATAAAAAGCTCGAATTGCATTTTTGAATTAGTAGAAGTGGTCTAGATTTGAAGAAAATTCAAGTGCAAAAAATATTGTTATTGAATTAGTAAAAGCCATAATTTGTCGATGAAAGTGTGAACTTTATATTTACGAAGTGTAGATTGGAATTCACAGAAAATAAAAATAAAAACGTGAATGACAATTTCAAAGGAAAATGTTAATTTCAACGAAAATACGAATCCAGAGAAATGTGAATGATTTTGAGATTTTATTAGGAATAGAAAGAAGTCACAATGCAGCAACAAGTAGTTATATAACCAGAAAAAAAGAGCATGAATTATTGAAAATTTCAATTAGAAAATTATTATTCGAATTATTGAAAAAAATTGAAGGAAATTAGTCGGAATGAAAGAAATACTATGTGATTTCAAATAGAAGTGTACCTTTGTTGGTTAGGCATATCATGTACCTAAGCAGAAGGTTAAAAAACACTCGAATTCAAGTCGGAGGAAAACCTTCGAACGCAGAAAAAAAAAAGTCCGGGCAAAAAAAAAGAAACGGACCAGCTCCACCACGTATCCGCAGGATTTTTCCCGCGGATCGGGAAAGGCGGGGCCGTTCTCTTCGCGAAAAGCCGAAGACCTTGCCTGAGCCTCGGCTAGACAAGAAATCACACACACTCTCCGTACGTCCGTACGTCGAGCTGACGAAACGGCCAACCTTCGATGGTGCCCATACCGTTCAGGGCGCGTGAGAAGCCTTTGTTGTACGGAAAGAAACGGATATCGCGTTGCGCAACGACGTGTCGAGAAAGAACAGCCCTGGGCCACATACTACGTCTATGCTGGGAAAGAAAAAGTATCGCAACCCACTTGACAATGCGCTGACTGTCAAGGCAGCAGCACCTTATGGGGCCTTCTCTGCACACAACCAGGTCACTTTGATGTGGGTTCCAGGTCACAAGGGAGTTAAAGGCAAAGAGGAAGCAGACTGCCTCGCCAAAGAAGAGGCAAATATACAATTCCTCAGCCAGAACCCTTCTGTGGACTTTCCAAAGCCCACCTGAGAGAAGAGTTCGATGAAATGAAATCTCACTGGAATAAAATGCCAGGACAAAGACAAGCGTAAAGGCTAGTGAGCCTTTCGCCAAGGAAAGCTAAGCAGCTTCTCGAGTTGGACAAGAAACTGGTAACGGGACTCCTCACTGGACACCGCCCTCTGAGGTATTACCTCAAAAAGATGGGCAAAACAGAGAGTGATAGTTGCCGCTACTACGAGAACTTCGCTGAAACTGCAGAACATTTGCTTTGCGGATGCCCAGCGCTCTTCTGCAAGAGGCTCAAGTTCCTGGAAGGGTCCTTTTTAGAGCCCTCCGATATCAGGAACCTAGCTCCCAGGAAACTGATAAACTTTGCACGAAGTCTCGGAATCCCGGGCCTCGAATAGATTAAGGGTTAAGCACAAAAGATCTGATAGGTCGAGGTGCTTGAGAGGCTACAATCTACAATCTCTATGGGGCCTTCTAGATGCCCCGGCAGCCATCTTGGTTCGGCCATTCCGGTGTGTCCACGCAAGAGGGCCAATCTGGCCCTGGAATGCTCGATATTGTTGGTTTGATAATGAAATAAATGTGGGTAACTAAATGTCGAAATACAAAAATCAAAAGAAATAGTTGTCATCCTGAAAGAAAAAGAATAATCTGTCGACTCCTTGATATCTCGCAAGATTTTATCCAGGAACGAAGCAGGAGGCATAATTGCTAGGAAGAATTCCTGTCAAATAATCTGAAACACGTCGTTTCTTTTATGAAGGGGACAACTTCTGACGCTACAATTTCTGTCATTGTTCATATTTTTTTTCACTTAGGTAGGTACTGGTATAAGTGAAAGATGCATGTAGAAAATTCAATTCATTGACATATTCACATGAAGGGTCCTCGATTTGATAAAAAGTCACTTACCTGCCACAAAATCAAAATAATAATTGGTATTGTTTTTGTTGAGAAAAAAAAATGTATAAGCTTCAGCTCATAGCAAAAGAAATACCCAATTGATAAGGCCCATAAATAAGTGATTCGATCTTGAGCAGTAATATTATATAAAAATATTGAATGATATATTTTTTTTGTAGTCATGTCATGTATACAAAAAAATCCGGAAGCATGGAAAACTTTTACATACCTACAGTAGACACTATTGAATGCGTAATTAAAAACAAGGTCATTATTACAGTTTTGGATTCGGACAACTAAAAATCGATTTCGACACATGATCACTGGTATGGCGGCAAATTGAATAAGAAAAAAAAATTGGGTCATATAGAGATATATCGAGTTTAGGTTATTCGAAATATTCGATTTCACACTCTTAGGGAGTCTCAAGCAATAATTTAAAAAATATATTATATTTCAATCATGTCCAATCCCTTCACGAATATCTATTTTTTTATATGTAGCATTTCGACGATAAAATCCGAACAATGTCATTTTATCCACACCAGATGGCACTGAATTGAAAAAATTCCTTTTTACCTGAACCCTTGCTGTGTCATTGATTCCTATTTTCTCAGGAAAAAGTTGTGGTAATATTTCTAATAGAATCCATATTCAATCTTCGAGAACCGAAATCGGACTACTATATATATACTTAGTATAATAAAGTTCGTTAACTTCTGCATTAAATTCGTGAACTTAAAAAAATAATAAGAAAGAGCAATAAAAAAAATATCTCGTCCCACACAATGGATAATCAATATCAATTCCAGGAACTGAAGAATGATGCAAAATATAGTGAATTTTTTATTCTATTATGTATTGTCAATGTTTGTCATTATAGGATGCTTACAATTACCACTACATTATATTATTACATACTACTGATTTTTTATAAAGATTCTGCAAGTATCTGATACGGATCTGGGATGAAATGTTAATAAATATAAACTCACATACTTACATTCCATATACATATACTTACGTAAATACACCTTCGAACAATGAGTCAATAATAAAATGATTATTGCATAACAAAAAATATCATTTCACTTCTGCTGAATCAACGGTGCATAAATAAAGTAGGCATCATTTACCACCATCAACGAATATGGATTTGATACTACATATTTCGTAGGATTCGAAGCAGCAGAACCAATATTTGGAATGGGGCTTCTTGACTCAAATATAAATATATCGTTAGCTTCCACATTTTTGTATATAAACGCGAAAACTATGCCGTATTTTGAAATCTGCGTTTATCACGTGAAAACTGATGATTTGGTAGCAATAATACCTGACAGTTGTCAAATCACATAAGGCGGATTTATGAGCATATTTTTTATAATATCTCCTAAAAACACTATTGGAGAAAATACAAGTTAGAGTTCTGTTTGCATTAAAGGGACAGAAGGTCACTTCTAACAGGTCATTATTGATGTGTAGCAGGAACAAAGTCGGTGCCAAAACAGATCCTTGTGGAACACCAGCGTTGATAGTCATTTCATCAGATGAGACGCCATCAAAGTAATATCTATTCAAAAATAGCTTGTGACCTAGTGCCTTTGAGATTTCAATACAACGGGAGATTTTACGAGTTTTTAGATGGAAGGCTGATATATATGTGACGATTGGCCATGTTGATATCAGGAGGGTATCTCTTTTGTGGATCCGAAGTGGTAATTACTGCAAACGTTTCAGCTTGTTCCTATGGTGCTGTAGCTAATCCAACGAGGTTTGCTAGCTCCAAAAATCTTGCAGCAAGTTCAATATTTACCAATTTGACCATTATTCAATACATTGTTACCAACTAGAAATAGGTATTAACAAGTAAGTGATCCATCTTTCCAACGCAATGGACCTCTCCAGGATCAAACTAAAGGAAAGAGACAGCAAAACCAACAATGGAGCACCACAAAGGTCTAAACCCTCCTCACATACCATGTCCACATCATATGCCATAAGTCAATAGAGACAAATGAGACAAATGTAAGCAAAGTGAAACCGAATTTAATATATATGTCCTTTTCTAATTGGCAACGTTGATTGAGGGCGCATGCGCAAAATCGAGCCCGAAATTCAAATCAAAATGTCCAAAATTCGTAAATCTCATATTTATAGGAAAAATTTACTTTATATGTGAACAAATATTGTCATTTGGAACATATCCGATGATATTAGAATACATGACTTACTTAGCGTTGACAGAGAAGTAATCAGATTATTTTGAAGAATATGAAACAATCAAGATCAAAACAATGATGGTAGGCATATGAATTATCCTGATCTTTGCAATATTTTGTTAGACATTGATGTCACAGGCACTTCCATTGTGATTTGTGTCTTGATTTCTGGAGGCTTGACACGACCTGCTGGACACTGGACATATTTACGGCAGTGTAAACTTAAATTATGAATGGTATCACCCGAACAACTATTAATTTATAATTAATGAATCACAACACGCAATCCAAAAACAATAACGAGAAATGAGGAAATTCACAACAACAAAACATAACCTGCTTGTTTGAAATAGATCGCAAAAGTTATACCCGACATACGATCATTTCTAATCTGAGTAGCAGCGAGGACATAAGAGAGAAACAACACTAGAGAGTCGCTCTTGACTGTCATCTTCAACTTTCATTTTGGCGCATGCGCATAAATTCATCGTTGCCAGCGACATTCTCTTGTTTCTGCTTCAAATACGCTGTCCTTATTATCGATATTCGTAGTTGATAGAAATATGGTCCACATGAAGAATAATAAAATTTATCGATATTGATGCCAGATTATTCAATCATTAATATGAAACAATTGATTTTCAGCTCGGAACGGTCAAAGTCCTCAAATTCAACGGCAGATGTCGCTAGCGTCAAATTATAACTCAACATTCTGATCAGATAGTTTCCTAAAATTATCCATCACCATAGAAATGAAGACGCAAGCCCTGATCATCATAGCAACAGTTGGGTTTTTTTATTTAATAAAATAAAATTAGGTAGTTCTAGTACAAAACACAGTTTATTAATTTCACTACTTATATTTGTTTAGGTCTTTACAATCTATCAACCTCCACAGTGACTTAAGAAATAGGCTCTACTCAAAATCAAAACGAATAGATAAAGCAAACGCAGCTTACCGAGAATCACCAGATATGCAATAATACATGGGGAGTCCGTCCCAAATAGGCAACCCATGTTAACTTCTAACGAATAACTAAATATGCTATGTAACCTAGAGATTCTCTGTATGCCACGCCAACTAAGATAACGTAACCAGCAGTTTGACAACATTAAAAAATATATATAGATATATTACTACGACATCCAGCAATCGAATAATTTACGTTTCAAAATGATGATAATAATAATAAGATTTATTACTGTAGAAATGATTCATCTCCTGCTTCAATAAGAGTATGTACAACTCAAAAAAAAATTGGTTATGTCAATGGAACACATTAAAATTCGAAACGTTCATAGATGAATCTCGGAAAAGGTGGCTACAGGTGATATCAATTCTTATCGTATTTAATCAACGCAGTTGGATTAATAATTAGGGTGAGTAGTTTCGAACTCAAAAGCGGCGTCGTTTACTGGCAAAATCGTCGCGACGGTTATCGCTGACCCAATGGCCTCGATTGCCCATGTTTCCAGAAGCACCACGAGAGTTGTCACGCCCCTCGAATCTATTGCTGTTGTGGCGCTCGTACGAGTTCAAGAACGATTTCGGGTCCTGGTCATAATACATGATGTGTTACAGAACGAATTCGGGAGCGCGGACATCGCGGTAGTGCACCGATCTGAATTTTCGGCCCAAACGATTTCTGTCTGACCGCACTCGTCTAAGGAGACATTGTTGAATGTTTTTTTTCTGGTTCTCACGAAAAAGAATATCCTGTAATGTTCAGAGAACATCGTGAGAACCAAGAGAAAGAAGGTAGGAGTTATAATTGATGTTGATTTATGCAATATTAGAACATTATATTTCCACTCCGTATGAGTATATACCTTTGAAAACGTTGGTCTAAAAAATATGGTATCCCACGAAAATATTGCTACAAGAAGCATGACGAATAGGCATCCAAAAATACCTGCTAGTAGAAGAAATAGTAACCACAGATTTTTCAATTATTTACATGTAATGTATATAATCTGTTACCATTAGTGATAATAAATTTAATAAAATATAAATGTAGATGGAAGCGATTGAGCTCATCTATGGAACTCTCTTCATTTCAAGTTTTCTGCTCATTAACTATAAATTTTATTTCTAATAATTGTATTTACTGTATTTGAAATTGTAATTTATTATTGTATTCAGTAATTGTAGTATTAGTAATAGTAATTTGCAATGTAAGTAGTATCTTTATTACAATGGATTTGGCACAAAACAAGGGTTAAATCTCGTAGGTCCAAATTATAGTATAAGAAAACAACTAGCGTACTAAATGTAAATTTTATGATTGTAATACTGATCTGCTATTTCGCTTAATATATGAAGTATGTGAAGTGATTTTAACCTCCAACTTAGTTGCTAAGCAACCCTCGTAAGTCTAGGACTTGTATGAGCTTTTTAAGTGTCATCCGTAGCACTACTCGGCTGGTTACCGTGGAGAGTCCGAAGGATTGAAATCTAGTCACCAAGAATGTTCGGTTGGTCACCTTTATCCTCCTGCTAAACGATACTATAGAAATAAATGAATATTTCCAATAGCCGCCGCCGGGATTCGAACCGCGGACCCTCTGGGTCATAGACCAGCGCCTCAGCGCACTCGGCCACCAAGCCTATGACAGTAACCAAGAATCACTAAAATTATGTATTCATCTAAGAATGGGGATTTACACACACAAATTTGTGTTAAAAATACCAAAATCAAGAAACGTAGGCCATGGAGCAAGGATTTACCAACGCAAATAGCTCAAATATTTCCTAGAATGTATCATTATGTGTGGTCGTACTTCACTTCGTTTACATTACAATTGATGAGAGCAGAGAGATGGAGATGACAGCTAAACTCACAAATGATTGGATTATCATTGAATGAAGTTGATGCGGATTTATGCACAACGCTTTTTCATTTATCTGTAACTTTTTTTCACTGTCATTACACCATATTCGCCTTCAAGGATTTTTATACCTTTATGCATACTTTCAGCTCTTCTGCGATTTGTCATACAAAAATATATAATCCAATCCTGAATCAACTCCTACATTCTGAGAGTGACATAATTACAGCAGGTACTTAGTATTTCTTTATCATTTTCTCAAGTTTGAAAAACATTATCTGTTTGACAGAATCGCCTGCGCAAATCACATTTTTACTTTATTTGTCGTAACATATCTAGTGAAAAAGATAATGATTGAGAAATGACACGTCAATGAAAGAGCGGTGTGCATAAATCCGCATTTTTTAACAAGATCAGCATGTATGCATCACTTTAGAATCTACGAAATAATGAAAAAAGTTACGTCAAAGTGGTCTTCACAGAAATAAATAAAAGAATCTTTGGAATGATTCTAATTATTGCTCGGTTTTAGAGAAACTGAGAAGCACTCAGTATTTGTTTATTGTTCTACCTGAATGTAGGCGAAATTCGGTAAGCAAAAAAACGCTACCTACAACGTTTCTAATGAGAGTTGTTTGAGTTTATCCAGATAGTTGAAATATAATGTTATTGAGGTGCTTTCCAAGTGGTCACATAAAGAAATATATAGTTGAATTGAGTGGGTTTTAGGGTCACAAAGTAGAGATCCTGAGACCTCCACACGAAACAATGCCTGTCCCAATGAGAGCATCAAGGTGGATGAATGGAAATGGAAAGCAACTTCACGTGTTTCAACAGCACGTATACGCCTTTCAAGTTCCAAAAGCAACTTGGAATCAGCGATACCATGCGCCATGCGGCGAAAAAAAGAAACACCCCACAATATTCTATCCACCTCTAGAATGAAGTTTCAATACAAACGAAAAACCACGAATTGGAAGGAGTATCACACAAAAATGGCAAAAATAATTTTCACGACTCAACCAATTCATAATTTCAAACACAGTCTAAATGACAAGTAGAAATACTAAGTTTGTTATTTCAACATTATTTCAGATGTTCTCTTTTGGCTAATTGTATTTGCGTTTGTAAGATATATTTCGAATATGCGGGTAGTTAGTTCTCCTGGAAGCCGGTAGGGTGGCGTGTTGCATCAGTCACGTCAGTTGTCATTGGCGGTTCGGATAGTTCTTATTGGTTACGGTGATTTCGCATATATATGGCGTTATTCTATAAGGGCAGATTTTTTAGTTCTGAAGAAATCATGTCCGTATTTTGGTGTGAAAATGTTACTTCATGCAATCAACAGTTCATTCCAATGATGCATGTCTTCTCTTTACTCTCTTTCAATCAATCGTTGTTGAGAAACTCTAACAGATTTTATATCGAACTAAGAGTACCAACTGTGGAGATATCAGAAGAAGACAAGCATCCACATGAAAGTTATTCAGGAATAATCGTAGAATGAAATCTTGAATAATTCAGGAATCTTTTTGAACAATTCACTATTGTTCTATACCATTTTGTAAGCCATTCTATGATAAAATATTTCATTCGACCCAATTCAACAATATACTTTTTAATCATTTATGTGTAATATTTATAGAAGCTGTTTTCTTATTGAATAAGTAGAAAAAAGTATTTTTAGTTAGTTTATTGTACGTGAATTCATATTATGTATAATAATCCCCTTCCTGTTGTTCATTAGATTAAACCAAGCTGTCTTCTTAGCTAGTATGAATATGAGAAATTTATTATTCCATTATGAAACTTCTCAAGACACATCGAATCTTCCCATTCGATGTATTATTGATTTGAGATAAGTAGTCTTATTCATAATTTATCACTTCCCACGTCAAACAGATGAAACGAATGTTGTTGTAAATAACTGAAAAAAGTGTCGATCAATCCATTACGGAGGTTATTTATATATTTCTCTATTTTCACTATCACTGCAGAGTCTCCATAAATCAAGTATTATATTTGTCATACGTATAAGTGCATAAACCGTATAAAGATACAACGAAACGTGTCTATAAAATCCAGCGATAACACCTTCACATCGCCTAGACTGCTGAAATAATCGTAAAGCTATCCGATATACAAGCGCTTGAAGATTTTTTTCATTGCTGAAGAACGAATAAGTCAGGCGAGTAGTACCTATATATCTGTGTGGGTCATATATATTCAGAAATCGTTCGAAACCAAAAACAAATGATGATGCACTACATAACGGTTATCGTCGACAACTATTGGTATATATATATATATTTGTTATATCGAGTGATCGTCAATGAATGAATATAGAAAATTATTTTTCATATCACTATCAATAGCAGATAGGAAGGGAAATTGTATTTCAGTCGTTGTCGATCACTGTGATATAGTTTAATTAAACGTGTCCCACACCGGGTCCTACTATTATATATAATTGAAAATGGCAAAAATTCTATAGCACAGTTGGGTCAAATTAAGCTTCTAGATTATATGGAATATCAGTTTTTCCTAATGAGCGTTTGAAGGCACATGTCAATTAGACTTTTCCAAGAAAAAATCAAGATGGAAGCTGTAGCGTATCCAACGTGCCATGCAGAACAGATTTCGATTCGAAACTTTTCATATCGAATAACTAGACGTAAATTTTGAGAAACCTGATACTTTCATCCATATGAGATACTTGCTCTGAATCAACTCTTTATGAATACTGAATCATTTCATGACTTAATGCCGAATCAGATGGGCTCAAACAATTCCTCGTAGGACCAGAACTCATCAGTCAGTGAAAACATCAGAAGCATCATATTGGGAGGAATAAGAAGTCGAAGATCGCAGATCTAGAGAGCAGATCTGTATGGCAAGCTAATGAAATGGTCTTGTGGAGAAAAGGAATATGCTCTCTCTCAAAGAGCACTCAAATTTTATTGTTCGATATGTCATCAAAAAAAATTCCTCTCGGAAATAAAATTATTATTGTATTTTATTTTCGTTATGGAAGGTGCTGTTGAAGAATTCGTCACTGTTAATTGAATAACAATTTTATTGAATCATGTGACAACCAGAGTAAACCTCATGGCCGTTAAAGGAACTGATGCTGTGGTTTTTCCAGTGATATATTGTATATTTGCCATACAATATTGACATTAGTGTATATCTTCTCCAATATGCTTTACCATCCGATTCACAATTCATTTCTTAGTACTGATTGGAGCAATCAGAAGATGAAAATCCAACTTCGACCAAATAGAGTGAAGAAATTTAAATCAATGCGATATTGGTAGCTACAAGAAAAGATAAATTACTCTTCCCAACATCATAATGGGGGAAGCGACAATTTTCTGAATTGAAAACGGTCACTGCTTCGTAAACTTTCAAAAATCCACTCTAGATTCGGCTATTCAATTCCATCCCCGACAGCAACAATGACAATCATGTCAGGCATAGCATTCATTTAGCATTTTAGTATGGTATCAAATAGCTGAGATAACCATGTTTAAATTACGTCAAGAACACTTATCTGACATTTCTTGAACATCCATCATTGCCAAGTCCTCATTAACATACAGTTCGATAAATGGTTATGCTAGCTGATCTTCAAGGAAAACCATGTTCGTTTTATAGTAACTATAGGTAAGCTGAGAACTTGAACGTCAGATATAACCATGCACTGTGAAGGTGTCGATTTATACTCGGGATTCTGACTAGTTCTCACCTGCCATTACAGGATTTCATTATTCATCATTTGGTAGGAGCAATTATTCTTCGTCACATATTCAAATCGATTTTCATTTGAGCTTAAAACTTCTTTATATTCTCTCGCTATTTTCAATAAATGGTCTCGCTATCTTCTTTATCGATATACAACGCAATACATCACATCTTGCCGTCAAGCTGTTCGGAAATTGCTGCCCCAATAAAATGGGTTGTAAGACACGCCAATACAAGTATTTTTCGTCAAGGAACACCAGGGCTGCGTTCATAAATTTACTCCTGTGAGTAGAAAAGAGTTTGATCAGAAATGTATGTCTGGTAATTCCTCGGAGTAGCCGTTGAAAATCAGAGGGTATGCAAGACGAATGTCGGTTGTCATGATATGATTAGGTTATATTTTGGACTTCACAAATACCTCCATTTGCTGAAAAATATAGTTGAGGCTGGTATAGCTCGAGAATTCCGAAATAAACACACTATAATAGCCTACAGAAAAAAAAACTATCAATAAAAACAAACACCGCAGAAATAAACTGTCATAACTGTCAGAGTACATATTCTATTCGAAAGCAGAGTATGCAGAGTTTACTCTGAGTAAGTTTCTGAACGTTTGCGAATGCATACTCTATACTGCTGGAGTAAGTTTATGAACGGTTCGGACTAAACTCTCCTTACTCAGAGTGAGTTTATGAACGTTGCCGTAGACTACCTGCGAAGTTACAGGCGTAAACATGACCTGTCACATGTTCCCTTTGTATATTTATATGGTTACCAATAAAAAAATTGCCGGAAGATATGTCGCAGTTCTTCATTGCCCGATTTCTATTGGCTAAGTAGCGAATATAATGACTGTCAATTTTCATTCAAATATGAGAACATGTTTCTCTCCATGGTTTCAAATTCAATGATACATTACTAGTTGACATATGTGAAGATCTGCGTTCGAATAAAACCTGACAGTCAGTTACGACTATGATGTATCTATGTAACCATAAAATGCTTGTAACTATTTCGAGGTTGAGTATAATTTTGTGGAGGTTAGGTCATTATTATACGGTTATTCGAATAATTATTGACATATTTGACGCGTCTAATATTCGAGATATTGCAATGAATAAGTTGAAGATAATTAAAATTTATTTGGACATCCATTTCTGAGAAATTCTTGGATATGCGGAAATTCTTAAAATATCCTGAAAATGAAAAGCCTTCTGAGTTCCAGGAACCACTCAGGAAATTGAAATTAATCGGACACAATGTTGACCGTGATTATATCATATATGTCTGTAGAATAATTGGTAATGCTGGAATTCTTCGTATTTTTTAATAAAGCTCGTCCTGGTCTTGAATCCGTCAGTAGTAATTCGATACGACGTCCGAATAGTCACTTTCAATCATTTGTCAGTTGAGTTATGAAGCAATAGCAAAATCCATCGAGACATGATTCAAAACATCGGCTCCCACCAAATGAGACTGAAGATAATTTACGAAAATAATATCACTCCGATTGAAAATCACACAAAGCGTGGATTTTTTTCTAGACATAATGTAGAGAAAATATTTCGTTTGCTCATTCAGGATGACATAATTTCCAACAGAAATTCTGCTTGAAGATCAACAGTACTTCAATTAAGTTCAAACTGTTATTCTTTATTGTATTGTAATCAATATACAATTCTGAAACTACGCATATTTGCGAAAAGTGCATTCAAGAAAATGTTCACCAATCTGGAAAGCAAGGGTGTGAAGCACATTTTCTTTCCACTGGTGCCCTGAAATACGAATAAAAAAATTGTACTCACCATTGGTATGTCATCTTCTTGTATTCCGGCTGAAACAAGAAATGATCGTGAAAAAATTGAAACGAGTGTCAGAAAACGTATTGTGTGGAAATATTCTCGAACATCTGCTGACTCGGTAACTATAGGAGATGAAAAAATGCAGAAGAAGACTTTTATAACCTATATATAATTGGTTTGTTTTTCTTGTTTTTTTGTTATTAAAAATATTTTGTTAGCACTGGTAGCTTGTGAATCTTGATGACAAAGACAACACTAGGGCAGACATATTTTTCTCTCTCAAAACTGGCTGAACTTGTCATTTTATCAATAATTTTTCTATTTTCAATAGTTTCTGAAACTATTGGGATCATCTAGTCTGACTTCATTAAAAATCATAGGTAGGACTCCCCCAAGGATGGTAAACTAGAGAAGGATGGTTCATTCAAGCGATTTTTTCGGCCAAAAGGCTGGCTTCCGAAGGCGCGCGATGACGTAGTCAACGGCCCTGAATTCAAAATTATTAAATGCTGAATATCACTAAATGGGCATTAAAAGTAATTTTACTGTGATGTACCTTTTTATAATCGATACATATTGATTATTGATGGTTATTGGTATCATATGGCTTCAAATTTTAGTAATTTTTGTGAACAAAAACTCCATGATTCACCAAAATTCTTGGATGTCCACCCAGAAAATAATACATGAGATAACTCAACGTTTACAAAACAGGGAATATACCCATTCCATAATGTACCTAATACCTACCTTGAAAACAATTTCATATTAAAAATAGGGAAATTTCAATGAAGAATTCATATAGGTTCTGATTAATGATGCATGTAATGTATGTGTGCATATATATTATTCAATGCAAAGGTTATTGAAAGTTCATATTTTGAATTGAAATTGATATACCGCTACCTATTTTATCAAGTTTAACAATTATCAGTGAATGGTGAAAATAAAATACATTCTTTAATTTGGTTTATGGGTACCTTACATTATACATAATAGGTATATAAATACATTGACATCAATTTCGATTTTCTCATTAGCTGACTATTTTCTTCATTTATACATTGTACTCTCTACTATAGATGCAATCCAGGTTGTTTCTTTATTTGCAGGTTTTTATATCCTCATTATAGCTCGAAGTATACAAAATTCCTGAATCTGATTACATGGAACATCATAAAATAATGAGAATAGGTACTGCTTTTTCATAACACATTTTCATCTACCCATTTTGTAGATCTCTTTCTTAAATTTGGTTGGACAAATCACAGCTCTGATGTATGCGACTTGTATCAGGATTCACAAAAACTGCATGTTCACAACTCATCCACCTTTTCAAATAAGTATCTCAAACAAAATCAGTGCAGTGCCATTAGTAAATAATACTGGAATCCTCTTGGTTTTTGTCCAAAAATAGCAAATCTGCTACCTGGCATACTGGTTATCGATCAGATATGGTATATGAAATTGAAATGATTTCATAAACACTACACACTTTTCAATGGAGGTGATGTAATAATTTATTAATATTTATCCACACTACTAAATCTTCTTACTGAGTAATTTGATTATACCTACAATTATTGAAGAACTCTATTAAAAAAAAAACAATTTGTACAGCCACAATCCACAGCATGAATATCGAAACATAAACGTAAACAAAGCTTGAGAGCTTCTCTAGTTTACCATCCTTTGGACTCCCCTACCAATATTTCTTCTTTGAATCCATTGTCTTGTCCATATCTCCCTCTTCTTTTTATCACTCTCTGTATTAGAAATACAGCACAAAAAACCATAAAATACATTTTAATTTAATTTTTTCTAGTGATTTTTCTCATCATATAAAACCTAATCAATGTTTGTTCAAAAGTCTTCAAATCGCGTGACCAGGATTTCTTGACGTTTCAAACCATCTGAGTCAAACAGGCAGGTAGCGCCACGTGTTATTTTCTATCGCGAATAGTTTTTTTTTTACTTTTTATTTCTTGTGCATGTATAAATTAGGACTACCTATTTCAAATTAAAACAAAGAATGTTAGAACTACCTACCGTTACGAGTGTATCCAGCCGGCTGGTCGTACGCCTGTTCCTGCTTCTCCAACAGCGAGTCGAGCTGGTGCGCCTGCATGAACAGGCTGTTCTCCTCCTGCCGCCGCCTGATGTCCTCCTGCTGCACCAGCAGCCGCGACTCCATCTCTTCCTGCGTGCGCCGCAGCTGCGCCTCCTGGCGCAGCTGCTCCTCCTCGACCAGCCGTTGCTTCATCTCCCACTCGCGCTTCTGGCGCTCCTTGTCCATCTCGCGCGCGCGCAGCTGTTCGCGCAGAACTTCAGTCTCGTGCTCGAACTTGGCGTATTCCATCTGCGCCTCCAGCTTGCCCTTGAAAACGAACAACAGTTCGGCAACAGTGCGAGCGTGGGGACGACTAGACTGTTTATTTTTATTTTTGGCCAAATAATTTTTAGGCCGCTCACCGTAGACAAAATAAATGGCAAAGTTCGCATAAATTCGCACATTCCATTTCAAGGCCGCTGACCATAGATAAAATAAATGGCAAAGTTCGCATAAATTCGCACATTCCATTTTAAGGCCGCTGACCATAGACAAAATAAAAGGCAAAGTTCGCATAAATTCGCACATTCCATTTCAAGGCCGCTGACCATAGATAAAATAAATGGCAAAGTTCGCATAAATTCGCACATTCCATTTTAAGGCCGCTGACCATAGACAAAATAAAAGGCAAAGTTCGCATAAATTCGGACATTCCATTTCAAGGCCGCTGACCATCGATAAAATAAATGGCAAAGGTCGCATAAATTCGCACATTCCATTTTAAGGCCGCTGACCATAGATAAAATAAATGGCAAAGTTCGCATAAATTCGGACATTCCATTTCAAGGCCGCTGACCATAGACAAAATAAATGGCAAAGTTCGCATAAATTCGCACATTCCATTTTTTTTTCTGCATAGTGTTGAGCTATGTCCCAATAGTATGAAACCAAGTTTGCAGCTTCGAAAGACCTGCGCTAAAAGCGTGGTGATCGAAAAACCTCCAAATTTTTCGGCTTATTTTGGTTATTAGCCCAAAAGTCCTATAAGAGGGCTTCCGAAAGAAAAAGTCATTATAAAATTTTTTGAAGATGGATATATTCCCTACAATGTGAATACAATTTCATTTCTTTAGGTCTGATACATCCTGAAATACAGGTCCTCAAAAATTGGCTTTTTCAAAAAAAGTTGAAAATTGTAGTTTTGACCCTCTTCTGAGCAAAATATCGTCTCTAATAATAACCCAACGAGGAATGTTCCAGGAAATAAAGTTGTAGTGAAATTAGCCGAAAAATTTCGAAGATTTTCGATCACCACGCTTTTAGCGCAGGTCTTTCGAAGCTGCAAGCTTGGTTTTATACTATTGGGACATGGAATAGAATAGAATAATTTATTTTGTCCACTGAATGTCACAATACCGGCAAGTACAATACATTATGAGACACGTCACAAACAGATAGGCAAGTTTGCTATTTGGTACAATAGAAACCTGGTTTGTATGACAAAAAAATAATGAAAGATAAAATAAATTAAGATAGTTTTACAATGGCCTATTTTTTAAAATGATTTCTCAATTGCTAATTGAAATAAATAACTTATGTAATGACGTCTGACAACATTTTAAAATGTATGTGGCAACTCTAAACTCCCTACTACTCTCTTGAATCTCAGTCAGAGTTATCATTGAGAAATTCTTGCAGTGAGTAATAGCATTTCTGTACCAAAAACCTCTTGAGACATTTCTTGAGCAATGTTGTTCCACATTCTCTGAATTTCTTCATTGCGCAAATCTTATTGTAGCATTGGATTCCCATATAATTGGGGTTTTCCTGCCCAATTGATAATCTAGGAAAATCTAAATTGATTTCGTCCAACAATATACAAAAAAAAATTGGAATGTGTGAATTTATGCGAACTAGGGTGTGTAAAGTCAGCGGCCTATTTTCCTATGATTGTTAAAAAATGGGCCCTTTTTATGTAACATTTTTGTTGCGTAACTGCACAAAATAAGCCACGCCCCGTGTGTAAGAGGCTTTACACAACGGGCTGTGATCTCGGCGGGAATTTTGAAACGAATACTTACAATTGCAATTTTTTTCCAAAAAAATCATCTTTATTTTCTGCAGATGCACAACATTTTTCGGGAATGCCATAATAGCATATTATAATACAAGTTTTTTAAAACGCTATTTTGTCGCACGCGTTGTTCTCCAAGGGAACAAGTGCTACAACGTGTCTTATAAAACGTTGGTCAAATACAATTTTTCCTATTCTGCATTAATTTCAAGTCTTTTATTGAGAGGAATTGATTTAATATCGATAAATAACAGCAACATCTTCCATTAGTAACAATGATTACTACTTCGAAATATTTGAAATCTAAAGCCTAGTTTACTGTTGAGCGATTTTGATGTCAGCGATACCAGCGGCGAAAAATGCAATGTTGTTTTTGTTTTTATTGGTCAATATAAATAAAATCACACTCTGAATTATAATTTACCAATAGAAACATTGAGTATCCAAATCCAAAATCGCTCAGAAGTAAGCTGGGCCTAACTTCTGACTTTCATTTGACGGTTCGATTGTACCAACCTCCAAATAATAAAAATTATCTTCTCGTTTCGATACGCATTTGCGTTTTAAGATGACTTCATTATAGAACGAAAATAGAAAAAACAGATTTTTGAACAATGATCTTGTCTCCATAAAAAATCAATGTTGCTGTCATGGACATGACTCTATCCCAATTTGAATAGAGCATCAATATGTTACGTCATCACAAAATCATATAATGAGCACAAGCACTACTATCAACTTGCACATTTCATAACTATATTGGGGTTTCCCGGTATATCAAATAAATATAAAATAAAGATAATCTCAAATTCTGAAGTGATTACAATGGATATTTCATGTGCTTTGGTAATAAATATACATTTGGAGTCCTTTGTAATTCACAGAATCTGATTAGCATTTACTCATCAGCCTTTTTTTCAAAATTCAACTAATGGATCGCCTTCTCATATCTATTCTAACCAAAAACCAAGTACAGGAAGTCTAAGAAATCCAAAGATTGGAACCAATACAAAAACTACAGGAATATGGTCACTGGAGCTATCAGAAAAGAAAAAAAGAATAATCTCCAACCAGTTAGCTCCAGAACCACCACACGATATAATTAACCATTATAATTCCGAATGTCTATTGGATAATGAATGATAATGAATGTCTTGGATATGTTACAGTCAGTAAGAATATAAAAAGTTCAAAATGACTGTATAAGATTCATTTTTGGCCTTAAATATAGAGATCATGTTATATCAATCAAATCGGATGTTTGAAAATGTATCATAGAAGAGAATTGCATTTTGTCAGTTTCCTATACAAACTTTTTATGAAAAAAATGCCAATATAGACAAGAAGCTCATCCATCTTGTATAACTCCATCAGTCAAAACCTGAAAAACCATTCTCATATTGCTTATAATATTGTTGTCTGGGGAAACTGTTCAAATTCTTCAAGTCTTTATTGCACAAAAAAGGATAATCCGACTCATCTTCGACTTAGATTCTCAACATTCATGTAGGCAACATTTTGTCAAACACAACATCCTTACTCTAGCATCAATCTATATCTATAAATGCATTGTATACGCTAAAAAAAATTCTTCGCAATTCACGAAAAATAATGATATTCATAACTATGATACCAGAAATAGTGAATTATTACGTGTCCCTCAACACTCTTCTCACTATGATATCCATTATTAGCTTCAAATCAATATTAGAAATATCTGTTTTTATACTGTAAATGAGTACTTGCTAAGTTAGGTTGTTTGATAAGTGTGGTTGGTTAATATTTGTAGAGATATAGTTTCTTTGTATGTACTTCCTTTACCTGTTTTATTTTTGTTTTTTATCTATTTTGTACTTGACTTATCCTATATCATGTTACCATGTTTGAAAGGACCAATAAAGATTAAAAAAAAATCTTACAGCACCTTCAAGAGCAAGCTGAAACAATCATTCCTGGATGAACAGCGATAGTATGTTATATACAGTGTCCTTCATAAAGTCCGAATCATATGGGAAAAACTTTTATCAATGATTTATTTTGAAATTCGACTTGGGCGTTAAGTTGTGCTTTGAAAAATATGAAAAATGACCTACTCAAATGTGGGCACGTGACTTTCGCTACCTGTCAAAAGTAATATGTTTTCAAAGTAATCGCTGAAAATAGGCTTATTTATGGGAATTTCAGAAATTTTAAAGGGAAAAAGTTGTTTCTTTTTCGATTTTACACCTACATCTCAAATTTGAACGTTCTATTGCAACCTTCACTTTTTGCCATTTTTTTGATAATTACAAAATTTCTGTTATATAAGTTATACAAAATATCCCAACTGCATTTTCATGAAAAAGTAGTATTTTTCAATTCATCGGCCATAATAAAGTGCAACTTACGATGAATTAAGAAAAATAAATAAATTGGAAAAGTTCTGAGTAGCTCGACGAGTACTACAAAATATTTCAACTGCATTTCCGTGAAAAACTGGTATTTTTCAATTAATCGGTCTTAATTAATGTACAACTTTCGATGCAATAAAGAAAAATAAATAAATTGGAAAAGTTCTGAGTAGCTCGACGAGTACTACAAAATATTTCAACTGCATTTCCGTGAAAAACTGGTATTTTTCAATTAATCGGTCTTAATAATGTACAACTTTCGATGCAATAAAGAAAAATAAATAAATTGGAAAAGTTCTGAGTGGCGCTCAACGAGTTATACAAAATATCCCAACTGCATTTTCATGAAAAACTGATGCTTTTCAATTCATTATCTTCGAAATTTTTCCAGAAACATTTTTTTAATACCTCTTTCAATTCACCAGAACTATCCTTGAAATCAATAAAGAACTCCAGAACTCTCCCAAATACATAAAAAACTACTCCATAGTTTGCTGAAACTACTCAAAATTCCAGTTTGGAACTCAAGAACCATATCGAATTTTGACAAAACTACCATTTATTTTACACCTACATCTCAAATTTGAACGTTCTATTGCAAGCTTCACTTTTTGCCATTTTTTTGATAATTACAAAATTTCTGGAACATTAAAAAATTCGTAACTACGACAAAACGGTTTTATATCAGTAGCTCTAATATGCGACTAACTTTCAATCACGAATCATCCAAAAAAAATATGTTTTTCTCAAGAAAATGAGAATTACTGGTTAACATTTCTGTTATTTTTGATCCAAAGTTGACGTATCTTCAAGCATGTAGGATAAGAATTCATTTAAGTGGATTTTTTCAGTATTGAAATGATACCAAGGTCATAAGTCATAAAACTTCTTTACTTTTATCTAACCAAAGTTTACGACTTTTCACAGTACAAATCTCAAATTTGAAAAAATATTACTTTTGACAGGTAGCGAAAGTCACGTGACCACATTTGAGTAGGTCATTTTTCATATTTTTCAAAGCACAACTTAACGCCCAAGTTGAATTTCAAAATAAATCATTAATAAAAGTTTTTCCCACATGATGCGGACTTTATGAAGGACACTGTATAAATATAATTATATTTATCGACTCACCTTTGCACAGGTTCTTTGAACCATATTTATCAGTTATTACCTATATAATATAGCTTAAGTATCTCTTTTTTTTACATATACTTCTTTCCAATTATTGTAAGTTTAAAACTTGGTTAAGTGGAAGAATAGCTTTATATCTAAACTTTCGCCAAGGAAACTAAACACCATTTATTACTATTATATAAAAGATCGAAGGCGACATGGGTACCTTCTCCAACTCCAACTCCTTCTTCAGCGCCTCCTCCTTCTGCGCGTGTAGATCGTAGAGCTGCTTCCACCGCATCCCGTACTCGTTCTCGAACGACCCGGGGCCGGCGAAACGCGGCCCCTGGTCGCGCTCCTTGTGGAACTCCATGTTCTTCTTGGGCACGTTCTTGTCGGGATAGCCGTCGATGTCGTCGACGATGTCGTACGCCTCGAGGATGCACGGCCTCAGGGAGCCGGTGAGGAAGTAGCAGCCCTCGGTGCACTTGCGCAACGCGTGCAGGGCGGAACCCTTGCGGGTGAAGTCGATGACGCCCTCGCCGGTCGGCTTGCCCCTCTCGTCGACGCATACCATGGCGCGCTCGATCTGGGGAAGGAATTGGGCGATGCGACCAGGCAAGGCTCGGTGGCAGGCGTGCTATTCTCGAAATCATACGTAGCCGATTTGTGTACGAATTTTGACAGATTGCGCATAGTTCTGACAAGTTCGTATTCTCGAACCGTCTGTCGTAGTTCGTATACGAAAAATCTTATGCGTTTGGACGCGTATGGGGTGTGTGTGTGTACGAAATTGAATATTTTCATACGAATTTCAGCCGCTGACAGTGACATAATATAAGAAAATTGTATTTGGTTCCAGTTTTGATGTAGATTTTCGAGTATTTATTATTGTTCTGATTGATATTTGTCCTGTGGAGTTGTGAAATGGCCCATTTTCATCATCTGATACATTTCTTTATAGAATATTGTCGTGAATATATTTTCCAAATTCCATTTCATAAAGGATATCGAGAATTACCTATACTAAATTATTTATCGATAAATTTCATTGTTCAATAATTGTAATATTCTCTTTGGATTATGGGTCAGTAGGAATCAACAATACCTTGACAAAACTAGGTCAATGCTAGTTATAGTTGATACTGCTGACACCATAATAAACAGAGACTTTGGTTTTGAGAGGTCTCTTCGAAATATAGAAGATAGTATTAGAAAGAGAAATTAGTCTATCCAATTAGAATATCAAACATAGTTTGAGACCGTAAGATCTCCACTCGAAGCGTTGCCTGTCCCAATGCACCTTCGTCGCTTCGAGTGGAGATCTTACGGTCTCTACTCGGATAACTACCCTGCACTGATGAGGGCCAATAAGCCCGAAACCGGTCTGTAGGTTGTTAGGCGTGCCTGTCGCGATGTGAATTTGTCACGTCTTAGGAAGAAAGAAACATTTGCGATCTGCATTCACAGTGTGAATCGTTGCATGGATTACGAGCAGATATAATTCAATGTTCTGCGTGGTATTTACCAGGAAAGTAGTTGTTTTCTGCTCGTAGTCTACCAGACATTCATTTCAAACTATGTTTGATATTCTAATTGGATAGACTAATTTCTCTTTCTAAAATTGTTGTCCAATTTATGGCTTTTCCATTTTTCATTTATTAGCTTAGTCGAGCTATAAGCCACTTCCAAGTTCTGTGATTTGGGAGATTTAGTTCTGGAGTGTTTCTTTCTTCTGCCGCATGGTGTCGCCACTTCCGATTGTCTGTTGGAACGCGGCTCAGTGCGGTCAAATAAACGCGACGAAGGTGCATTGGGACAGGCAACGCTTCGAGTGGAGATCTTACGGTCTCTACTCGGATAACTACCCTGCACTGATGAGGGCCAATAAGCCCGAAACCGGTCTGTAGGTTGTTAGGTGTGCCTGTCCCGATGTGAATTTGTCACGTCTTAGGAAGAAAGAAACATTTGCGATCTGCATTCACAGTGTGAATCGTTGCATGGATTACGAGCAGATATAATTCAATGTTCTGCGTGGTATTTACCAGGAAAGTAGTTGTTTTCTGCTCGTAGTCTACCAGACATTCATTTCAAACTATGTTTGATATTCTAATTGGATAGACTAATTTCTCTTTCTAAAATTGTTGTCCAATTTATGGCTTTTCCATTTTTCATAGAAGATAGTAATTAGGGATTCACTCTTGAGCTCTGACAGAGTACAGTTGAAGATGTATTTGAATTTAATAATTTTGAAATAGTGAGAGTGTAGTGTGAGGTGTTAGGAGATGGCCCCTGTGATAGGTATCTAGTTTAAGGTAATATCAAGTTAATTTGTTATCTCTTGTATTCGATGTTTATGTTAGATTAAATGTATTTTTGGATTGAGCGAGTTAGAATCTCTAAACTACAACCCCCAGTATAGGACCGAAAGGACCTATACGCGACAATATATATTATCTCCTATATAATGTGGTCCTGCGAATCCCAAATAAGTTTGCACAATGAAAGAAAATATTCTGTGATCTGTTGAGGTAAACATCAAATGTTTCTCATTTGTCTTTTGCCACTTCTTCCAATCCTTTTTTGCTCCCGGCATAGTATTCAATGTTTCTGATGATGCTAGGAATCCCATGAACCTCTCGCTTCTTTAAGTGATACCTTTCATTCGTGAACTTCCCTAGATGATTTTTCAATACTCCACCAACTCCGCTCTCTGTTCCAGAGATGTGAAATTCATATACATTGCAGTTGCTGATGTAGTATCATATCAACATATGAAGTTCTCAAAGAAGTAAAATAACCGCCAAAATATTATGACTAAAACTAGTGGAGTTTATTTTTTTCCTAGACATATTCTGTCGATATGGTTGGGAACACTGGTATCTGTGCAATGTTGTCATATTTTTCGTGCGCCCGCTTCAAAAAGTATGTTCTACTTCGGAGTTCGAGAATGCAGTTGTATTGACGTATACGAATACTTTCATACGATGCCATTTGTATACGCGAGAAAGTCGCATGACTTCGAGAATAGCTCCCCAGGCTCGTGTGGAGTTGGCGGCGATTTTTTTGGAAGTCGATTTTTTTTTGAGGGAGGGGGGGGGGTTCTGTGTAGATTGTATGTGGTTCTAGAGTTTATGTTTGAAAATTGAATTTGGGCGCTAACTTCACGCAGCGCCGCGTTTTTTTTTTCATTTTCTTTTTCGAGAAATGAGTCCAGATTATTTTTTTATGTATTTGGAAAAGTTCTGGGGTTCTTGATTAATTTCAGAAATAGTTCTGGTGAATTAAGAGTTATTGAAAAAAAAATATTGATATTTTTGAAAAGAGTTCTACAAAATATTTTAACTGCATTTTCGTGAAAAACTAGTATTTTTCAATCCATCGGCCATAATAAAGTGCAACTTTCGATGAAATGGAGAAAAATAAATAAATTTGAACAGTTCTGAGTAGCGCTCGACGAGTTCTACAAAATATTTCAACTGCATTTTCGTGAAAAACTAGTATTTTTCGATTCATCGGCCATAATAAGGTGCAACTTTCGATGAATTGAAGAAAAATAAATTGAAAAAGTTCTGAGTAGCTCGACGAGTACTATAAAATATTTCGACTGCCTTTTCGTGAAAAACTGGTATTTTTCAATTAATCGGTCTTAATAATGTACAACTTTCGATGTAATAAAGAAGAATAAATGAATTTGAACAGTTCTGAGTAGCGCTCGACGAGATCTACAAAATATTTCAACAGCATTTTCGTGAAAAACAAGTATTTTTCAATTCATCGGCCATAATAAGGTACAACTTTCGATGAAATAAAGAAAAATAAATAAATTTTAACAGTTCTGAGTAGCGCTCAACGAGTTCTACAAAATATTTCAACAGCATTTTCGTGAAAAACAAGTATTTTTCAATTCATCGGCCATAATAAGGTACAACTCTCGATGAAATAAAGAAAAATAAATAAATTTTAACAGTTCTGAGTAGCGCTCGACGAGTTCTACAAAATATTTCAACAGCATTTTCGTGAAAAACAAGTATTTTTCAATTCATCGGCCATAATAAGGTGCAACTTTCGATGAAATAAAGAAAAATAAATAAATTTCAACAGTTCTGAGTAGCGCTCGACTAGTTCTACAAAATATTCCAACTGCATTTTCGTGAAAAACTAGTATTTTTCAATTCATCGGCCATAATAAGGTGCAACTTTCGATGAAATAAGGAAAAATAAATAAATTTCAACAGTTCTGAGTAGCGCTCGACGAGTTTTACAATATATTTCAACTGCATTTTCGTGAAAAAGTAGTATTTTTCAATTCATCGGCCACAATAAAGTGCAACTTACGATGAATTAAAGAAAAATAAATAAATTGGAAAAGTTCTGAGTAGCTCGACGAGTACTACAAAATATTTCAACTGCATTTCCGTGAAAAACTGGTATTATTCGATTAATCGGTCTTAATAATGTACAACTTTCGATGTAATTAAGAAAAATAAATAAATTGGAAAAGTTCTGAGTGGCGCTCGACGAGTTATACAAAATATCCCAACTGCATTTTCATGAAAAACTGATGCTTTTCAATTCATTATCTTCGAATTTTTTGCAGTAACAATTTTTTTAATACCTCTTTCAATTCACCAGAACTATCCTTGAAATCAATAAAGAACTCCAGAACTCTCCCAAATACATAAAAAAAATCAGAACCCATTTTTCAAAAAAAAAAACTACTCCACAGTTTGCTGAAACTACTGAAAATTCCAGTTTGGAACTCAAGAACCATATCGAAATTTGACAAAACTACCATTGATTTTCAAAAAAGTCGGCGCCAACTTTACACGTGTCGATGACAGCCGTCACTGACCTCTCCGAAAACCGAAAACGCGTAGTGCAACAGCTCGTTGGACACGAAGGGCGTCAAGTTTTTGACCTTGACTGTGGCCGAATTCGGGGCGAAGCGTATCTTCAGGTTGCGGGACTTCAGAATCGTGCCGTCCAGTTCGCGCTTCGCCTTCTCTGCATTGCTGTGGTAGTCCAGCTTGATGAAGCCGAAGTTCTTGTCCTTGTTGACGAATATTTCGGCGGTCTCCCCGTAAGGCTTGAACAGAGCCGTTATGTCTTCTTCGGTTACCTCGGCTCCGATGTTACCTTTGGAAGGAACGAGCATTGAGGCTTTGGGGAATATTCCTCAATTCGGTTTATTACAGCAAATGCAAGTATGAACTCATTGAATATGAGTTTCATTCATGAATTTTTCGAATTCGTTGCGGAAACTATCTCAAATATTTTTTAAAAAATGGGGTTTTAAATTGCTTTGTTTCTAATTTAAAAAATGGCAACAGCGTCTTGTAGGCTAGAATAACAACAACTCACATTTGGCCACACTTTCATTAAGTACACTTGATGTCAATGTATAATTCAGGAATCAAACTGCTAATATAAAAAAAATCATCAGTCAAAACATGAATTTCAGTCCAACAAAAACATCAATCCATCCACAAGTCAATAATAAACATAACCTCCAAAACTGAGTAGCATATTTTTTGAGGAGCATGGAACAGAAATAAGCAGAATGGCACCTAACCCACAGAACTAATTGGTAGTATAAGTTCTGTGTTCTAACCTGATCAAAATATTACTATGTTTATTCACCTTATCAACGTAATGGATTTTTTGTCCTTAATTATTTATGAAATCTGCAGTCGATGTTGCCAAAAGGTGAAATAGGAACAAGGTGCTTTTAATTTTAAATCCCCATATCAAGTTTTTTTTTTTCGGAAAAAGTTTGAAATGGTGAATTTGAAATGCGACGTTTCACCAAATCTGTTCTTTCAGCAACATATAATGAATCAATAGAAGATAACAATATTCAAATTGCCAAAGGGGAGACACGACGAAAATAAATACTATTTCTTTTATAGTCGATTATAATTCTCAATAAACTTGAATATGTCGAGTTGAAACTTTTTTTTTCTCAGAGAATACGAATAGCTAACCGATTTTTAAGTGGGTTTACTACGGATGAAGTGAATTATAGTACAATTGAATTGACTTGACATAAATCATTAATCAATATTGAGATTTTTTATAATTTTTCAAATCGCCACTTCAAAGCTGAAAACCAACTTTGGTTTGTTCAAGAAACCTGAACCTCCACGTGACACGGACGTTTCCATACCACGTTAAGTATGTGATGTGAAGTTGACTTGAAATTTGGCAGGCATTATGAACAATGCCGGTGACGATGCATTATGAAATTTTTTATAGAAAAGAACAGAATAGCGGCTTCAAGATGATAATAGTCCGGTTGGATTCAAAATTGGCATGTAGGGGTTCTCGGAGTCAGAGATTATGATTTTTTGTCAAAATTCACGAAATCAAAGTGGCGTACGAGTTTTGTGATTATATCAAATTCGATACAAAACTATTGTGGAATTTTTCCAAGTAACAGGTTGAGAAACTTCTGGGTTTCTGAATTTGAGGATGAAGAATTGTTAAAATTAATTTACTGTTAAAATTCATGAAAACAAGATGATGACTTCAAGTCGTCACATATGAAATGCTGGATTCAACATTCAATTTTGATTATTAAAAAAAAAAGGTGAAAATGAAATAAGATTAAGAAAATACAAAACACGCTTTTATATAGCTAATTCTACCCCATAGCACCCACGATTTTTTTGAATTTGAGTAATTTAATTGAGAACTATTTCCTTGGTTCACATTGCTATGAAGCATGTTCTCAGATTTTTTATATTTATTGTATAATAATATATAATATAAATTATAATGATGTATGGTGATTTCACGAGTCTTTGTTATGGATGCACTTGATAGTGGTGCACTATTCACTAAATTAAATGAATAAGTTCAATTTCTTGGTAATTTCAGAATTATTTCCACCCATTATTTAAATTTTTCGCCCGAGTTATGCATAATCATGAAATATGAATGAATTTTTAGGAATCCATTACAACAATACAACATAATATTCCACACCTAGACATCAACAAAATATTATTTTTGAAATTCAGTTATAGACCTTTCATTTCAATATATATGAGATATACAAAAATATTTGTTGTCAAGATCCACAGCAAAGTTGAAGAATTTCCTCGAAATTAAAAAAAATTTGTTGACATAAATATTTTCGGTAGCGTGCCGCAGTTTTCTTGTCAGAGCAAGAAAATTCTTTCATCTTTATTGATAAGTTAGGTATATTTTAACACTCACATAATGTACATAAAAACTCCGTTTATTTTTTTAATTCTCTAAATCTGCGACTTGTTTTCACAGAAATTTATAACAATGACTATTAGAATTGAAAAAATCAACGGCTTTGAATCGTTGCAACCCTGCAACATACTTACCAATGTAGAGTCTGTTTCTGCCGTTGAATTTCTTCTCGGCCATGTCGATCTGCGGCAGGTCGAACGTGGGGCCGGACATCTGCTGGATGCGCTCCAAGAACTTGTCATCACCCCCCCTGCCGCCGAACCTGCCCCGCCCGCCCTCATGCCTGCCGCCCTCCGAGTGTCCCTCGTGCCCCTCCTGGGAGTTCTCCTGCTTGAAACCGCCCCTGTGGCCGCCGCCGCCCCTGCCGCGACGGTTCTCGAAGTTGCCATCTCTCTAGAGACGAGTTTCGGTCAGTTATCGCAAGGTGAAAATTCAATTGATGGGCATTTCCAGTCATTTTCAGCAAAATAATAATAATAATTAACGAGCTTTATTGGATACCCAAAAGGCTACCGACCGAGGTCCTTCAGCCTGTGTTACACAGTGATTATAAAATGGTTTACAATCGTATTCGTAGATAGCAAGACATGGAATTATTCTATTTCTACTAATAAAAAAAAATACTAATCAAAAGGAAATAATGTTCTGAGAATTTCAGTCTTCTTGCACTTGCGCTAAATTGATAAGGCATTCCAATAATGTTTTATCCGGGAACTTCCGTCTTGGGTTCACTGTTGGATCTCTCTGTAGACACTGGGATTGAATAATCCGAAGATTGGAAAACTTCAAAGTTAGATTTTTCAGTCTCTCAGATATGGGTTGTACTCTGGTCAGCTGGTATAAAAGATCGTTTGATGGATGGTGAAGGGGATTTTGAGGGTGCCGGATTTTGGTAATGGCTCTAAGGCTCGTTCTTTCTGCTACTTCCAAATTATTCAGTGCCGTCTTCCTACTATTTATGCATATTGGGTGAGCATATTCAAGAATTGGGCGGTAAATGGTTTTATAAATATGTGTTGCTGTTCTTCGGCTAATTCCTTTGTTCTTGAAAGTGAGGCTCCTAAAATGTTTAGCTCTTGTGATACACTTTTATTTACATTTGGTGCCATAAGGTTTCCATATAATTTACTTTTCGTGAAATGTTGATTCGTTGGTTGATAATCAAATGATTCTGAAAAAACTATGAATCATTATTGTTGGCGTACCTTACTGTTTCTGTTGGGCAAGAAAAAAAAAAGGAATATCCCGAGTTATATTTGTATCCAAGTTGAGAAAGAATGAGTTGCTGGACATGAGATAGGTGTGGATTGAAAACGATGAACCTATTATTTTATTATTTGTATTTCATTGTTAGTAATTGGCGAGGTAATTGAGTAGTTTATTTTACTGATAACTTAGCAAACATATACTTGATATATAGTACATAATTATGTATTCCATTTTTTTAATATGTATCAATATAAGACCTCATTATTTTACCTTTCCAGGTAGCTGATCACACAGGACATACATACAACTGGCCCTTAGTAGCATGTTGTTATTGAAATAGTTTTGTTTTATTGCTTACATATTTGAAATAAATCCATAATGAAGATTATTGAAATAGTATATTCAGAAAGATAGCCCTTTCAACTGAAGTTGTACTTCCAATTCATAGGCATATTGTCCAGATAAACACAACCATATATGCACAAAACGGCTTAGTAGACTACTATAACTAAATAATATCGAAACAAAATTTTATACCCAAGCAAACAATTTGAAAATATTGAAAAGAAACGAAATAATGATATTCTTTTGATTATGTAAACAAACTGGAATGGCCCATAGAGTAGTTCTGATTTTCACCGTTCTGGCGCTACGATCTTAATCTAGGTTCCCTATAGATGTGGTGAAACGACTCTTCAATGGTTTTCCTTCAAAACCTGTAGACTGGTTTAGCGAAGATCATAACACCGGTAATATTTCACTAATCGTTCGGAGATGGCGCTAATGTCGCATTTGAAACCAATATCGATAATTCAGTTCTCTTTTAATATCCGTGTTCTATGGTTTCGTGTCAAGTGACAGTGACAGCTCATTCATAATTGTGGTTTTGGCTTGAAATATGAATATTGTTCGATTGTTCAATAATGATATTGATTGAACAAATCACACAAAATCAAAATGATGTGGTTTTTTTAAATTGTCACTGAATATTGGGTAGTTTATTGGTTCATTAAAGAGCTCAAAGAAGTATGTAGGCATATCAAGTCTTTCGAATGTATAACACCTATTTTTCAATTTTTTCTAGATTTTCAACTATTGTCTTACCTAAGTTACCTAAACTATCTTCTTTCAGTATATTGTGTGGTCGTCCGACTTTGAGTTTTTATTTTGATTTGATATGAATTATTGGATTGAATTTTGTCAGAAATGAATCCACCTCAAATTTTTATTGGAAGATACTGCTGTCAGTAAGCATTTCCTGCATAATAATTATGATTTCATGGGTGTACTGACCTGAATTCATAAGGCTGAGGTACAGTTTATTTATATACAATTAATTAGATAAACAGGAATCTAAAGGTGGATTCATAAGACTTTCATCATACATTTTTATCACTTTCTCTGATGCCTTTTTTTAAATATCAGTACTAAGCCAGGAAGAAGTTGTTCATCTATCTCACCATAGTAAATTCTTAGGGTGAATGTTTTGGTTAACCTTCAATAGTGTCAATTTTCACATATTGTTTACCTCACTTCTTTATTAATTTTGCAAAAATACAGACAATTTTGAGGTCAAGTGTTGTTCAACGTATATATCAAAAAATGTTTTGAAAGATTTGATGAGACTTAATTAACATAAATGATATTGCACATGTGAATAAATGACTGAGTTTATTGTATAGGAAGGAAATCCTGATATACAAACATTACATCAATATATCAGATAATACATATAAAAAACAGTGCTTGAAATTATATCAAACACTTATTCAGACCCAAATATTTAGGGAGTGATAGTTTGAAAATATAATTGAAGAATCATAAATACAGAACAATAGTTGAAAATATAGAAAGAAATAATTTCTCATCAATAAAAAACATTAGGGTAATCATATTATTACTGCACCATATCATTTATTTTAATATATCATTCAGTTTGGATTCAAAAATATATAAACTTTTGCCATTTTATATGTCTTAAGCTAACTTATAATTTATAAAGTAATACTTTCATTGAACTATTTAAGCTACATTTTGGCAAATGAGGATCATTGATTTGCCTTGTCCCATGATTATGAGTAATTCACCAAATTATGATAGTAGCATTTGTATTTCCCTAAATTAATTCCTTTAATAAATTTTGGTAATTTTACTAGGAAAACAATGTGATGAACAGAAAAATTATTGAAATTACACTATTGCCCATTTGCTTAAGATCCGCACTTGCGGAATTTTAATAATGTTTAGAGTTAAATTAACCAAACCTAACTAACCTAACCCCGTTACTCCCTTGAAGGTTGAAGGTGCAAATTCAATGCTTTATGATTCCTTTATATCAAAATATTATATTCTTGACAATCTAGACACAACATAAATGGCACGACCATATATATATATATATATATATATATACACGGAAAAATAACGCGGAACTTTTGTAAAAAATTTTAAAGTTCCGCAAGGTGCGGAACTTGAACCACCGCCTAATAAATTTGAGAAATCATCTCACTCTGCTCATGTTTTCATCATGATATATGAACAAAAAAAAATGACCATATTAGGTAAAAGTGTAGGTATTCGCACAACTCCAAGTGTGCCCTTATCAAAAAAAAGTAAGATGAAAAACTAGAGCATAATCATCCCCTTGAATTGACAATGGAAAAAACTTCATGATAGTGGGAACACACCTGAATATTTGATTTGGCACAAATTGCCGAAGAAAGTTTCGTCAATTCGAATAATATTTCTTGAAACTAGAATTTCCTGATAAGAATGACGAATATACTCACACCCCCTCGTTGACCACCGAATCTTCCACCACGTCCAAATCTCTCTCCGGACCCGTTTCCACGACCAGCGTAGTTTGGTTGTTCTTTGTCACCAAAACTGGTGTTACCATCAACCGTTGACGATTCCACTTTTACATTAGTTGTATCGGGATTAATCTGCGTCTCCATTTTCATCAATCCAACAGGAAATACAAGATTTATAAAAAATAACGGGACGTCGGCAGACAATAAAATGAAAAATTGGAAATAGCAATGGCTGAGGTGGATAGGTGATTTATATGCATTTATATGAGCAGATGACAGATGACTGATGAGTAATGGACAGTTGAAGTCGGAAAACCAAAGATTATTTACTGTTCTATGGTATGGTCAGAGAGCCAGAATTCAGATCGACCAGATTACAATTGGCGTTACTCACGGTGGATTTATGCAGGGGTTTCAAAAGTCTCAAGTTTTAAGTTATAAGTCATAAGTTCATCCATGTAACCATTTAGGGCCACTTTATAAAAAACTTTAAGACCTAAGATTTATCACCTAACATTTAATACTTATCACTTATGACAGATGAATCATGGAAATATCATTGGTTGTGTTATAAAACCATTTAAGACTTATGATTTTACACCTAAGACTGAAAAAGATGGCCAACTTCCAACTTAAGAAATGGATGATAAATGATCATAAATGAAAATAGGAGATGCGCATGTTCGAGCAACGAAAAGTGACATACTGTTTCCCGCGATATTTGAAATTGGGGTTATATTTTCGAATATTATTTGTTGGTGTGGATAGTCTGTAATTATTTGGTTGCATTTATCAATTTTTTTATAATAGTGATAAGACCATGGGCATCATTTACTTCATGTATAGTTTGCTCATGTTTTTGGATTGAAATACAAAGTTAAACCCATACATAGGAAAAAGAATACCCATTCCAACTCCATTTTTATTTGAACATGATGATGGATAATATGGATATTGAACAGTTTTTTATTTTTAAATCGATGTTAACAATTATAACTCCAAATTATAGCTATTTATCAGATCAGAGGGATGCTTTATGCAGCAAATTGCTTATGTTGGACTGACTACTATGTACACATGTCATCATAGAGGAAACCAGCGATGTACTGTGGAAAATTTACTGAAAAAATTGATTGGCATGGAATCTCCATGGAATTTTATGAAAAATGGAATATGCCAAACTGTATTGGTGCCCTTGATGAAAAGCATATACAGATACAAAATACAAAACATGCTGGAACAGGATACTTCTCCAACAAGAAGACTTTCAAGCATAGTATTGATCGAGGTATTGATGGCTATCTGTGATGCATCTCATAAATTCATCTTCATTGATGTAGGCTGTCCAGGATCAAATCATGATTCATGATGGAAATGTATTCCGTAATTCAATTTTCCATTTCTACCTTCAGTTTTCTAATATATATTTGGCCAATTGTTTTCCAGGCAGTTTTCATGGCGAGTTTATTTTAGAATAACTACTTTGTTTATCATAAATATGCCTGAATTCTTCAACTTGTTGAATTAATAGAGCATATCGTCCATGACACAAATAATATTTGAATAAAATTGAAGAAAATTCTAACAAAAACAATAATAATAGATGTAGGTTAGAACTTGCCAACGTCAAAATTATTTGTTCCATGTCAAATATTCCTAAATCTTAAGTTTTTTTATAACAGAATGAACTGATCAGCTCTGAAGTCTTAAATGTTAGGTGATAAATCTTAAATGTTAAAAGTTTTTATAAAGTCACCCTTATACAGCTGTCATAAGTTTTAAGTCCTAAGAAAAGTTGGCCAACATTTATCTCTTAAGGCCGATTCAGATTCATGCATTTCCATGCAGGGTTTTTGAAGCACGTGCGATTTACAGGCACATGCATTTCTGACGCTTGTGCCTGAAAAAGGCATTGATGACATGTCACATATGTGCATTTCCATCGCATTTCTTACTCAAGGTCATATTTTAATTGGTTTTCTCAGTATTGTCAGTTCAAGTAAATCTAAAATTTCATCTCATTCATTTTCTCGATTAAAATCACAACAGAGAAAGGCGGGAATGTATTACAAACTTTACAAAATGATCATCAAATTCAAAATATATCGAATTCCAAACTCAAATATAAGATTGTCAAATATTCAGAGGCTCTTAGGGATATTTCGGCAAAAATATTCCATGCATGCCCACCACGCATTTTACAAGCACGCCGACAGGCACGCATTTTTCATGCAGGGTCAAAAATGCAGGGTGGGCACGCATGAATATGAATCAGCCTTTACGACTTACTACCACTTAAAACTCGATCGATTTGCGCATGCGTCTGATTTTGCAAAAGGGTATCGTAACAAACAGCAGGAGTTGCATGCATCTTATGGTGGTCATAAGATTTAAGTTGTAAGTTTTTAGTCATAAGTCGTAAGAAGTTCAATCATTGGTTTTCAATGTTACCATTCATACACTTGACATAAGTTTTAAGTTGCAAGTCATAAGTTTTAAGTCATAAGAATGTTGGCCAACTTTTATCTCTTATGGCTTAAAACTTAAGATTGATCATATTTGCGCATGCGTTCGAAGTTTTCAATTCTGTGACAGTTTTTTATAGGTTATTGTATGTGATTGTGTTGTTTATTCAAACTTCATATCAGAATCATCAGATTATAAAAAGAAAAAATGGATATTGATGACTGAAATTGTAAAGTGACCACTGACACAACCATAGAAATTGACCAATGGGAGAAGTTACCCTTAAGACATGACAGTCCTTAATAATTCCTGCATAAATGGTCTTTTTTCCTTTATGTCTTAAATCTTATTACTAAAAACTTACGACTTAAAACTTATGGCTTAAAATTGCTGCATAAATCCAGCATTAGCAAATAGACATAAATAAAAAAAGCATTAAGGCTGGAAATTTGGATTGAATCGAAGGAAATGAGAAAAATAGGCACACAAAATAACAGGATGGCTAATCCATTTTTTCAGGATTGACACTATTGACAGTCCTTAAAACTTCTTGCATAAATGGTCAATTATTCCTTACGACTTTAAACTTTTACGGCTTGAAACTTGAGACTTAAAACTAACGACTTAAAACCACTGCATAAATCCACCGTCAAATTTTGCTCCGCAGCCGAGCCCCGATGCTATGCACAGCCACCGTAGGGCTCCGCCGGCATTCATAATATAATAAATACATATGTATCAAAGTGGAATCTTCAAGAATACCTATAGTTAATTAACTAAGATAAAAAAAACTACCAAGACAAAATAACGCCTATTCACCTTTTTTGTATGATTATCAATAAACAATACACATAACTGGTTTTGCTATTAGTTTAGGTTTAGGTTCAGATTTCCGTAAAAAAATGAGTTTTTCAAAAGGGTTGCATCATCACCAAAAAAGTTTGAGAGCCACTGCGATGCCACTGACGATGGCGGTATAATTCAAGTTTAATAACCTTGCGTATAATCAAATTGCTTGGCGTTGATATTTGAAGTTACGATCTCAGACTTTAGGTACTCAACTTATTTGAATTCTATGAGTTGGATTTAGATTCACTTTATATTCACAGTTTGAATCTTCAATATCTTACTGAATATAATTCTGCTTTGGGAAGTATGTATATTATAGAATTCAAGTTATAGGTAATTCAAACAAAATTACAAAGTGTTAACTATACAACTTTTTGGGGAATGGGGATACTGACAGAATCAACAACACGAAGCCAGGTCCTTCACTGATCTGGGATTAATGAAAGCAAATAAAACTTATTATTGGGGAATGTGTCTATGAGTGTGTACATCTTCAGACCATGCGGCTACGACCCCGAATAGATACTATTTACGCGATGAAGAAAAAGGAATAGAAGTATTTTCCCGAAAATTTGTTTTGAACCAATAAACTCTACGGCGCACGCTCCATAATGAAAATCGAACTCGCCGGAGAGGAAGCAGTGAACTCTATAAGGGATGGCATATCGATGCCGCCTGACAGTCAGTAATGCGCGTTGTATTCAAAGATGTAGAAACAAACAACACTCACAAAATTATATGTGCCTTTCTCCCCTATAACACTCAATTTACCTGTAGATACCATGGGTAGGAAGAAAAAATGCAAGCCCCGGTTGATCCCCCAACAAGACAAGAAAATTTGTGGATGTATATGCTTTTGTCAGCTCATAGTAGTTTCCAGTTGTGTCTCCCTCATCTACCTAACCGTCGCGATCTACATTCCATCGTACAAGGCCTTCCACAGCGGCTTCGACGAGAAGCCGGTGATGTGCCAGACCATCAACATTAGCACCGAGAACAACTGCAGCTGGGCCTCTTGCGGCGAGTGGTGCCTGACGAAGACCTCCGGGTTCTGCCCGCAGATATACGCGACGACGAGGCAGAACGGCACCAGGGTTAAATTCCTCGGCTGCGCCAAATTCGAGCGGTCCTTCTGCCCCCCGGTGACCCAGGACCAGCTGAGGAGGTTCAACTGCAACAACGGCAGCGAGTGCGCCTCCTTGCGAGGTGTCTTCAACTGCTCCCTGGGGCACTGCTCCAACTTCTCCGAGGTCTACCAGTGTCACTACAAGGCCGACGGCTTCACCGTGGATAGCGACAAGGACAACGTCAAGCTCAACGGGTTCTTCGAGTGCAGGGGCGCCAAGTGCACCAAGATCAAGAAGGCGCTCAGCTGCGACCGCATCTGCAAGGAGAACATCACGTCGTCGTCGAAGAATGTCTTCGTGTCTGTGGGAAACGACGTCCACCACGCTTATTGTCAGTCGGCTGTCGCCACCACGAGGGCTGCAGGGGACGAGGAAGGAGCGGAGATCATGCCCACCCAGTTTTGGTCTCAGCTGCCCAATGAGGTGCTCATGGTGTCCTGCCATACCATATTCTTCGATGAGATAGAACAAGTCATTCAGTAAGTGAGCGCCTGATTTTCTTATCTCCCGCCATCTTAAAATCCCTCTCCTCTCTTCCGTAAGCTACTTCATATAAGCCATCGCAACTTGCAGTTTATCATTATATAACGGAGCATAGATAATAATTTTCATGCATAACGAACTCTTATACGTAGATAGGACTTTTCTGATGTCTACAACCGTCGAACTTACGAGATGATTAATAATAGATATTGCTTGACTTTCATCAGTGCTACCGACTGCATAAATGGGACCATCTACGAATCGAACTCAATACCGAGGCCTTACATCACCTTCAGACAATTCTGGAACCTGACAGGGAAGCACAGAAACGTCGTGGACCCGTCGAATCAATTAGTACCAGCCCAATCTGCCTTAACTATTTACAATTCTTCGAGGTTATTCATCAATTTGGATGGATGCGTCAACACTCTCAGGGGGGAATGTTCCGAATTCGTGCAGTCCCATGGACGGGACGGGCGGAATCAAACAGCCCCATCCCGATATGCGTGTTATTATAACAAGGTAATTATCATTTCCCATGCCTACTGTGCGCCTTTTTTTGTTTAGGTCGTCCACATGGGGAATTCTCCTTCGGACGATAATGAAGTAATTCTCATTATATATCTTCAAAACGTCGCATTTCAAACTCACCATTTCTACCTTTTTCCGAAAAAAACTTTGAAAGCGCTTAAAAAATAAAATTTAAAGCACCTTTTTCCTATTTCACTATTTGGCAACATCGACTGCAGATTCTATAAATAGTAAAGGACAACAAATCCATTACGTTGATTAGGTGAATAAAGATAGTTATATTTTGATCAGGTTAGAACACAGAACTTATACTACCAATAAGTTCTGTGGCACCTCACCATTCTGCTTATTTCTGTTCCATGCTTCTCAAAAGATATGCTACTCAGTTTTGGAGGTTATGTTTATTTTTGACTTTTGAATGGATTTGTGTTTTTGTTGAATTTCATGTTTTGACTGATAATTTTTTTTATATTAGCAGTTTGATTCCTGACTTATGCATTGACATCAAGTGCACATAATGAAAGTGTGACCAAATGTGAGTTGTTGTTCTTCTAGCTTACTAGGCGCTGTTGCCAATTTGTGAACTAGAAACAAATCGATTTAAAATTTGAAACCCCATATTTGAAAAATTAATTCAGATAGTTTCCGCAACGAATTCGAAAAATTCATGAATGATACTCATAATCAATAAGTTCACACTTGCATTCAAGTAATGCTGAGTCTTCATATACTAGTGTCTCGACTGTGAATTGCACGACTGCACCACTGAACTCAAACAAATAACTGCACCTGCAATTCACCAATAAGGGCCGCCTTCTGAACTCACGTCGTGCCTGTGATTGGTCAAATTGCAGAGCAGTCGTGCAGTTCGCAGTCGAGACGTTAGTATGGAGACTCAGCATTAGAAGGGCATTAGATGATTTTGCGTTTTCAGAACAATTCCTTCAGGGTGGTAGCCCGCTATGATCTGAGGAAGACTTGGAGAGAATTGATAGTCGCCATCACCATTCCCTCCGTCCTTTTCGTCGTCTCGTTCATCAGTCTTTGTTCGATAACACAGTCGGTTAGAGTGGACGACGATACCAAGATGAGATGCAAATGCTGCTATGAGACAAGCAATTCGGAAATGACCGAGATGTTGGATAAACATGATGTTTCCTCTCCGGAATCTGAGGGGCCTTACACCAGGATAAATGATGAGAAGGAGTTCAGTTAACGAATGTCCGTCCAACTATAACGGCGATGATATAATGAAGATGGAATAACTGAAACTACGGAATATTTGCCATAACGCTTTTATATGTGTCTTTCGGTTCATGAAGAACCTGACTTGTTGTTCAATATATATTTATAAAGCAAGCCATATTGAAACCAGATAAATGTGTACCTATATATATATATATGTAATTAAATGAAAATATATTAAGAACATTTTACTTGCTATATTCAAAAGTTCAGAGGCCGGCCAAATTCACACTTTACAGACGAATGGACAACTCATAATTTACTCAACTTCGATCACAGAATAAACAATAGTGCAAGTACACACAATTCACTCTTGTTTAACTGTCCCTTCACTGCTATAAAGAATTTTAAATTTATTCTCAATTTAACTATTTGGGCGAATATTCTCCGCGAAATCAATCGAGTAAATATAGAAATTCAGAAAGAAGATATTATTATCCTTGCCAGTTCCGTCGCACTAATGGATGGTCTGCTCGCAACTATGCAAAAAATGGGACAAAATCCAATGGAATATCGGATAAAAGAGGCTGGACAAGTTGCTGAAAAAGGTGGTGTTGACCCTATTTTGCGAAATAAACGAAAAAATATTTCGATGAGATATGTGAAGACGAATTACAAATTAAAAAATAATGATGGTATTTGATCGAATTCAGGGGACATGGCGAGGCTGTGATGGTCTAGATTCTAGAATAAACAAATCCAAAATCTGATAACTGGCGTCTTCTGCAAATGCCCATCACTACCCAAAACTTTTTTTCTTTGACGTGGGTATGAAAGGAGGATATATCATTTCTTTTTCATAATTTTGGTCATGCATGAGAATGTCTTTTACGTAGGTTTTTTGCTGTGATTTATGTTTTTTTTTCTATCATTTTTTCATGTACCGTAAAGTAGGGTGACTTGAAAACGTGGGGCAAGATATGTAAATCAGAGTGCTGTCCTTTTACTATATAACATTTGAGACCTATAACTGTAGGGCGTAGTTCTGAGTTGTAAACTATTGAATGTTTGATGAGTAAGGGATCCATAGCTGAGACCGCTGAGTTGGAAAATATTGCTGAAATTAAGACTTAAAATGGCGATTATTTTTTCTATTGACTACTTTGTATTGTGGAGCTTTTCGAAATACTAATATCACGAACTACAATGTCAATTTTAGTCTCCAGTTTTTTTTTCGAAAAGCTGTTTAAGTTTATGTTCTTGTGTTTTATAAGAATTTGTTGTGCTTATTTTCAGTTTTTATAAAATAAAGGATGTTCAATGAAAATATGGTGTTTTATTGAAAAATTAGCGATTAGAGGACTCGTCCTCAGTTACTAACTCTTTCAAGTTGAAATATAGGTACCTTAAAATTTATGGTGATTTCAAGTCACCCCATCGTGAATCGTGAGGCGAACTGGCTGAAGGTGGGTAACTTATCTCTGGCTGAAGTAATCTGGAATATTTTTAGTTTGAACGAAATTATTTTTGTAAGTTAGCTACAGTAACAAATTGTCAGACATTTTTATCAAGTCATCCCACTTTATGGTAGGTGTTGTCATATTATGCCAAGCTGTTCGGTTATACCAATAGGTATATCTACTATAATCATATCTCAGGACAGAATAATTATTTCTCGGACTTCTCGAAGAGGATGTTCAGCAAATGTAAAATCTCTATAATGATGGGGTTCATTACTTAAAGACGTGAAGAAGGGACGAATATTGTGTTAATAAAAATATACACAGTATTATTTTGAGTGTTTCTTTAATCAACGCTATCTTTCTACAGATTCGTGTTAGCGTAATCACGAATACACTGATGGGATATGGTATTGCCATGTTTACACGTTTTATCAGTTTATCTATTGCATTTAGGAATATACAGAATGGTTATGGCAACTGATGAACACTGGAAATTATCATAATATGTTGTGCTTGAAGGTGAATGGGTTGTTTCGGAGTATTTTCAGAAAAATATTGATGGAAATGCATGTAGAAAATGTTTCGAGAGGGTACTCAATGTTCCTTTTTTAGTACAAAACAATTTTTAATTGTGATATGATAAGCTAAAAGACAAAAGAGTTTTAAAAAATGGGCCAAATTCCATATCACGAAGTAGGTATAGCAATAAAGTAACTTTGGGAGTGCTACAGTCGTGCAAAAACAACAACCAGGTACCTAATATATAATATAGGTATAACGGTCGCTGAACACATCAAATAATTAATTATGAAAAAGATGAAAACATCCAGCAATTCGTTCTGCCCGCTCTGTTCCATCAGCATCGGTATTGAGTACTAGAAACTTCATTAAGTTTCAGAAGTGGCACCTGACCATCAACTCCGAAGAGTATTATAAAAACCGAATAACCGTCTTAATGACGAACGCACAATGGAAATGAATATCTGAACCCATCTTGAATCTTATTTTTCCAATTTTTCTATACCCACTTGTGTCGCTGTTCGAACACTAAATATGGAATTTCGATAATGACTGCTTGATATTCAACATCAAACTGTTTTTGCACGCAACGTCCCAAAGCGGGATCACTAGATTCAAATGTCATTAAAAATAAATATTTAACAATATTATTACTTGAATTAACAATGAAAACAATCCCAAGGATCAGGTTATATAAGGATGCATACAAATTATTTTTGCTATTCGGAAAGTTGAGTTTCAGCAGTAGTTTTCGAAATTCTTCATTCAGATTTATTTATAATATTCCTAACCGCTGAAAAATCTGATACAATGTAGTTCCACCGGATACCACATCACATAATATTACCCATTAAGATAAGTTACAAGTATTCCACTAATAAATAAACTAATAATTCTCACTGTCAGATTTCAACACCGCCACCAGAAATAAATATCAAGTGCCCTTCACAAGAAGGATCTTTCAAAAGCAAATGACCCGAATCCATCGAACAATATTTTTTACGATAAATTGGAAAATGAAATTATACTATTATCTGACCCCACTCATCATATGGCACCCATTAATATCTGGCTCATTTGAAGTAAAAACACCCGAGGACATTGGGTCATGTATATAGTAGTCCGTTTCACATTTTCACAGGACGTCCATTTTAGGACCAATCCAAGACTGCATTGGATTCTTAACGTACAACCGGTATTATGAATGATGGCAGTACCGAAACAACAACTCATTAGAAGGTGATGAAACGATGTTCTTATTCGCTACATTTTACTTGTTTGGAAGGAAATGAACGCACAATAGAACCAATTGTAGTTGCTGAGCATTTTCCGGCACTTGAAAGATCCACTTGAGATAACTATAGAAACATTTGCGAAAAAATCACAGAGACATATCAAAGGAAGAGGCGACAGGTGCTGACTAGATTTACACAACAATTAACATGTCTTATTAAGGCAAATCGTGACTCTTTTAATAATTGGTTCACGAAGGGTTTTCCACATTTTTTGATGATGATGTTTACTCGCCGAAGAGACGGCTACAATGAAAATAGCTCACGTGTAAATATTTTGATATAAAAAATTAACCAAATTCCAAATGTTCACGTAAGAGTCAAAAGTTCACCTTATGGTTGATAGCAAAAGTGATCCCAACAATAATAGGTAATTTATAAATACTTTCTCGTCCCCTAATTAGTATATACACATACATGTTTCAACAGCTTTGTGACTATTTTCATTCACAGATTCCCAACACAAAATTCGAATTCAAGCTGAAATAGTAATAGGTAATGAGGTAATAGCAACCAACTTGCAATCTTTGGAAGTAATTGCTATTACTTTCTGAAAGTTTTCATAAAAAGAGGGGTTTTACAGTAAATGATGCTTGATATATAATTTTTGGACATGGCAGAACATACATAAAAATTCAACTATACTATTTTTGTACACAAAAACACAAAATGGAAAATGCTAGTTTGTACATTATCTATCCGTATTTATATACAGACCATCTTATTTGTGCTAAAATATAAACTTTAGATTTTTTACCAAAATATATAGCGTTATTGATATTTTACAAATTTTTGTGTAGAAATCTTATTATTCGTATTTGACCTGTAGAATGAATGATTTATCCAAATTAACATGTGCTGGGAGAGTTACTTCAGGGGTAGAATTCAAAATAAATATATTAAAACATAAGTTATTACAAATCTAACCTTATTCCATAAATATTAAAAATACCTTATCCTGTTTCAATAAATACAATGCATAAAAGGCAACGCATAACAGTTATTTACAATAAATAATACGTTGTGACTAGATAACAAAAAATCACCTTGAATATTAAATTTCACTGAAAATGCAACATTTCATGTTCTAAATTGCTGAAATTTATTTTCTTTATAGCACTAAATAATCAATAGGTTTACCGATTTGATGTGATGTCTGTGCATGTTATTCAAAATAAAAGGATCGAGATATTCAGCCTACTAAACTAGAAAACATTCTTCCAAAAAATACATACCTATTTACAGATCTGAGAAATAAATGAATATGATGGAATGTAAAGATGTATGGAATAAATATAGGGGTAATAATAAAAAATAATTCTTTATGGAGTTGGAAAATGTCACCCAGAAAAAAAAAACAAATAGGTGTAATTATCAAATGCTTGAAACATTTTCGAAGGTTGAAATGAAGAACTCAGTGCTCAATTCCATGAAATATTCAACAAACTAAGATATGTAGAGGGGACACGGCGAAAACTTATTGGCTATTAAAAATAAAATAAAAGTTTTGAAAACTACCAATGTTTGGTCCAAACGTGTTACATGATCAATGCCTGTGGATATTCATTCGATAAAAGCAAATTTTTCCATTATAGGTTGTGTGTATGGAATTTTAGAGATATCTTTCAAAAACTCTTGCTTGTGATAACGAGTTAAACGGACTTCAATTTCTGAAGTTATCAGGACAATCCGGTATGAAAAATACAATGATACTACCTACTATGAAGGCAGGTACATAATAGATGTAGTGGGCATTCAGATCCAAGTGAGTCTTCACGGGAAATAATTTCACACTTACGCCCACTCTGAGATTGTCTAAATGTGAACAACAAAAAAAAACGACAAGAACAAAACGAAAACAAAAACACGGACTAGGTCAAATACACAATCGGTGAATCTACACTATCCTAATTGTTCTAATAAAAACGCCACACTCAGACGAAGTGTCACAGCAATAACAACCGTCGATCACGGAACGCATGTCACAAGACGTCATCCTGATCGTCCAGATCATTGTCCATGTCGCCGTCCTGGTCCAGGTCATCGTGGTCCATGTCCGGTGACATCTGCTGGTGCAGCAGCGCCTGCGCAGCGGCCTTGGGATCTTCGTCCTTCCACTTGTCCATCGATCTTCGTCTCGCGTTCATGAAGAAGTTGCCCACTGTCGTTGGCTCCAAGCCCAGCTGCCGCGCTATGGTCACCTGCATCTCCTTCGACGGCCTCTTGGTTTCCTTCGGGAAGAACCACGTTAGTTTGGAAAGTGTTTTTAACCGCCAACTAAGTTGCAAAGCAACCTTAGCAACCCTCGTAGTTAGTCTAGGACACGTTTGAGTTAGGAAGATGGGGACCTGAGCTTGTCAAGAGTTTCTTCGAAATAAGAAGTATAGATGCAAGATTTCAAAAAATAGGAAGCAAAATGAATCATTTATTGATTACTGCAGAAGAACCACGTAGGTTTGGAAAGTGTTTTTAACCGCCAACTAAGTTGCAAAGCAACCTTAGCAACCCTCGTAGTTAGTCTAGGACACGTTTGAGTTAGGAAGATGGGGACCTGAACAGTTCAAGAGTTTCTTCGAAATAAGAAGTATAGACGCAATATTTCAAAAAATAGGAAGCAAAATGAATCATTTATTGATTACTGCAGAAGAACCACGTAGGTTTGGAAAGTGTTTTTAACCGCCAACTAAGTTGCAAAGCAACCTTAGCAACCCTCGTAGTTAGTCTAGGACACGTTTGAGTTAGGAAGATGGGGACCTGAGCTTGTCAAGAGTTTCTTCGAAATAAGAAGTATAGATGCAAGATTTCAAAAAATAGGAAGCAAAATGAATCATTTATTGATTACTGCAGAAGAACCACGTAGGTTTGGAAAGTGTTTTTAACCGCCAACTAAGTTGCAAAGCAACCTTAGCAACCCTCGTAGTTAGTCTAGGACACGTTTGAGTTAGGAAGATGGGGACCTGAGCTTGTCAAGAGTTTCTTCGAAATAAGAAGTATAGATGCAAGATTTCAAAAAATAGGAAGCAAAATGAATCATTTATTGATTACTGCAGAAGAACCACGTAGGTTTGGAAAGTGTTTTTAACCGCCAACTAAGTTGCAAAGCAACCTTAGCAACCCTCGTAGTTAGTCTAGGACACGTTTGAGTTAGGAAGATGGGGCCTGAGCAGTTCAAGAGTTTCTTCGAAATAAGAAGTATAGACGCAAGATTTCAAAAAATAGGAAGCAAAATGAATCATTTATTGATTACTGCAGAAGAACCACGTAGGTTTGGAAAGTGTTTTTAACCGCCAACTAAGTTGCAAAGCAACCTTAGCAACCCTCGTAGTTAGTCTAGGACACGTTTGAGTTAGGAAGATGGGGACCTGAGCTTGTCAAGAGTTTCTTCGAAATAAGAAGTATAGACGCAAGATTTCAAAAAATAGGAAGCAAAATGAATCATTTATTGATTACTGCAGAAGAACCACGTAGGTTTGGAAAGTGTTTTTAACCGCCAACTAAGTTGCAAAGCAACCTTAGCAACCCTCGTAGTTAGTCTAGGACACGTTTGAGTTAGGAAGATGGGGACCTGAGCTTGTCAAGAGTTTCTTCGAAATAAGAAGTATAGATGCAAGATTTCAAAAAATAGGAAGCAAAATGAATCATTTATTGATTACTGCAGAAGAACCACGTAGGTTTGGAAAGTGTTTTTAACCGCCAACTAAGTTGCAAAGCAACCTTAGCAACCCTCGTAGTTAGTCTAGGACACGTTTGAGTTAGGAAGATGGGGCCTGAGCAGTTCAAGAGTTTCTTCGAAATAAGAAGTATAGACGCAAGATTTCAAAAAATAGGAAGCAAAATGAATCATTTATTGATTACTGCAGAAGAACCACGTAGGTTTGGAAAGTGTTTTTAACCGCCAACTAAGTTGCAAAGCAACCTTAGCAACCCTCGTAGTTAGTCTAGGACACGTTTGAGTTAGGAAGATGGGGACCTGAGCTTGTCAAGAGTTTCTTCGAAATAAGAAGTATAGATGCAAGATTTCAAAAAATAGGAAGCAAAATGAATCATTTATTGATTACTGCAGAAGAACCACGTAGGTTTGGAAAGTGTTTTTAACCGCCAACTAAGTTGCAAAGCAACCTTAGCAACCCTCGTAGTTAGTCTAGGACACGTTTGAGTTAGGAAGATGGGGCCTGAGCAGTTCAAGAGTTTCTTCGAAATAAGAAGTATAGACGCAAGATTTCAAAAAATAGGAAGCAAAATGAATCATTTATTGATTACTGCAGAAGAACCACGTAGGTTTGGAAAGTGTTTTTAACCGCCAACTAAGTTGCAAAGCAACCTTAGCAACCCTCGTAGTTAGTCTAGGACACGTTTGAGTTAGGAAGATGGGGACCTGAGCTTGTCAAGAGTTTCTTCGAAATAAGAAGTATAGACGCAAGATTTCAAAAAATAGGAAGCAAAATGAATCATTTATTGATTACTGCAGAAGAACCACGTAGGTTTGGAAAGTGTTTTTAACCGCCAACTAAGTTGCAAAGCAACCTTAGCAACCCTCGTAGTTAGTCTAGGACACGTTTGTGTTAGGAAGATGGGGACCTGAGCTTGTCAAGAGTTTCTTCGAAATAAGAAGTATAGACGCAAGATTTCAAAAAATAGGAAGCAAAATGAATCATTTATTGATTACTGCAGAAGAACCACGTAGGTTTGGAAAGTGTTTTTACCCGCCAACTAAGTTGCAAAGCAACCTTAGCAACCCTCGTAGTTAGTCTAGGACACGTTTGAGTTAGGAAGATGGGGACCTGAGCTTGTCAAGAGTTTCTTCGAAATAAGAAGTATAGACGCAAGATTTCAAAAAATAGGAAGCAAAATGAATCATTTATTGATTACTGCGGTTCTAAGAAAGATTTTGGAAAGGAACAAATACTGTGGGATCTGACGGTACCTTAAAAATAGCCTGCAGAGTACGACGTTGGAGATCTGTAAAAACTAGTCTCGGTTTCTTGGGGGTAGGTAGTTGTTCCGAATTGGTGGTATGCTCCTCTTTCCGCTTGCAACCTGTCAAACCAATAATTCAGAAATTGAAAGATCAGCGTTATTCTGAATCTGTTGATGGATATAACACGCCATAATGCGAGTTGTTGGTTTCTGAAGGTATGGGAGTGAATAACAAGCGTTCGAAGATCACAGGTGACTCAAAATTGAAACCAGCAACCCCGTCTATACAGGGTGATTCAGCAATTTATCTAAAAAACTGATGAGAATGTGATTCAGGTTTTTTTTTTCGGTCTTTGTGATGTCCGGCTCATATGGAATAGTATTTTATGATACAAGTTTTATAAGACGCTATTTTGTCGCACGCGTTGTTTGGAGTACGACGAGCGAAGCGACAAGGGAACAAGTGCGACAACGTGTCTTATAAAACGTGTGTCATATACGATTGTTTCAATTTTGCATTAATTTGAAGTCTTTTATTGAAAAAAATTGATTTAATATCGATAAATAACAGGAACATCTTCGATTGGTAACAATGATAACTACTTCGAAATATTTGAAATCTGACGCACAAGCGCAAAGCCCAGTTTACTGTTGAGCGATTTTGATATTTGCGATACCAGCGGTGAAAAATGCAATGTTAATTGTTATTTTTTTATTGGTCAATTTAAATCAAATCACACTTCCAATTTGAATTTATCAATGAAAATATTGAGTTTATCACTGCTAGTAGGTATCACCAAATCCAAAACGCTCAGAAGCAAGCTGAGTCCTCTTATTCGTCTGAGGCTGGCCCTAACTCTTCTGACTTTCATTTGACAAATCGATTGTACCAACCTCCGAATAATAAAAAATGCGTATCGAAAAGAGGCTAAAAAGAACCAAAATAGAAAGATTGTTATCTTTTATGTCAAAGCTTGACCTCATGGTCAATAACTGCGAATCATCATTTTTTTCAGAATTTTTTTCAAATATACATGATTTAAAAAACTATGAAGGTGCGATTGGTACGCCAATCGCAAACATTGATAGTTTCTACACAATTTAAGAACAACTCTGAAATTTTTCCTCGACAAAATTATTAGGATATTCAAACACAAAGAGATAGAAAGCTCAAACTTTCCATGAATTGGTAAATAAAACAATGTTTCGTATAATGTTATCACCTTTTATCATGCCTTATTGTCGAGGGTTTGATAAAATTTGGCAATCAAATTAAAAAATTTGGAGGATTCGTTAATCACCAAGATATTCTTTGAAAATTGCTTAATATGGCAAACAATAATTTTGACTCGAATAATGGATCAAAGTCAGCTTCAAGTTGTTTGAGTTTCGATAAGACCTCATTTTTCATCATTATCTTCACAAAGTGTGGTTCAAGACCAATTTTGAAGTATTTTCACTGAATCACATTATAGAAATAATTTACAACAACGAGCCATGAAATAATGTATGCTACACCTCATGATTGATTTCAATATTGGATACTTACTTGTTGATTCCTTTGGAGGACCTTGAGGAGACCAACTACCTATACAAACAAAAAAAATAAAATCGTCCAAATTAAAATGAAGAATTAGTGATAGGTAAGAGAAATAGTTTTGTTTCATATAGGTAAGTACTAATTATATGAATTATTATCAGATTGTCATGGTTGAAAAACAATTCTTATATTCTGTCTCTTGCTGAAATTTCCACATACGACAGACAAATATCCAAGAAGAATTTATCAGTTGTTGTGCTTCTTCAATAGGAGCATTTTCTTGAAAATTTGAATATCCTTCTGAGTACGGAAAGTAATACTTTCCTGCACGCGATTGCTGATGCCTGAACGACGCTTTTTGGACCGAAGCTATTTTTAATGGAGTATTCAGCATCAGATGAGAACTGACACAACTAAAATAATTGATATTTATTTTTTTTTGGAGTTGTTGTCAGTCACTGCAGATTAGCATTATTATTAACGTAGATAACTGATATGTGTATCCAGAAGATTATGAATTCGTCTGCTTTCTTATTCCATCAATTTGAACAATAGCAAGTTTCTTACAGAAACAGAATTGATAAGAGTTAGTTTGCTGAAATTAACTTGGATAGAAGTATGTCGGTAATGGTGATTACAAACCTCAAATATCTTGGAACTAAAGGAAACGAGAATCAAATGAATTGGGTACCACAATCAGACTTTTACAATATCCAAGTGAGTTTTGGGAAAGTGAAATAGCTGAAGGTTTGTTTTATACAATCATGCATGTTCGGGAATCACCCTGTATATAAACAACCTGCAGAAGCGCGCATTTAATACTTACTGCCTCGCTGAGGTATCTGTGCAGCTGAAAAAAACCAAGAAAAGAACGAATTAGACCAGTTAGTGTATTTACCAGGATTGAATGCCACTGGACTAGGAAAAAATTCATCAGAAAATTAATTATACGTTTCTCTTTGGATCTCCTTCCCCAAATCAGGCATCATTGCTATTCCTTAAAATTTTAAGGGCTCATTTTGAAAACTGAAGGGTCACGCTACGAAGTTGCTCATGTACCTATAATAATAGGAATGAAGAAAAAATAAACCCGTTTCATCACCTCCCAAGATAACCTATACAGGATCGAATATTTATATGGTTGAGGTTAGGTTAGTTACAATTTCACGGACTGAAGACTCGGGTCTCGATGGTCGATAAATGAATTGTTTTGGTTTAGTTGATCCTTCGACATTTGGCTTGGATTTTTTGTGTTAAGGACATGCAACAGCGAGTTTCGGTGACTCGAACATGGATCATGCAAATTTTTCGCGATATAACATCAATAACAGACAGACAATTAAACTCACAAGCACGGAGACGAGGTCGATTTTCTTCGTTTGGAGTTGACTGCCCTCACGTTTACATTGCGCGTCTGGCAGTCTGCAATGAAACAAGAGAGAAGTCAACAACATCAAAAAATCACAGTTATATAAATATTACATACATGGAAATAACAGATATCAAACTTAACACCCCGAATTTTCTTAATGGACTAAGGAATGAACCGTATAGGTCACGAAGCAAACTATATCATTGATTTTTCATGTAGAATTAACCCCTCCAACTATTCACATTATAAAGAACACCATGTATATTACACTATAAATTGAGGGCCATAGATTAATTAATCCATTTTAGGAATTATATGTTGCTATGAAGTATTTGTCTCTTTTTTCTTCAAGAAGTTATATCTTTTGGGAAGAGCAATAATTGGTGTACTAGTCCAAATCTTCAATGGCATCATCAGGATTGCTCCAAAGTACGTCTCTGGAGGTAGTCAGAAACATAATTCAGTAGAATATCGGGATTTTTCGAAAAATTGGTATAGGCATTCGCAAATTGAAATGTGCTTTCGTTTGAGCATTGGAGACAACTTCCTCTGCCGTTTTCAGGTACAGATTAGGTGAAGAAAACCTTGAAGATTACCTTTCGAACCAGACGCGAGTCGAATTATTATTCTCAAATGTTCCTAGTGCATGGGGTGCACGTTTTGCGAAATGTTTTCTTTGGTTCCTTATTCATTCTTCCGAATCGGAACATCAAATAAATATATTTTGATGTGACCGTTCACCAGTGTTCCAGTGTATTCGTGAATAATGAATGGACAAGAAGGGGTGCGCATGTGCTCGCGGCCTATTCCTTCTCCCCTCGGGGTTGCAACCCTCTATCGTTCAAAAGTGGAGAAAATCGATAACGATGATTCACCTTCTATAACATGTGGACTGCGTTCGATGGTTCACATTTACCATGCAAATATTGCATGGAGCTTCTCCGCTAATACTTCACATGTGCGAAGGATGTTCGAAAATTTGCATGATTCGAAATAGTCATCACATATCATATAAATCCAGATGAATAAACGTATGATAGAATAGCAATGCATACAAATCTGGGGAATTGACTATCCCAACACGTCTGTTTCCCATATACTTCATTAGAATTTTGTTCGAAAATACTGGTATTGATAATGAATGAGTTGAATACCCTCATGTGGTCTTACCTCAGTTTTGGTAGATAATGCAGGTAACCCAAGAGTTCAAATTTTGATACAGGATCGGGCTCTCAACGTTGAAGCCAATCTTAGTAAAAAATAAATAATCATACTAACAATAAAATGAGAGACTATTTAGAATATTCATTCACAAAATACAGCATCCGAGAAGAATGTTTGCCACAAAATGATAATTATAAAGTGTTGTTAGGAACAGAATATCTGGTGCATTTTAGAGTTTTCTCAGCCGGTACGGCTCTGAATATGGTGCAGGCAAATTCTGTGAACTTTGGAGCAGGTAATGAACAAAATAACAGTTTTTGTCCGGCTAGAATACCTATTCAATATAACAACCACCATAATACGTAATACTTTTATTGTGGTACCAGTTAGTTTTAATATAGGCACATCGTAAAATTCGGTAGGTAAAACTGGTAAAAGGCGAGGTAAAAGGTCCTTGACTTGTTTTCTTGGAATGATCGTTATGAAAATACGAATTTTCATTCAGGTTTTTCCGCATCAACAGATCAGAGATTAGAACCTAATACGAAAACAAAACAAAAATTAATTGATGCTTGATAATTCCCAACTGTAACACAAGAATATGAGGATAAAAAAGGGATAATCATGATGAGACGGGAAACCATAATAAATATGGGCATGAACACATTCTGCAGCTTGGAACCCACATCTGTTACAAAGTGCTTCTATGAACCTAAACTGTAATATAATAAAAACTTTTTTAAAATAAGTTATTTCATGAATTTTGTTGTAATTATAATACAAGGTCATCATGGAAAAAGTCATCAACATCGAACTCATGAAATATCAGAGATCAACTGGTGACCTGCTCGCTTACGTCTCACATTTATAGCAGCTATTTATTGAAAAATATGGAGAAACGTTAGCCGTGGCTTTAGATATTTCCAAGGCATTTGATCAAGTTTGGCACCAGGGACTCCTCGCCAAGCTTCCATCTTATGGTTTGCCCCCTCAGCTGTGTTCTCTGCTTGCTAGTTTTTTTTATCAAACAGGTCTCTCCATGTAGTGGTCGATGGAGTTTCATCTGATACTCTACTCATAAATGCTGGTGTTCCGCAGGGATCAATTTTAGCACCAACACTATTTCTACTTCACATCAACGATTTGTTGGAAGCAACTTCATGTCCTGTACACAGCTTCGCGGATGATAGTACCCTCCATACCGCTTTCTCTTCCAGGGCTCCTCTATCGGCCCGTCAACCCAGAAATCAACGAGGAAGAAATGTTAACAAAATAAATATGGACTTAGCAACAATTTTCGAGTGAGGATCTAATAATCTGGTATAATTCAATGCAAACACATCAAGCATGTATTTTCTCTTGAAAAGCCGATCTCACTGTGCCCAACATAACTCAGTCAGGATAACTAATCCGAGAAACCATACCACTGAAGTCATCCATTTCGATGCTTAGCGTTACTATCAGCTATAACCTTTCTTGGGAAAATCACATGAGGTCCATTGCCAAAAGTGCATTCCAAAAACTTGGTTTTCTGTTTTATAGATATTTTCATGGGCGATGCTCTTCTGAAATATCAGCAATCGTTCCTACATTAGCAGTCTCTTCAAGATTAATCCGCCAAGTTCAGTCTTGACACTCCTTCATGGTCACTTTAGAGACCTCCAGAACGTCCCTTTCCAAAGACTCGTTCATCCAACGAACATCGAGACTTTGGAACTCATTGCCTATAGGGAGGTGTTCCCCGAGGCATGCGATATCCAAAAATTTAAAAAGAACACCAACTCCTACCTTCTTTCCCTTGGTTTTCACGATGTTCTCTGATGAACATTCCGTGAGAACCAGAACATAAAAAAACACTAAGCCTTACTAAACTGGACAAACCTGTATACACACCCTCTACGCTCAACTAATAACTATATACACAGCTCATCCCCTGATGTGTCTCGATCGATGTATAGATTGAATTTAGCACGTTCCATATTTCAATTGAGTCACAATTGCATTCACAATAAGTGAATCGATGAATCCGAGATTTGACAACTTGAAAACCTGGAGTTTCACGCAGATCTATCAGCACGTGAGAAAGGTGTGGGAATAATTGATGATATGACGACAGATTATTAAATATACAGGATGTTTCATCGAAAGGGTTTCCCGGTCAGAATGGGTCAAGAGATATAATTATTTTTTCACGATTTTTCATCAAATATGACCAATACCATTCAATAATAGTTATTTCTATTCCACCGTTCATAATTCAGTTCACATCACTTTATCAGAAACTCATTAATTAAAAGGAAATCACGAAAAGCTAAGCGAAAAAATTGAAAAAACATTTGCCGGATCCGGATCCAATAAATTCCTAAGAAAAATAGTGGCCTCCAATAAAGATATTGGAATTGGATGAGAATATTGAGAAATAAAATAGAAGTTGCCTGATGGTGAACATGCGCATTATGGTTAGGAAAAATCCTCGGAAAAATCATAAATTTCCCAATTTATATACCAAAATATATGAAAATTGCGAAGCAAAGCGTTCATTTTTCAAATTAATAAACAATAATATAATAATAATCAGAAATAAACATAATAAACTGTTGTTTATAAAACTGTATGTTTTGCTTAAACAATAACTGAATTGATTGATTGATTGATTGATTGATTGATTGATTGATTGATTATGATGTACAAGTAATTTTTGGGAATGATCTCGATCTATAAGTGATTTCACGAACGTTTTTGATTTCCTACTGACAGAGAGGAGGGTATTGTAGAAAGATATTCCGTGAAAAATTAATTTTTTCGGAAATTTTCCGATATAACTCTCACGTTAATGCCAACATAATGGTTCATCTTTTGAAAGAAGAAGTTTGAAGTTTCTTTGTATGACGTAAAATAAAGGCGGTAGGGGATCCTTTACTTTTTGGACTGTAAATTTCTATAAGTTGAGTTTGACTAACAAGATATAGTTCAAGAAATAAAGGTTTGGTGGATAAAATGAAAAACCATCCATGCCATTCTGGTCATTACCGCCCTCGCTAGGGGTAGTGTTTTATGGTTGTATGGTTATTTTATCAGATTCGGGAAGAAGATCAAATTTGCATTATAATATGTTAAAACCGCATGGTAGAATCTTCATTCGTATAAAGTTATGGTTTAAAAAAAAATCTCTTCACGATACTCGATATGTTTCTTTTTCAGTGACGCACCCTGTATGTGATGCGTATTGCTTGTGAAAATTCCGTACCCTGTACCTTTGGAATCGATTGTTTCAAATGCATGCCCCCGTATTGTTCACCGGAAACCAGAGTCTGATATGTCCTAATAGGGTGGATGAAACGTGGAAGCTTTGAATAATGTGGACTAAACTGCGGTATCGTATTTTTTAGTAGGGTTGACGATGTTATACCTATATTCATAATATTATTATTATTAATCATGTATTACCATTTATCGAGCTATTTATCCCATTGTAAATGTGTTTTTTTATTATGATAACTTTGTTGTGGTGCTAGATATTTTTGTGAAACATATGCATCTTTCATGCATCGAAAGTTTTTCTTTCTGTACACCATAATTTTTTGATTCTCAAGTTATATAAAATGTTTTTTCTCGTAAAAGGTGAGATGCGAATGATTGAATTTTATTTCACAAAAACCGTACATCACACGAAGTGAATATCTAGGGCATGCACGGATTTGCTCAGATATAAAAATGTTTTTCTTGCTGTGGCGTACCTACCCGTTACTTTTTTCTTTTAAATGATTTAGAGAGAATTCCTCATGAACACCACTGACAACAATAAAAAATTATGTTGTACAACAGAAAATGCCTTTTGATGCATAGAAGTTATTATGAAATAAATATATATATTTCTTGCAACTTCGGCACCCTGTAATTCAAGAGTTGATACCTTTAGGACACATTGAATGAATCTATTATGTGTCTCAGTCTCCCTCACAGATAATTTCACGATAAACAAAACAAACACAGCAGTCCTGAATATTCGGAAATTTGACCTTGAAAAAGATTGCCTGCGTTGCCTAGGTATATTTTTCGAACCTCTTCGCCTATTCAGAAATGCATTCTCTAGACTTACGGTGCGGTGCTTACGGCTTGACAGCAATACTCCGTACCTACTGCAAAGAAGATGGGATTGCAGAAATCAACTTGGGTGAATTATAACCGAGATTATAACTGAGATTCCAGGTAGCTACACGAGTAGCTACATGAACAAAAATATGACCATTACTTGCTCGTACCAGAGAAGGAGAGATGTGGCAATATTTTTGCACCAGTCGTTCGAAATACACTCCTCAAACGCAATACTATTAGCTGAATACTTCGTTAAATTGTTTGAAAAATATTGGGATGCATTATTTAGTATCTGGTTTTTATTAAATTACTATCCTGAGATTTCATTCATCAGAAATATTAGATTCATTGGAAATCATCGACTTGAAATCTGAAAGTAATTTCTCTATAACGAGAATGATTCTCATCGGTGGGTCTTCAATTTTCAATTTTCGTGAAACTTAATTGAATAACAAGTATGTAGCTAGATCGCCGAGTAGAAGAAGCCATGTCGAATAGGATATTTCAGTAGAAATATATGTACATAATAGTAACCCTCGCTTTTACACGATCCTGTAAGGTTTCATGGTGATAGGGTGTGCTTATAGGGAAATTCTTCTTCTATTTCATTTCTAAACATACAAATGAACTGTCGAAATATAAAAATATAAAATGACTTTTTTCGATCTAGCAAACGAATGATATTCCAAAGAGGGCTAGAACTCTGCATGCACGGCATGGGACTGTTTTTGTTTATCATCATCCAACTGTACTTCGAAATGAAAATTATCCACGCGTAAATGTTTGTTGTGTTTCGTAGTTTTTGATGTATGTAGATAAGAAACACATGGTTATATTCCACCTGGTCCTGTAGATAATAATGATAATGGGGAAATTGATCACAACAGCTTGATAATCGGAAGCATATATATAACACACGAGTCGATGGAATATACATGTTATCTTTGATATTGGGTTGGTATATAAAGCTGTCAAAGTGTGGCGAACATTATCCTAGCTTTGAGAATCTAAGCCCACGCTTTCTCCTGATTAGGGTCAGTGGCATTCAAGGAATCGCTTCTATTTGGTGGTAACTATACGGTTGAAATGACTCCCACAAACCTGCTAGACGGAGGGCGGACATCCTCTGGAACTCCGGCTCCTGCAACCACTTCCACATCCTCCTGAACGTTTCCCTTCCCGATTTCAGCTTGGACCAAGGCTTCGGGTTCCTCAACAGATCCGACAGGGTGCCCTGCGACCTGCACAACACCCTCTGGGCGAATATGGCCTGGGGGATGCTGTACCTCTTCAGCTCGGCGCTGATCCTCTGGGCCAGCTCTTTGGTGTTGATCTCCTCGACATCAGCACTAATGGCCGGCACACTGAGGGACCCCGGACTAGAATTTTTCGCGGATGATATTTGCATTGTCTGTTGCTGGGACTGTTGGTGCTGCACCACGGAAGGGGCGGCCTGCAGAGTCACCACCGGAGGAGATGGGGAACAGTCTCTTTGGGGGGGCGCGATTTGCACTAGCGTCGGAGGGTGGTTCTGGAGACCGAGCCCGTTCAGATTGGTCGAGCTGAAGCTGGTGACCAGAGTACCGTCCGGGGAGTTGAGAGAGGCGGAGGGTGGACTCAGTTGGGGGCTGTGCAGCCGCGGCACCATGTCCCTCTGGTTGCCGTAGGGGGAGTCGTAGCTCGGCGGGGACATGCTCTTCTGCGGCGAGGGCAGCCCGTTCTGGCTGTACGTACTCTGGGGGCTGATCGGACTGGCCTGCTGCTGCATTCCCATGCCGGGCGAGGAATAATTGTGCGGAGGGGTCATCCCCATGTTGGTCATGCTGTAGGGGGTGGTGGCGCTCACTCCGACCCCTAGACCGCCGAGGTTCATTCCGCCGATGGTGTTGTTCTGCATGACGGTGAAGGAGCCGGTCACGTTGCTGGCGTGACCGTAAGCGAACTTGTCGGACATCGTCGATATGGGCGGCAGCGGTTGCAGCGGGGTCAGCGTGGCGTACGACGAGCTGGGGCTGTATCCTGGCGGAGACATCCTGCCGTTCACGGAGGTCAACGTTTGGTAGGTGGGCTCGGGGTTCAAGGAGCGGTAGTCATTGTTGTCGATCATGTTCGCCACGCTGACCGTGTTGGGCGACAGCTTGCCGGGGCTGAGCAACTCCGAGTCTCTCGACTCTTCTTGGGGCTGCACGATGACGGACAGAGCGCCATCGGCCTCTTCTTGCTTCACCAGACGCCTCTCGACCACGGCGCGAGACACCAGCCTCATACGGACAACCTGCGTCTCCATGCCACCCGATATCACCGCATGCGCACCACTGTCTCCAGAATCGACCGCTTGCTCACCTAATGACTGCTGTTCGATCATTTTTCCAATATTTTCCATCACGACGAGCTCCCCGAAGAGCCGTCAGCACCCTCGAAGCGGCCAGAGGCACCCATGCCGACCGGACGTTTCACTACCAGTTAGCACACACTCGACACACTATAGTAGGTACACTCCGATGCCGTAACGTTCTGGGAAATGCCGTTGGAAAATCGGCGGTGGTTGTTAGGACGGCTTCGAGCGACGTCCCGTCGTCGTCGGAAGAGATGATGACGCTGGCGGTGCCTCGGAAACATCCCCATGGACGGGCAGAGGCGTCATCGTCACTCGGTCGGGTGCCGGCAGTCGCTAGTCGGAGGACCGCATGCCTACTTCGATCAGGAACCCGGGGCCCGTACCGATTTTCTCTTCTCGTTTCGATCAGGGTATTCGGTGAAATTGTAACTCGCCAGCCGGTCGATACTGGATTGAATGGGGGAAAGAGCGACGCCAGGTGGTTATGCGCGCGTCCCTCTCCGTACCCTCGTGCTGCGCCTGTTGGCCAACGCGCCTCTCGCTCCCTCTCTCCCTCTTGCGGCCTCACCCCACTCCACCTACCCCTATGCACCTAAGCCCCGGTGCTAGTCCCGTCGCTGTCAGCTATCGCTCGCCACTTCGACTTTGCCAGATAGATAGCGGATAGCCACTGCTGAGTGCGGCTACTGCCGCTGCCACTGTCCGCGCTCTGAGCGCGCTACACTGGGTATCTAGGAGAGGAGGGTGCTCGCTTTTACAGGTTTTTTCGAGTTTTTACGCTTCGCTCGACAGCGTCGTCCGCCGAGGGATTCTCGTTTTCGGATTATTTTATTGTCGTGTTTGTGGAGAACGACAATAGTATTGTGGTATGAAATAATATCGCACTTTGCTTGATGGGCTGCCCTCACCGAATGAAATACTGATGGAAACATAAAAAGTTGAATACTATGGTGAATTCATGAACTCAACTGAACTAATAACTAAATTAACAACCAATAATAAAGAATGATGAATACAGGAATATCCCACGCATGCGCCTTTAGGCATATTTGAACACAGAACCCTTTATTTGCTCTGAATTTCAGACACGGAACAATAAAAAAAAACTAATTCTAAAATTATGTTTATAAACACCTTCTTATGATTGATGTAGTTGTCAATTCCCAAGGATGGTAAACTAGAGAAGGATGGTTCATTCAAGCGATTTTTTCGGCCAAAAGGCGTGGCTTCCGAAGGCGCGCGATGACGTAGTCAACGGCCCTGAATTCAAAATTATTAAATGCTGAATATCACTAAATGGGCATTAAAAGTAATTTTACTGTGATGTACCTTTTTATAATCGATACATATTGATTATTAATGGTTATTGGTATCGTATGGCTTCAAATTTTAGTAATTTTTGTGAGCAAAAACTCATTGATTCACAAAAATTCCTGAATGTCCACCCAGAAGATAATACTTGAGATAATTTAACGTTTACAAAACAGGGAATATACCTATTCCATAAATAGGTAAGTACCTAATACCTACCTTGAAAACAATTTCATATTGAAAATAGAGAAATTTCAATGAAGAATTCATAGGTACTGATGAATGATGCATGTAATTTTTGTGTGCATATATATTATTCAATGCAAAGGTTATTGAAAGTTCATATTTTGAATTGAAATTGATATACCTACCTATTTTATCAAGTTTAACAATTATCCAGTGGATGGTAACAATAAAATACACTCTTTAATTTGATTTATGGGTACCTTTATTACACATTATACATAAATAGGTATATAAATATATTGACATCAATTTCGATTTTCTCATTAGCAGACTATTTTCTTCATTTATACATTGGACTCTACTATAGATGCAATCCAGATTCTTTCTTTCATTTGCAGGTTTTTATATCCTCATTATAGCTCGAAGTATACAAAATTCCTGAATCTGCAGATTACATGGAACATCATAAAATAATGAGAATATATAGGTACTTCTTTTTCATAATACATTTTCATCTACCCATTTTGTAGATCTCTTTCTTAAATTTGGTTGGACAAATCACAGCTCTGATGTATGATTTGTATCAGGATTCACAACATCTGCATGTTCACAACGTATCCACCTTTTCCGAAAAGTATCCCAAACAATTAAATCAGTGCCTTTTGGAAATGTGTGTTAAATAATACAAGAATCCTCTTGGTTTTTGTCCAAAAATAGCTAATCTGCTACCTGGCATACTGGTTATTAGATGGAAATGATTTCATAAACACTACACACTTTTCAATGGAGGTGATGTAATGATTTATTAATATTTATCGACACTACTAAATCTTCTTACTGAGTAATTTGTCTATACCTGCAATTATTGAAGAACTCTATTTGAAAAAAAAACCATTCGTACAGCCACAATCCACAATTGTGCCACAATATGAATATCGAAACATAATTACATAAACGTAAACAAAGATTGAGGGCCGTCAGTGACGTCACGAACGCTGTTCTATGTGCCAACATTGCGTCTTATGGCAATGAACCATCCTTTTCTAGTTTAGCATCCTTGGTCAATTCCTACTTGTTATAATTCGTATTCCTATTTCAATTTACTTTATAAATTCACCATTACTGTGAATACTGTGTATAATAACAGTTCTGTGATTCATCTAAAATAAAGGTCGAAGGGCAGATGATGCAAATCTTAATCGTATCATCTGGAGTGGACAATAACAAATAAAGTAGATGGCACTAGTGCCGCCTATTGGCCTGTTTGTGCCGCCCAGTGAAAGTTGGTTGTGCCGTGATTTTTTCATATATTCTTCATTTTGTCATCAGAATTTGGAACCTATTTTATCAATCTTGTGTTCTCAAAAGGTGTTTATACCGCTCTACGAGCTCTAGTGCCGCCCAGTCAAACTTGCTCAAAATATGCTATGGGAGCTAGATTTGTGAATAAAATCAATCTTTAGCTTGATTGTATGAGTTCCTCTTGACTTTTTTCGATATACGTGGTGGGTATTATCTGAGAATACCTATTTATTTCTGTATTTCGACTGATTATACGTCCCCAATATCCCGCAACTATAATAGCGTAAAACGGAATTTAAAAAAAAAACAATAAAGTATTTAAGCGATGGAGGTGACAATATATACTTATTCCAATATAATTACGACATGTACTTAGAATTCGAAGAAACTATATTATGGCTTCGAAATATCATGTTGGTATTATGATTACCCAGATAATAGGAAACACCTCACCAACCAACACCCGCTAAATGAAATGTGTTTGTATGTATTTTCCAGTCACGTGCTGACTTTTCATGGTGTTTGGACACCAAATGGTGGTGAGAACATCTGTTCGTATAGGTATACGATGCAATCGCTATACGCTTGTGCCTGAATACATTAGTTCATGATTGATCGTTTCGATGATTTCGTGCATTGATATACAGGGTGAAAATAAACAGATTTAAGTTGATACAGATTTTCCGATAAATGAGACTTGATGCTCCTTTCAGACTGTTAGCTCGTCTATGCTGACATTTGTAATGATGTAATGGCATAAAGAAAGACACAGATCGACAATGAAAAGTAAGCACGAAGGGAGGGACATCTTCCTACAATTTCCCCAACTGTCATACATTCTTTCCCGCCTCTTTGTTACCCTCACTACTTGATTCAATTTGAGTAGGAAAAGTACTAAATATATGTGATATGTGTTGTATTATAAGTAGATATATGTAAAGGTTTCGATCATAAAGGTCTTTGCAGATATCTACCACATATTCTTTAGAACAAAACAAACATATTAAAACGATTAAAATCAGAAAAATCATTTTTTTATCTTTAGACTGCACGAGAGGAAAACCTATAATGGTCGTAGAAAGGAACATCCTGCAAACCAGCAGAAGAATATTGAGAGAGGAAATAGTTATTGGAATTTTTATTGAATGTTTGTGGGTTGTTGGTATCAGGAGAATCTCTCTAGGAAGCAAGTTCCACAATTCCACCGTTTTTCGATGAAAAAAAGGCATGAACATTTTTCAAAATGTTCACCATTTTCACATATTCAAAGATTTATTCGACGCGAAATAATACGAATGTTTTTTCGTTGTTTGCTATTTTTTGTTGTTTTTTGTCCTCACTATAGGTTTTTTCTTCATTATTTGCCTCAACACAATATACTCCACAATTTGGTCGTCGAAGAATCTTATAATACCTACACAGGGTGTTCCAGGTTCAACTTGTCTAACTTTGACAATCGATAGAGAAAATGAAACATTGAGCTTATTTTTTCGTTTTTCTTGGAGACACTGGTTTTCCATGAAATATTTCATATTAATAAAGGCGACACACCTGCACTCGGTCTTATCTCGGTATAGCGTATTATAGCCATCTGATATGGAACCCTTCATAATTTTTCATTGGGTCGCCAATGATGAATTATAGATAATGAAAATTCATCTTTATTTATTTACTTTACTTTCTGTTCTTCATTTATGTCGATATCTTTCTCAGTTCTCGTCTTTATTGGAAAAAACTGAAAAAAGGTACCTACGGCTATACCATATAAACGGATATTGTAAAGGTATAGGTCGCCATTTTCGGATAGGTACCTTATTTCGGATAGTGACGTTTTTCCCAAACTATTTGAAATTTGCGTTCAACCACACATTTTTTTTATTACCAAGTCGGTAACTATAGGTACCTTCTCTGCATTATTCTATATTTCTAAAAACTCCCACCAGATGGTAATTGCAAATATACAGGGTGCGGCACCGAAAACGAAGCAGATCGAATATCTTATAGACACATGTGTTGTGAAAAAAATGCAAAAACACGTCGATTTGTAAACCAAGGGGGACATCTTTCTACCATAACCTCAAATGACAGTGTATGAACAGTGTATGAACTTAAAAATTGGAAAGGCTTGCATAAATTTTACTCCAATCATTCCAAACTACAATAATTCACAATAGCTGCTCAAAGTGTTCTCCATTAACTGCCATACATGAGTATAAGTTAGTCTCGAAACGTCTGAGGTTTTGGAGCATTTCTGGAGTTATTTGACAACATTCGTACCTTTGAATAATTTTTTTTTCCGCAAGAGGGCGCCAAAATGAAAAGTTACGAAGCGAACACTCACATGGCTGAATTCCTTTTCAAATTACCTTTTCAGTGATGTGTCACACTTAGTACTTTCCCTATTTAAATTGTATGGGTGATAGTGATCAAGGGGAGGAGAGAGAGGTACACTGAAAAAATAAATAGATTTTTATTTTACTAAATGAATGGTAATGTCGAATAAGTTTCATTGAACAAATTACATGTTATTGATATTACTTTCATAAGTGCTCAATATCTCGACAAATCTATTGCATACCACATCAGAATAGTAATAATTCGAATTATTATTGACTACCTCATCAATTGAAATGTTCTATAACACGAAATTATCGAATACCTTTCCTGTAGTGGTATTAGGTTCAGGGTGAATATAACTTAACTAATATTTATATTTACCACTACAAATGGTTGCACGTATGAGAATACTTTTCGTGTTGTCAAGATTTACCACTACGAAGAGTATTAATTATTGATTTCCGAAACAATAAGCACGCGAAAGATGCACCAGCTCAGTGGTCAATCGGGGATGCGAATTGCGACGCCATTTGTTGTGCTGTTGTTTGCCGTTGGTGGCTGTGTACTCATTCTCATTGTTTTATCACTTTAGTTTTGCACTTAAGCTGTTCGAGTTGTAGTTTAATGGGAACGAATTATACCTATAATGTAAAAATTACTGATTCAGTGGAATTTGGATCAATTAATACCATATAGTATTCAAGTTGAATTCTGTTTTGAGTGTAATAGCGAATTTGGAATGGCAGTGATGGCAGACTCCAGAATCGCATGTAAGTATGTCTTACACCAACAGTGGGTATTTTTATTCATTTTTTGAATTAAAGAAAACAATATGTGATTATTTTTGTACTTTTGTATTTGATTATTTTCCCAAAACCTGATGTGACCATTGAATATTTATCAACATTCAACAGTGATTAATTATTTCTCCCTGAATGATCTAACAACTTTCGTACACGAATTTCTCTCTTTAGAAATACCTGATGTCCGAAAATTGTGCCCTAAAAATTGATAGGGTGATTTTATTACATTGCCAAAAGTGTCCATAATTTTTTCAAAACTCACTAATATAAGGCTTATTGGCCTTTCAGAGCGGATTTTTGAAATAAATACATTTTATAGCCTAAATGCCGTGAAATGAAAGTAAATCATAACTTTGAAACTTTTATGAAGATTATGTATTAATTTGTTGTCATGGACGTTAATGGTGAATTATTATTATATTATGATGATAATACTCTTTATTCATTTTTGTTGGAGCCTTTCTGACATTGATAATGATATATTGAAAGGGTGCATATGGTTCGAATGATTATCTCAATGAATAAATGTGTTATTTTTTCACGATTTCCTCGGTGACAGCTTATTTCATCATTATATTCTCCAATATTTTCATTTTTTCAATTGTACATTTTCAGGATCCAGAAACAAAAATATCGAGACAGAAGGACATCTTCAGAAGGTCCATGGAATTCAAGGCTCTTTGGCTCTGAAGAATAATTTAATCCTTTTGGCATTATTTTCTAGAATGTATGACTCCTAAATTTTTTTCGCACAATATCCAATATCCAACAATTGATTATATTACCGAAAAACAATATATAGTTATGAAATACTCATATATTGAAGTTATAATTAACCTCCTAAAACATCTAATATTACATCAGTATAGATGAACAATATTCACAAATTCATGAACCAAAAAGGATAGGTAGTATTATAAATTGTCTTGTGAATGCTAGGTAATATTCTGATTTCGGTATGTAGTACTCCATGCCACCGATAAATAAGAACAAATCGACAAGTGGGAGTTACTTGTTTGTAGTGGTAAATAATATCCAAACAGGAAAAGTACTTCATACTTGAAGCTTCAGTATTTATTATTGTTTGAATCGTACTATTTAGTAGTGGTAATTTTTAATAAATGTAGTGTTTGGCGCCTATTTGACCACAACGCTTGGTATAATATAGTCATATTTCGGTATTCATAACGGATTATTTTTCTCAGTGTATGACAGTTGAGGTTATGGTAGAAAGATGTCCCCCTTGGTTTACAAATCGACGTGTTTTTGCATTTTTTTCACAACACATGTGTCTATAAGATATTCGATCTGTTTCGTTTTCGGTGCCGCACCCTGTATGTGTATGATGTGATTCATAGTTTATTTCGTGTACAAGTAAGTGGGACATTCTCTACCGAATTCACCATACGTATGTGTACTATACAGGGTAACTCACGGTCGATGGTAAGTTAGACGTTTCTGGAGAACAGGACGTAGGATTATTCTGAAAATTTGGTTTCTTGGGTTATCAGTTTTGTTCTATTGTTCTAAAATACTTTCAGCGTTGCGGCGTTGCCGCTTCTACCGAAAAGTAGCAACAACGTTGTTATTTCAAATGAAACACCCTGTATTTTGTTACATTCTAGAATGCTCCCCGATGAGCTGATTTCGTCGATCTATCATACTGGGGATAAATATATATATAAGGTGTGAAAAATCGAAATATTTCAACTTTAGAAATTTTTTGTGTCGAAACTATTCATTTTTGCTCAAAACGGCTTGCATGTCCCTATCTCAACTTTTCATTAACTATCTATTGACATTCGATAGAAACAAATACAGGGTGGTGCAAATCTCAAAATTCTGAACCACCCTGTCTTTGTTTCAATTGTAACGATAGTAAATGGAAAGTTCAGATAGGGACATGTGAGCCGTTTTGAGCAATGATGGATAGTTTCGGCACAAAAAATTCCCAAAGTTGAAAAATCTAGATTTTTCACACCCTATATCACTGTAATCATTCACCCTAGACCCCAAGTAAGATGCATTGACGAAATCAGCTCTTCAGGGAGAATTTTAGAATGCAACAAAATACAGGGTGTTTCATTTGAAATAACAAAGTTGTTGCTACTTTTTGATAGAAGCGGCAACGCCGCAACGCTGAAAATATTTTAGATCGATAGAACAAAACTGATTACCAAAAAAAAAACAGAATGATCCTACGTCCTGCTTTCCAGAAACGTCTAACCTACCATCGACCGTGAGTGACCCTATTGTGTTATGTCCACATGTTGGAATTATATAAACACGAATTATGAAAGTTATTAGAAAAGTAACCCAACGTGTGAAAATTCCTATTCAGAAAATCTCGCCATTGATGGTCCAGTACCCAATAATGCCATAAATTAGCTAGAGGAATGATTTTTTTATCATTCATGGCCAGAGATTAGATGATCATCGTCTTATTTCGGATATCTGGTAGTAGGATATTATCCCATCCAAAATTCGGAGACCATTTTTCAAAGGGTAAAAAGTGTATGAGTTTGATTATTATTCTTTAACCCCCCCATTCACAATGTATTTTTTGTTCCTCACATTATGTTTAATTACGTATTGGACTGTGTTATGGAGATATAAAGAAATATATTACTTGATTTTCAAAAGCTAACCGAAAATAGGCGACATTCCTCTATTCTTTCGGATTTTTATTGAGAGCATTATTTGCGAGATTTGCTCTGCATCTTTATGTTACATAACTGTACAAAGAGTAGTGACATATTTCAGATAAAGACAAAATATTTAGGTAGGTAGATTCTACTACATAATATATACCCTTATGAGCATAGAATATAAAGGATATAGCTCAACATTGAATGCTTTTACATTATATCCTTGTTCACGGCCCTCTTTAAACTATACCATAAAAAAATAGGCGAATGCGTTTCTAAAGTTAAAATTATGGTGAATGCATGAAGTTGAAATTATGGTGAATGCATTGCCTTGTGGTTATAATAAAATAGGTCCTGACAATATGCGTCTAAGCGACCTGCCAAAACCTTAACAGAAAATTTACCGTATGATATTCACTTTGAACACTGTTTTTAGATAAAGAAACTTAATCAAGTCATGGGCGCCTTGAGGGGAGGGGCAGAAGAGAGGCAGAAAAGGGTAGTAGGGGCAGGAGCGGCACTGGAGAGGAATTAGGGGAGCATGAGGAGAGGCAAGAGGAAAGGGCAGAAGGAGAGACAGGAGGTGTGAGTGGGGGATATGGGTGGGGAGGGGCAGGAGGGAAAAGGGATACAAGATAAAGGATGAGGACAGGAGGGAAGAGGAGGAGGGGTAAGAGGGGGTAAGGTGGTGTGAGGAGGGGACAGGAGAAATAAGTGAGGAGAGGATAAGGAGGGCAGAAGGAGGGTAGAAGGAGGGTAGAAGGGGGTAGAAGGAGGGTAGAAGGAGGGCAGAAGGAGGGCAGAAGGTGAGTGAGGAGGGGTGTGGAGAGGTGAAGAGAGGAATTGTATTGTGGGCGAGAAGGGGGTTAGGAGAAGGGGGTGAGGAGGAAAGGGACAGGAGAGGAAGGAGAGAAAGGAGAGGTAGTAGGGACAGGAGAAGCGGGTGGGGCGGGAGGGGCCGGTGGGGCGGTAGGGGCAGGAGGGTCAGTAGGAGTGCGAAGGATAGTTTCGTTATTCTACTTGTAAACCTCATTTCTTCGAAAACATTTTTCTTTTTTGACCCTCCTGATTTATCCCTTCTCCCCTGAATTTTTTTCTGGCGGCGCCCATGTCAAGTGCGAGGTTTGTTGCTGAAAGGAAAGCAATGAGAAAAATTTCACAGAATAATAAATTGAACCATCTCAAGCCAAAATGTATACTCTGTTTTCAAGGACAAAGACATAGGTATGTGGAATATTTCTGCGAGAGATTATTGCAATTTTCTGACATATTCGTATTTTATTAAAAATATCCAGCAGATGAGTACTCTATTTCAATTGATTCTTTGTGCTTACATGAAATTTTAATCTGCAGAAAAATTGTACGTCATGAAAAAACGCGAAAAAATCAAATTGGTTCATATTTGGTAGGATTTTGATTGAATGCCCAAATTTTCGTGTTGTTTTGAAAAATGTCAAATATGATTACTTTAGAAGCAAAAACTGTTCATGAACTCTGATTGCGAAAATTAAATAATAAAAAAACCAAATTGATGCAAACTAACGGTGACCTTGTAGGATATATAATTCGGACTCTCTGTATACAAGCACCACCCAATATCCCGGCCCGGACTGGATATAATTCTAGAATTGTAGAAGCACGATCAGAATCTCCAGACATCTCGTCGATATGTCGAGAAAGGGGCCTGTGGCCTGTGCCGGATCTGATAAAGCAGGCGCGCCGCACGAGTGTGAGAGAGAAAAAGGAAAACCGTAGGTCGCCTTACCCCCCACCATCGCATCCGAGCCGCCTGATTGGTCGGCGAACGTCGGACGACTTGTTCCGTCATCGACTCGTAAAATCGAAAGAGTTGGCTTAGCTTGCTCGCATCGCATTCAGGGCTTGGGTGTTTCTGTGTGTGCCTCGTGCAAGGTTAATTTTCATCACTACGCTCCATTCATGGCATTCGGCGCGCACCAGAAGCAACGGATAGATATTGCTTCACATGACAACTCCAACACAGTCATGAACAGCTACGTAGAACACAACATCTCCACTAATTTGGAAAATAGTAGGTGAGTTTGTTGTGGCTTGCCGAAAACCAATCTATATTTATATTTGATTCGTCTATTCTTGTTACTCTACGAGTGAAAGTTCTACGTGTACCTTCATTTTTACTTGCTGAATTTTATTTCAGGGATAGAATTGCCCTAAACCAATTATTCCACCTTATTATACCTACCTATATCATCTTCTATCTGTTTGTAGGTATGGTATATACCTACCAAATCGAACTATAAATATTCATGATGTCGAGAAACATAACCTCTGCGACTGAACCAAACATAAAATTCAGGTGACTAGCAACAATAATAATACCGTCCGTTGACACAAATTACTCACTAACGTCATTGACTAGCTATACCTATCATATTATTGACAGTGGGATAGATAACGTTAATAATTAATAATTGAGTATGAATTGTTTCAGTCTCGAAGCCTCCACGAAAATATTGATATCTCAGCTGATGTAGGTTATAGTTTCCAATTTTTGTAAAAAATCAAATGTGAAGTCATATCAACAATAGTTACATAGTCTGCCTTCTACCAATTAGGTAATGTTCGAGGTGATATTGTGATATTGCATGAGTACACGTCGAAATTCACCTTAACATTATGGAATACTAAGAATTCGAGTAGTGTCACTAGTTCAACATAGAGCCTAATAGGCAGCACAAGGTTATTCTGAGAAGGTCTCTAAAGTCTAGAATAGGTATTCATTTTCCAAGAACATCCTGAGAATATTCTCAAGAATACTTCTTAAAATTAAAATTTGGAGCAGAGTTACAAGTTTTTGAATTTTTCCTCATCCATAACTTTGTCCATTAGGTGATGTTAATTTTTACCTACCCTAATGCCAAATTTTCTCTTGTACTCCAGGATAATTTTATTATTGTTTTCGCTTTTTTCATTCAGAAATAGCTTGTTCAATTCTTCATCTAATGTCCGAATGACATCAATGATTTGTAGAGCTATTCAAAATTCTAGTCAGGAACTCCAGATCTCAAACTATCCGGATAACATATTCTAATGATATTCCTGTCATATTGCCAAGTTTGGTTTTTATTGATTCCCATTGCATAGATAAGACTCATTTGCAGAATCATGCGAGGATCTGTCAATTTAAAAACTGACCGCATGTTCACAAAACCAATCGCCTAGGTCATCGACAGTCTAGGGGAATTATGTATATTCCTACCGAACCAAAATATTTTATCATGCTTAAATAGGTAATGATGAAGGCCGATCGGTCAATTAGGCGTTTCCTTATTTCACATTTAATTTGGCGTCTCGCTAAAGTGTGATACAATCGAGATGGTCACAGGTTATCAGATGCTTGCTCGGATGCTTGTCTGAAAATGAAATCACTTCTCATTCATCGCTATAAAAAATCGTTTGTTGGGATGCGAGCAAATGAGATTTTTGATATCGATGAATAAGAAGGAACACGACAAGGTTGGACAAAAATAAAAAAATATATGGTACTTTTATGGTCGTACATAAATCATAAATTATACGTTGCTTTGGTATTCCCGAGGGTATTCCTAATTACTCTTCATAAATTAATTATGCATTTTAACAGTGTATTTTACTGATGAACTATGTTATTCAGATTCGTTAAAATTGAATTAGTACGTGGAATGCAGGTATCCCCGTTTTTTGAGCTTAACCATGGGGATCTCAGTTATTTTAAGAGATACGATTGAGGCAAAGTTGCGCATTTTTATGCTGACCAAGGCGTTCTTGATGTCAGAGATGGGCGCCATATTGGATTTTTGCATTTTTGAAAAGTCTGTCACTTTCTGAATAAAATGATGTAAACACGATATGTTTGAATTTTACATGCTAATCAAAATTGAGGAAAATTCGTTTTTACGAAGAAGAGGGATTTGAAAATAACGCCATCAATTTTGTTAAAAACTAAATTTAGCGATGGTAGTTCAATTGAGGATAAGGAACGTTCACATTTCTGTCAAGCTTACCTTCTTGAAAACTTAGGAACTTAAGTTAGGAACGAACTTGACAGGAAAGCTAGAAGTTTTTGCTCCTCAAAAGTATTATTTCTTCTGAGATCTGATTCTTGAAATTGTTGATCTCCATCGATTGAGCTATATTTTCCACCCGTTCCTACAAAATCGGTTCGTCTATGGTTTTTACTGACGTTTAAAAACTTTATTTTTTTAAATGGAGTTTTGAGTTATCGGTTACCCTCTTCGATATAACTCGTTATTTTACCAAAAAGGCCATGAATAATAAAAGCCTTTCCTCATTCGATTTCTATAAATTGTCATTTTCAAGTATCCAAGAGTTTTTGATAATGCATTATATTTTATCACAGAAGAATATGACTCTCTCTATAGATTCCCAATGGTTGCAGAAATTAATAATCCACAGGAATCAGCTGATCAGATGTGAAATAGATTCGGCATGGGCGCCAACTGGATATTTGGAAATTTCGTTGGTGAAAATTCACAATTTCTTAAAATTGGACTGAAAATGGTTAATTTTGTTTGAAAGAGAAAATAGTCTATCCAATTAAAAATACCAAACATAGTTTGAAATGAATGTCTGATAGACTACGAGCAGAAAACAACTACTTTCCTGGTAAATACCACGCAGAACATTGAATTATATCTGCTCGTAGTCCATGCAACGATTCACACGGTGAATGCAGATCGCAAATGTTTCTTTCTTCCTAAGACGTGACAAATTCACATCGGGACAGGCACGCTTAACAACCTACAGACCGGTTTCGGGCTTATTGGCCTTCATCAGTGCAGGGTAGTTATCCGAGTAGAGACCGTAAGAACTCCACTCGAAGCGTTTCCTGTCCCAATGCATTTTCGTCGCGTCTATTTGACCGCACAGAGCCGCGTTCCAACAGACAATTGGAAGTGGCGACATCATGCGGCAGAAGAAAGAAACACTCCAGAAACGAATCTCCCATGTTACAGAACTTGGAAGTGGCTAAGAGCTCGACTAAGCTTATAAATGAAAAAATGGATTAGCCATCATAAATTGGACAAAAATTTTGTGAAAGAGAAAATAGTCTCCAATTAAAAATATCAAACATGGTTTGAAATGAATGTCTCTGTTTCATGAAAATGGTTCAAGCTGCGCTTATGGCAATCCATAAAAGATGTTTAATAGCGTGCACATATAGTAACGTTACTGACAGAACATTGATTTTGATCCAAGACCAATATTAACTTTTATTCAAGGTCTCGCACTACAACAAGGATTGCACCTTGCCTCATACATTTAGCAACATTTGGAAATTATTGGTGTGTCGAAACTAGCCAAACAAACCAGATCATCTGTTTATCAGCACTATAAGCATTGATGATTCAGATCATGTAATCATGAATTCCATTTATCTAAACTACTTGGAAAAAGATAGATAATATCAATCGCTCGCGGGTGTATCAAAATTCACGTTAAATTTGAATAATTATCTTTGCTTCAAATTCAATATTGTATACCACCCCAACTTTAAACTGTAAATAACCAAAGAAAATTTAGAATTGACTCGAAAATTATTCATTACGTGAAATCAAAATATAATCAATACATTTTGAAGAGTAAACACAAAATTGAAAAAGATACTCATTAGTATAGCCAACAGTAGTATTGTAAATAATATTTTGCAAATATTCAGCTGCTTCATAAATTTTTGTTATTAACTAAAAATTAAATCAGAAATATTATTGCTGGCTTACTAATGAGTTTCTTTGTAAGAATTGTATTTTTCCTAATTAATTTTTTTTTATGTCAAAAGATGTTTACCTCTTATTTCCCGCCTAACAAGAAAAAACAAGCGACACTGTACAACGTTTTTTGGGGTGTCTTTCGATGCATAAGAGATTGCACATGCCTTGATATTTTTCAAAATTCAGTAAAAAAATCCTATCGCACTTTCTGCCGGTCAAAATCGTTTCACAAAACATTCTGTAAAATAGCAAACGGTATATTATATCGAAAAATTGAGATTTTCAAAGTGAAATACTGCATAATTATATTTTATATGATGACAACATGCTCTTGATAAAATGAATTGTTGTAATTACAGTCAAATTATCACGAATTATGTAAAATGTATGGATTCCGAATTGTAGTACTGGTAAAACATTTTTGAAAATGCACGTTTGGCAATATTCCATAGTAATTTCCATAATCTAGAGACTATCTGGATAATTGTTGAGACTGATATACGTGCTGAAAATAAATTCAAACTATCAAGTTTATACCTCATATAATTTTCTCCTGAATTCTTTGTAAAATAAAAAATTTCGTTTAACGACTAAAATATAAATTCACGGCCTTTCTATCTCCGCATGGAAACCACATTTTGACCCACCCTCAACTCCACTTATTATGAAGAAAGTATTAATTATTTATAAACAATGTACTTGGAAGGAAAATGTTGTTATTTAGAAAATGTCAAAACCAAAACAAACATATGTGCGAAGCCTAATTATATCGATTCAGCTGTCAACTGTTGAACACATAACTTTTCAAAAACAAGAAACAATTGGTTGTTGTGAAGTTTCATGGTTATTATATTCTGACACAGAATTGAATTGTCATCAGTAATAATATAACTAACTACCTAAAGTATAATATGTACTTAAAGTCAGGCGAAAAAACTTCTTGCATATAAAATAATAGTGTACGCCTGTCACTTTTCAAAATGCGTGTTCATATCAAAAGGATATATTATTTGAAGAACAAATGCCTGCACAGAGATAACATTTTCCGGAATCGAAATTTGAAAAAATCGCTTGAATTTAAAAAAAATAAATGATTGCTGGGTTCAAAGATTACACAATCAAAAATAATAGTATAGATTTTTCCGACGATTTCTCCAGCTGTTTTCAATATTATAATGTTCCACCCTATATTGATATGATCCATTGTGAGAATAATTATGGTGGTTCGCATTGTTCGTTATAGTCTAGGCTAGAAGTTTAGTAGACAATAAACATTGTGTAATTGGTATTTTCAATCAATTCCATGAATACCTGACATATTACCACTGCAAAATATTTCTCAACGGCTTATATATTTGCATTTGTATTGGATTCTGAATAATAATTAACTCGATGAGTTTTATATCCAGAAGGTACCTACCCATCGTTTAGTAGGTATGAAATGCACTAATTTAAAACATTGTAAAACTCTCACACACTCACAAAGAGCGTTAATTTATATAGAAATATAATATTATTTATTAAATATGCAATTGCGAAATTGACCAAGATACAAACATTTGAAAAAAGTGCAGAACAAGCACACGAATATTGCCTGGGGCAATGCTATTATCCCAATATAATTATCTGAATAACATCAGGTATGCAGTGTAATGAACTTAATTTGTAAATAATTATGAACTTGACTCTAGATCCAACTTGTTTATTTGGTTTGATTTTGTTTGAAGTTGGTAATTACGTCAACTGCAATGCATGCATGTTCATGAGGTGAAATATTTCATTGAAAAGGTATATAGGAAGAGTAAAAAATGCAAATATGATTGCCTGTTTATATCACAGAGGTTTACATTTTTCAATATATCACCTATCGATTAGGAATACAATGAAAGTGCAGAAGCTCATAACCTTTTAGATTATTCTCTATACCATTATTTTCATGCAAATCAATGAATTGGAATTACTTCTGTTTATAAACCAATTGTTATAGTTATCATATTCGTGATTGACTATTGTTCTAATATTGTAGAAGACCCATTACAGATATAAGGAATCTTCATAAAACATTTTATATTGCTAATGTTCACACATTTGATACAATCAAATGCCTGTACCTCTACACATTGATATACAGGTGGTGTGAAAATTCCCATGAAAATCAGTTTTTGTAGACGAATCGTTATATTATTATTTTGAATTTTTTTCATAAAATTTATGTCTTGCAATGCACAAAATTTTCAAAATATAATGAGTAGGTACTCGTATCATATTTGACAGGGATTCAAATTGGTGCAGGGAAATATATAAAAGTCAATGAGGTGTCAACGTAGGTAGAGTTAGTTTCATTCAAGGTGGATGTAGGATATGGTGAAACAGCTCTTCAATTGTTTCTGCGAAAAATTTGTAGACCGTTTGAGAAGGTAGTAATATTTCCACTTGAATGAAGATGGCGGTAAGATCGATTTTCAAGGAAGATTTCTGTTGCTTATTTATTTTTGTGGTTCCAATCTGACATACGTGAATTGAAACGACATTGAAACACTATATTTTCAAATTTTGAATAGATAAGGCCGATACTTGATGAAAATCCATTATTGAACAATGTACTAATGTAAAACACTACAAGATTTTCACTAATTTGAGTTACAAACCACGACACGTGTTTCCCTATATATATTTGATTAATTTGCAATAGTATTTAGTTTAAATCTGGAATAATTATCAATATTTTTACTTTTATCGGATTTTTTTCTCCTAGAAGAGATGACACTGACAGAAGCACAGTTTCTGTCTCACTGACACAAGGTATGGCGCCATCTCTGGTAATTTTAGGAAACATTACTACGGTTATAAATCAAGTAGAAAAAAGTCTACAGTTTATTCTGGAAGCTGTTTCACCATCCTATATCCAACTTGGTTTCATTAGATAAAAGACACAACCCTTATTGATGGAGCCTCCTAACAGTTTCAAGGTAGACTGGTTCCGAATTGTCTTAAAGAACTGTGGAAAATAACATAATTTGATCGACACACGACTGAAAGGTCTTTGTGGAATTCCCAGAAATGAAACTGTCGAAGATCAACTAAATGATACCTATATTGGCCCTGGCTCGAAGTGTCGAAAATCTCATAAAGAATATATTGGAGGCGAACCCTTGAACTCATGTGTCGAAAAAGCAGAATACCTAACTGCAAGACTTTCACATAAGGAATTAATGAATGGATATCACAACGTTGCTAAAGCAGTCTGTTTTCAGCAGGAACGTATAATTGTTTTCTAGGCCCAGGAATTCAAACTGTGTTTGATATTTTCAATTGGATAAGACGTGGTACGTCTTTCCTTCGTTTTTCAAATATGTGGAGTCTATTATAATGAAATCATGTATTCACATTATTATTTTTGGGGAAATCGTCATTATTAGTCAGCGATGAAACTGAAACTTTATTTCTATATTTGGCTTCAACAGTTATATTATATGGCCTTGTCGCCAATTTTTACTTACTTTGTATCAGTGGCAACAACATTATCTCCTTGTAAGCATCTCCTTCGTCATCATGGTTACAAAAGTCAAGATTTTCTACGAATGAAAGCCGAAAAAGAGGAAATAGTAGGTACATACAGGTATAAAACTCTCCTTACACGCCATTCCAACACTCTAATTTGGGACTCTTTTTGGTAGCCTCTTTAACTAGGTGGCATCAAGTTAATTGCTATTCAATGTTAATTTCAATGATTATATTGACATAGTAGAAATTATATCTACTCGCGCTATCTGCCCATTATTTTTAAAGAAGTTTGGCCTGTATCAAAACACCATCAGGTATAGTTATTCTTCTCTGACGGCTTTCCGCTAACGTGACGTTCATGCGATTTCACTTCAAGAAAAGATCCTATACGAAATGGTTAATTAATTTTTTTCTCAAACAGATGCACAGAGATGATTTAATTCATGCAAATACCATTGGGTAATTTCGCACTTATCCGTGCAATACAAATCTTTATATCCAATAAATCTACGTATTTTATCCTCAGGAAAACGGTCATAATCATGATTTTTATGATGTCAAAACAAACAGGTGCGGGAGCATTTTTCCCAAAAAAATATGGATCGCAAAATTACTATTTTTATGTTCGACCTGTTCTATCAGAAGAGTATGGAGTAAGGTATTTCGGATCTGGAAATATTTCATTCAAAATCTGTAGGTATATCAAATTATTCGATCTATCTCATATCTATATTCCAGTGTGATTTCTTGAAATAAATCAATCTCTATGAGAGCTAGAATATACATGGAACTTTTTCAATGTTCAGTTTAGTTCCAATTATTTCAATTGCCAGTTCTGTCCTATTATTTTCATTTCCTGTGCCGGAAATTAATGTCATTTCGATGGCTTTCCCGAATATTTTTCAATAACAATTACATTCTATTAGATTCTCTGTTTGTCCACTTTCTTCTTTTTCTCCATCTATTATAGCTTCACGCATGTACATTCTATAGGTGATTTCTACGAAGAAATAAGCAAGTCAAGTGGCTAGTCCGGGCCCCTGGACTCTGATGCTTATTTTAAATGACCTCGCTTATTTTTACGTACTCAATCTCAGGTTCAATAATCATGTTTCATAATTTTCTAGTACACATCGTTTATTAATAATTCATTGTTTATTCCATCAAGGGTGCCTCTATACTTCTAGTTTGGTTTGTTCAATGTCTGCGAAACGAATTCGCCACACAGATTCGAAGCAATTGTGAAAACAGAACTATAATCCAACAAATTATAATTTTGAATGCATGATAATATTATACATTATTGTTAATTGAAAAACATTACATGTAAACAAATAAAATTATTGTAATTTGCATTATTACTGAAGTTCACGTTCCATTCCATTAAACCAAACATATTTTCATATCATAAATATAACACCTGTGTTCGTATGAATCTGATTCTCAGACCAATAAATGTTAATGACTCTCTTGAATCATTCTGAAGTATGAATATACGTATTGTAGGAGCTTTCTTTTTGTCATGGCCGCCACTTTTTTCCCTCCAAAACCTACTGTCAAAACAACTTGTCAACCGTCAAAAGGTGGAGGGCATATATCTATCAATTACGTTTGATAATGATAAAGGACAGCCTATAGAGTATTTTAGAATGCTGTCAAATTAGACCTGCTGGACCACAACAAACATAACCACACATATTTTCGCTGTCATTCGAGTTGATTTTTTCTCTGTTGGGGGTATTTAAAATCAGTTCTTGAGATATGTTCATGACTCTTATTTTATGGATCCTTATATCACTCTGCAACTTCACTACCAGAATTTTCTGAACCCAATAAATATTTACTTTCACCTTAACAAGCGAAATAATCTTGAAAATATCACGAAAATATCTGCTAAATCAGCAACTAACTTTCCTGTTTACTGACATTAACTTTGTATTGACATAATTTGGCGCCATGTTTGGTCCTTAGGTCACATATGCTTACGCTAGATACGGTATCCAGGTTATTCGTTTGGTAGGTCCAGGGGGATTTAACGTACTGCCATTGATTGATCGTTTTAAAATTTTGACCATACATATGTATATGTTGTACCACGTGATATCATTGTACTTTTTTACAGACCCCTCTAATACCAAACAAATACTATATGATGCCGGATCTAGCGTAAGCTTTTATGATCTAAGGTTTGGTCCAACAAGGTCACGTGTTCTAAAATGCTCTATTGAAGTCGAAACAAAAGAGTGTCAAGAGCAACTTTCTCAGTGTTGTTTCTCTCTTTCGTTGTGATGATGAAGTCCTCGGAACACGCTTCGTGGTCAAATTTTTGATCACTCACTAATCACATTTGAAAACACTCAGTAACTACATCAACAATTATATTGACGCTGTTTTATTCATGTGAGTTTACAAATGTTCCTAACCTATGAAAATCTAGAAATGTCAGTGGAATTCAGCTCTTCAAAACTCGCGCATGCGTATGATCCATAATTAGTAAGCTAGGCAGTCTTTTGTTTTTCTAAAAATGGCTTCAAGGTTCCCGAAATAGCTATATGTGATGTATTTAGAGTGCGAAAAAGACAGATAATCTTTTGAGAGCGGCAAGACACTGGAAATACACATGATATTTTTTCTACTAACACAGTTCCTAGATAAGAAAACTCGATACTTCATTCAATATAACTTTAATATTTCATAATATTCTTCATCTAAATCATTAATTTCATTAAATTTTTTCCTATTATATTGAAATTAAATCCAATAATTCACACATCTAACAGAAAAGATGGGGAAATGACTAGAATTGCCCTGCCCAGGGATCGAACCCAGGCTGGCGGCTTTAGAAGTCGCGTTAATACCAGTTGGCTATTGAGGCTGCTTGAAAAAATGTCTATCACACACGTAATGAACAAATTCAATGTTCGCAGTGTTTGCACTCAACTACATCAGGTGATGTATTGGATAATATTATTTCCCATCATGCAACAGAATGATTAGTTCGTTTTCAACAATATGATATGGATGCGAGCGCAAATTATTTTCGTGCACTAGCGGCAATACTGTCACTTAATGACATCATTTCCGCTCGCGGGAGCTAATGCTGTCACTTGATGACATTCCTCGACAAACGTCAACTTTGTGTTGATATTTGAAAGCGTCAAAGGCTGGCCTTTCTTACGGCGTACGGTCCATGAATAGATACATGACGTGATGTCCGTTTGGTTCCAGAAACTCCCTTCGCCGAATAGCCTGCCACGACGACACAGAATTCTCGCACCAGAGCATCCTGAACGTGATGGAGAAGTTCGTGAAGACCGTCAACAAGATGGACGAGACGATCCTCGTGCCTTGCCGGCTGATGGACCAGCAGGTCGGCGACGAGCAGGACCCCTGCCCGAACCCGAAGGCCAGAAGTGCACACAGCATCCACCAGGTGCTCGGCTCGACCGACCTCTTCGAGATCTACGGCATGCTGAACGTGGTCAAGGACGGGCTGCTGTGGGGCGACCAGCCGCAGGAGGAGGCCAAAGCGGAGCCCCCCAAGGGGCACGCGCGCCGCCCCTCTTCGGTGAGCGTCACCTCGACCAACTCGTCCACCTTGAGCGACACCGACTCCGAGTCCGGTAGCAACGAGATGGACTCCGGCATCGAGGAGTGCGCCGTTCAGCAGGAGGGGAAGGTCCAGGGGGTGGCGGCGAACTTCAGGAGGCACCTGCACGGGCTCACTACCTCGCTGCGCCAAATGACCGAGGCTGCACAGTACCTGACGTGGCGCTACCAGTACGACATCGGTGGTCCCATCTAATCGACTCGATTTGTGTGGGGCTTGTTCGATCTTAGGTCGATGGACTGAAGGGTTATCTTGAAATGTTGGTTATTTTTTTTCTTCTTCAGTCGAGTTCATGTGATTCTCAACTAGCTGGTTTTGAGGTTTTAGGGTCATTTCGGACACGAGCAAGTTGTTACTAGATCACTTTCTGTTTCGGGATCACTGTTTAGTGTGGTCAATTGGTATTGTGCGAGGTAGGGCTAAGGATCAATTGTTATTAGTTCCAGTATTCCATTCCTTTCAGCATTTCTTTTGTTTCTGAACGAAATTGATGAATCATGATTTTTCTATTTTTCCTAGGATAGAAAGATCCATAAAAGTTGAGTCATTCAATATTTCTGTGATATTCTTGAACCTCCTCGTTTAACTTTCTCTGATACTCTCGTTGTGGACTTTTTAACCAATTTCAATTCTGAGATATAGACCTCTTTCTAAAATCAGAATATAAAGGAAAAAAGTTGGAATTTTAAATTTTAGGGAAATATGAGGGCGTGGGCGCCGTCAGGATTAAGAAATTCAGGGGGAGCAAAAGAGAGCAACATCTTGAAAACATGAGGTTTACACCTAGAATAACGAATAAATTATACTCAAGTTGAATTTCCAGGGGGCAAGCCTCCCCTCCCCCTTCCCCCTCTCGGCGCCCAAGTGTGAGTATTAAGAAAAAGAAGTCATAAATTTCATGTAATTAACTTCATAAACCAATTTGTTCTGAATGTAATTTCCTGTTTAGTCCAACTGTCGTTTTTGAAGAATTTCATTTGTTTCTAGGATTTACTACTATTGGTGTTTTAGACCTTGAAAGGAAAAACAGAAAGTTCAGAACTTTCGGTATTTTATGAAAAAGTGATAAATATTTATGCTAGAATTATCTATTTTTGCTCATGAATTGATGAATCTATTTATTTTGAAAATATTTAGTATTATTTAATGTTTTGGTTTATAAATAAAGATCAAAGCAAAGGTTATTGCTGTCTTAATTATTTCCTATTTAGCAAACAAACTTTCTTATAGCCTCATCCCCTGGAAATCGAAACGACAATTCTGGAAAAATCTGCATCAACATTTTCTTCTCACCTTTGACCATTATTCTTGCTTAAATTTCAATTTCTGAATTGACAACTGACTGCTGTCATCTGAATAGACATGCGTAGCGGCCAAGGTTTATACTAACCTTGCGTAGTGGCCATTTCTTTATTCATGTATAGTAGCCATTTTCACATGACCTCTCATGCTTGCAACAAGGAGTCCGCTGTGGGGTATACCGGAGGATAATTAAACACAAGATATTAAAAATTAATTTTAGTAATCCAATTTGAAAGGCCAATATATGGTAACAAATGGAAGTAACGACTAGGGAGATTTCAAACATTTCTGTAGATCTTGAAGCACATTGAAGACATTCTGTATTTGATTTCTAAACAAATACAATAGTACGTGTCAATAATTTTCCTATAATTAACAATATCGTACATACTAATATTTTTTTTAATTATACGTATTTATATTTTTTTTTGGTTTTACATTTTCATATTTTTAAATACATATTTTTTTGGAGTGATCATTTTTTTCGTGAGCAGAGGTGATGAGAATTTAAAATTATTAAAAGCGATTTTCAAAATCGAAAATTAATTTAACAAATAATTATACAATCATTAAACAATCATAACCGACAAAAACAACTACTGTATAAAAATATTCACCTCATTTCACATCACAAATTTCAGCATCAATTTTTTAGGTATCAATTAGGTACATGCAATTTTTTCAAAACTGGGACATGATGCAAGACAATTTCTGGATAAGCCAAAGGCGTTACAATTTCAGTTGAATTTGGTATTTATCCTGCACTATATAAGAAGCTACATTTAAAATACTTCAAACGAATCAAAATCTTGACCAGAAAGCAAATACAACGTCCAGAGTGGAGTGCTCGCTCAAGCGCGAATTTTTTTGTGAGACTTCTCTTGGATTGTGTCAAGAGGCAGGTGGTAATTGCGATGTCTTTTACCCCTCCCGACTGTTGAAGACGAGAAGCGCCACATTAGATTTTGAGAGTGCTTGCTGCGATCTTGGTTGTCGTATTGCTTGAGCACTTTGGTAACGCTGTTGGAACAATTCACCAGATCGGCGGTTTTTATCTGGAAGTACGAAAGAAATATATTTCAAAGCGGCCTAGATCAGATCAATGACATCGTCCTACCTTGCAAGTCAACTGGATGTCGCGAATTTTAGCAAGAAGGTGTATATATTCTCCGAAAAGAATAACAGACTTGCAGGTGATGGCTTCTGCCACCATCCGTTGTTCTATCTCGAATTTCAACAGGCAAAGTGCAAGAGTGGATGACCTGAAGGATGCACAATGGTTGTCTGCAAGCAGGACTTCCAGGCGGGTGAGCAGTTCACCGATTTTCAACTTTTCCCTGCAGGAAGGGTCAATACAATCCAGAATATTCAGATAGATCATCAAGATATCAGCAGAAGTAGTGATTCGTCCATTGCCGGTTTCCACCTTGAGCTTGTCTTTTATGATGCCAGACATTCGGAGCATATCAGATACTGAGCATTTACTCTGAGAGATGGTTACCAACTGATTCATCTCAATGTTGATATTTTCTTTATCAACAGCCAAATAGAAACAGCTTATTGTTGCACAATTCAGGTATTTCTCTTGAATCTGCAACAGAAAATTGGACCTGGAACTCTATTTAAAATAAAGAAATTCTACACCTGCTAACAGTACTATAATAATGTTCAAATGACTTGGTTTTTTATACCCTTTTTTGTGTGAATGCAATTTGATGGCATTGAATGAACATTATAAGGGCATTGTAGTTGGTAGGGATGGGAGAATCTATGGATAATTATACACAAAATCGATATTTCCAAATTGTTATCGCCCACCCCTGATTTTCTGAATCCTGAATCAATAACATTGGTGATACAGTTGAAAACTGTTATCTATATTTCCTAATCATTATCACACACCCCTATTAGTTGAATTGGCAATTAATCCAAATGACAACAAAAAAGTTTGTTGGTACATTCCAGTGATGAGTTTCATGTACTAATAATTATTATACTTCCAAGAGTTTTCACACTTCTATTGGTTGCATTTGTAGAATTAGTATATTCATTACATACTGATCTAAAATTTCTATTTTGACCTACTTATTTATTGAATATTTACTTGTATTTCTAACAATTTCAAGATTATCATACTTTTTGAATGAAAATTTATATGAATCAACCCATGAAATCAGAATCTGATTGAAAAGAGGATAACCCTGAATCATTGATGATGCAATACTGATATATAACCTCTCATATACTTTTAAGGATATATGAGTCAAGTTTTGAACACAGTTTCATTTTTCAAAATCCGACTCACCTTCATCCGTGAGATAAAGAGATCCAAGTAAGTGACTGCAGTGAAGAAAACCTTCTGTGGCACATCAAACCAGACCCTGAGGAAGCGTAATATCTGAACAGCCCCATCTCTGGAGTTGAGAGTTACTTCCCATGGCTTGAGATCTTGTTGGATAACTAAAAGGTTCGGCCTGTAGAGTGTCTCAACAGCAAGAGCCTCTTCAAGGTTAAATGCAATGGGTTTCATATTGATAGCATCGGGTAAAGGCCGACCCCTTCTTTTGCTTGCTTGGTCCATAGCTCTGGTAGTTCTTTTTTGGATTATCGAACAAACCTTACCATCCCACCGTTTTCTTTCGACAAAAAATCGGTTGCAGCAAAAAAAGGAGAAGGCCTTAAAACCTAGAACAAAAAATTATCAGTACTATTGGTCTAAATAGTACTTCTGGGCAAAAAATTCATTGACACATTTTTGTGAATACATACCCGGATGCCTGAAATAATTGTGCTATTGTAGTTTGATTTATAAATGAAATAAATCAAACTAAAAAAAATGCATAACTACAAAGAACTCTACTTGCTGAAACTTGATCATAGATAGACACTGTCACTGATAGCAGATGGTGATGACACTAGTGACACAAGTGACATGCAAGTGACACATGTATGAGTTCAGTGGATAATACAAAATCATGCTTCTTTTTTGCGTTTTTTTTTTAATATTATCATGATACAGCTGTCTGTTCTGTGATGATACCACAGAATGCATAGAGTGGGAATATCAAAGTAATATTTATAATTTTCCGATTCGCATCAATTTTGCGAAATTCGTATGCACCTACCTTAAAGCAATTCATATTAGAACGATTGCGATTATTTTTATGCGATTCCGCAAATTCGATTGGATTGTCGATACGCCTAGTTCATGTTGAAGCGGACAATCGCTAAAAGAAAAGTTTCTCCATCCCTCAAAGTCGTGAGTGAAAACAAAGGATAGAGACAGTTTGTTTCGTTCAAGATATTTCCAAAAAATACATAACCACACAAAACTTCATTTAATTCACATTCGTCCACATCAACTCGTTTCAACATGAACTAAGCTATACTTTTGAGCAATCCTGCCAAGTCAATTTTACGATTGTCGAATGGAATGAACAGGATACTTCTCATCTCTTCTTCAGGCTTATTACAAAGCGTTAATAATCTTTGTTTCAGTATTCAGCGCGCTAAACATGACCTCATTCAAATATTGATCCTTAATCTGGAAAAAAATACAATCTATGTAGGTACTGAACATTACAGTGACTCTTGTACTGAACATCGCACTGCGATCTATATAACATCAGAGATATTCGCTTCAAAATAAAATGTACCGTGCAAAAATTTCATCTGAATAGTATGAATATATTCACCTCCATATGTATTGTTTTTATTTTTTATAAAATTTTGGTAGCCTAGGTACCTTTATCCATCATTGGTGCTTTTATATAGCCTCCCATTGAGATGTTTACCCTCCCATGAACATTGCATTATAACAAAAAATATTCTCTTTTGGTTGATAAATGATTGATAAAAGGAATACTTAGCTGTTTCATGAAGGTGTCCTGGATTATGCAAATGTAGTTCAATTTTCTACTTATTGAAATTGTGATCTGGAATGTGAAAGAATTCGATTTTTCAGGGTATAATTGACTTAGGTTTTATTTGGCAAAAGGTACATATTACAAAATCATGCAAACAAGTATTTATTTCTTAAAGCTAACGGTCAGGTAGGCCAATGACGGCTAAATGAAAAATCTAGCCATAGTCCCTCCAGCTGGCTAGATTTTTCATTTAGCCGTCATTGGGTTGGCAATTGAGAAGAGCTGTATATACATTTTAAGTGCACCTTTTTCTTTTATAGTAACTATCGATCCAAAATTCATCGACATTATTTTGATTCATCAGTGTTGTGCGAAACATATTCATCTTAAAGCATTTGTGTTCTAATACCCTTGCCTCATCTAACATCTGACCTACATGAAAATATAGCAGAATTTAATTGAACTTCTTAATAGACGTTCTTTGTACACTTACTCGTGTGTAAGCTGAGTAGCAGAAAAACGACTCAAATTGTCCAGGAACTGAGTTTTCAATTATTTATACTTACAGTGGACGTGTGTAACTGTACTCTACATATCAGGATTTAGGTACTGAACAAAGCATGTTTTTGGACCATTGAATATGCTTACAAAGATATACCTAATGAATTTTGGTGAAAAAGAAAATTACTCCAAAAATAGGTAAACATAGTCATAATGATAAATATGCTGTTTGTCAAATATCATAATATTCTGTTCAAAAGAATTTGCTAACAACATATTCGTAAATAAACGGGTCATCAGTTTAGATGAAAAAATTAAAATCACAGAGTGAAATGCAAAGGTAACAATAAAAAGCAGAAAACCATAAAGAGTTTAGTGAAATCTTTGTGACATAGGAGATAAAATTAACGTGTATGAGAAAATAATATGACTCTTTGAAGTCCTGAAACATTATATTTGTCTGTAAGGGTCAAGTGAAAATTGTGTGGAAATGAGATATATGACTGGTAGGCACTAAAGAAATACTATTTGGAATGTACTGAAGAAAAAATTTCCCCAAAAATATAATTTGTTTATCGGACTGTCGATTTTGGGGACCCTCACAAAATTTCAGCATACCCTGTAGACACTGATACAGGTGCAAAAATATTCAAAATCTCAGATTGTCGTTTCCAAACCTGATACTATATTGATTAAATCAATTATTTTCAAGTTATAACATCTCAATAAATTATTTTCAAAAAAAAATAACATTAACAAAATACTACCTACTTATGTGATGATGCAAATATATGTCTACTTTATGACATAACTATATTGGAAAGTATTTCCAGTAAAAATTTTTTGAATGACAGTTGCAATAGATAATGATTTGTTGTACTCAGAGATTGTCCATTAATTAGTTATTTCCAGTCATTTCGATGCAACATAGCATTCAAAATATGATCAACTTTCAACATATGAAACTAACACAGCATATTTATAGTCAAAATATCTACAGATCTCAAATTCCATAGAGGTTATACATTAATTCATAAATACAATCACCCAAAGAGTCACCAAAAAAATCTCATTTTACGAATGAGCTCAGGAAAAGGTGGATGGAATATGGTATGACCATTACCAAATCTCAAGTATTGTTCGTGAAGCCAACAAAAGAACAGGATACACACCATATTTTCCACCGATGATAAGAGAAGAACCGAGCCATTTTCGGTAAATGTGATGAAGATAATTAGACAAAAACTACACTTTAATTGAACTTCGTTGGCACAAATCTATCATAATACACAAACATGCCTGAACAAAAATTTCACTTTATTATAATAGGTTTCAAGCAATTATTGAAAAAAGTTAAATCATTAAAAGTCGCTTTGCTAATTCAATTGCTATATTCACGAAAACTACCGGTACTGTTGAGATGAAATAATCTAGGATATATTCGAATAATGTTATCACTAAACGTTTGCGATTATGAAATGTTTTGAATTTTATTCAAATCAATATCATTTTACAATCTTAAATTACTGGTTAATCGGACAACTTCTTTTAAAAAGAATCATGAACTACCTTAAAATAGACTAGACTAAGACTAAAATTGATATACAGGTTCTGTAAAAACAGCTAGGGGAACCAGTACCCACTAATGCGGTATTTAATAATATTCGCTATCGCCTAATAATTCATCGTGAAGGCCTTCATTGGTTTCGTTTTCTAGCCCAACAATGAGGGTAGAAGATGGATTTTAATGAAGTTAATGTTTAAAGAAGGAATTTGGTTCTCTTGATATTGAGAAAATAGCATTGGAAATAACAAGGAACCGTGCAAATTTAAACTTACTAGACATTCAATCAAACATAATGAAATCTCACTCGTATTTTTGATAGTAATGTAATGGAATGGAATCATGTACTCATCGGATATTATGCTATAAATAAAAATATCGTTGATATTCGTCAACAGCAAAAAATTCGGTTGAATTAGGAATATGCAGAATATGAATCCAATTGACAAGTTCAGCCAGCGTTGAGACAGAAAAAAATATGTCAGGCCTAGTGTTGTCTTTGTCATCAATATTGCAAATTAAAATGATAAAACTGTTATGATTGGGACGTAAGAAAAGAGAAGAAGACTAATATCTTAATTATAATGTGTTTGGAATTATTCAACAATTATTGTAAGCTTACATATTTTATCTCTCTCTCAACGCTGGCTGAACTTGTTAATTTCATAAACATTTCATTCAACAGAGTTACTTGTTTCCAAAGTCTGAGAAGCTCATGAATTGGTAGCAAAATCTGGAATTGATTATGGAATTCACTTTAAAAAAATATTGCCATCTTGTTACGACAAAACTGCTTCATTGGTTCATAAATCTGATACCTCAACGAGATTATTTCAGGTAGATTTCTAATATTACTGAGAAAGTCACATTGACACTCCATAACGACAATAGTGGAAAGGAGTAAGAAAAAAATCACAGAAATCAGGGCAGGTACGAAAACACCTACCACGCTGAAATTCCTACACTTCTTGGTGCTAGACTGCATCGCTTGTGCAGCGTTTGGCAGGCATATCTCCTCCACCTGAGAATGGGACAACGGCGTGGGACTGCGACTGGACCAATGGATGGATGGATTCGCAGTTTCGCTACTTCTATAACTATTGTCTATCAACTGCGATTCCGTCGACGAATGTTCGAACGAATCACGGAAATAATAATCACTGAAACGGTCCAGCGAATCGTCTTTAAACACTGCAAAAAAACGAGATATTACCACGGGGTATTACCATATATATAATAACAACTATATGGATAACACCTATTCTTCTCTTCACGCGAATATGAAGCCAGTTTTGAAAAAACAAAAGACTGTCTGGCTTGCTAATGATGAAATGTGCGCATGCGCGGGTTTTGACGAGTTGAAATCCACTGACGTTTTCAGGATTTCATAGGTTATGTATGTTTGTTGACTCAAATTATGTAAAAGAGCGTTAATATAGTTATTAATGTACTTACTGATTGTTTACAGAAGTGATTAGTGAGTGATAACAGTGATTGATCAAAAATTAGCCCACGAATCTTGTTCCGATGACTTTATCGTGACAGGTTTCTCAGCAAATCGCAAGTATCGCTTTGTAGATCACATCCATTTCTGCATTTATCATCAACTATTATTCAATATCGTCCAACAATCCATCAATGAATGAATATTTGAAAAATATATGTCATGATGAAATAAAAACATCGAATTGAAGGTTACGTGACACATTTGATTGATTTTTAATAATTATCATACGTTTGTCGCTCACTAGAAAGCTACTCTCCGCCATGATGAAAACGCATGTCGATTCTTAATTCAAACTTGCGCATGCGCATATTCGCGATTGGTCCCGCAGACTGTCATTTGTTTTATTTTTTGGCTTCAGCTCTGGTATCCATGTTACCTATATAGTTATTATTAGATATATGGGTATTACTGATGACGGGGCGATGTCGACGTTTGCTATTCAGTTGAATATTTCACCGACAGGGGGCTACAGGCTCATTTACCTGTGGTGCGCCGCTTCGTGCCACCTGTCGCTTCCGGGTCTTCTGTGACGGTTTCTAAGGCAGCGACATCGCTATAAGCTTGGACCGAATTTCCGTTCAGACCGGATAGCAGACTGGTACTATTACTGGACTCCATTCGTGAAGCTCCTACGTCAGAGTGGCTAGATCTGGGTAAACTACAGTAACCTGTGGAACACCCGATTATGAGTATGACAATATTATTGGTGATCTTGAGAATTTCAATAAGTTCGAACATTGTATCATTGAATTTTCGGTATTTTTTTATATTTTCGGACAGATTTTAGATGGGAAATACCTATCATTTTCAACTGATTTGTCAACTAATACCTACTCTACCAGTACTTCTAGAGATATATCTAATCGGATTATACAGGATAATTGATACAGGTCATGCATTTTTCGAGTTTTTCTACTTTGTGACAATTCTACTGCCGTGCTAATCAAGGTCTTATTTGCATTTTTCATATTATCGAGAAAATCGCGTTGTTACGGCGTGGCGACTTTTTTCCAGAAAACTATCTAACGGTTTATGAAAAATTTCATGTTTCCATATTCAAATAGCTTGATTAATGCAGATACGACATTCAGCTTCTAAGAAGAATAACCATATCTTCAGACTAATTTATGAAATTCTAAAATATAGTTGAAATTGATGTACTGAACCTAATGAAAAAATGGAAGTCATAACAATATAGTAATCAATTCATGCATGATCAGTTCAAGGCAACTTCTTGTTCAGATTCTTTTATATGTAGATTATATCCAACAGGAAATTGCGGCAACTTTTTAACCCATGACAGATGCCAGCCAATTTTCACTTATGACATTCATTCTTAGGACGATGGGTGAAAAATGGTGCAGATATATCCAAAATGACAAAAACTCTTGCTTAGTACGGCCACGTACGGCAGTCTAGTTCTTGCTGAACAAGATGTGCCAATAGCCGTTATCATATGTCACATTTCAAATAAAGACCAATTTTTTTGTGCTTCTATTTGTCATTCAATTCTGACTTCGAGCAATTGAAAAGTTTTTCAGCATAAAGATTATTTCAGATTTTCCCCTTTTCCCAACCTTTCCATTCTTAGGAGCCCTTCATAGGATATGTGCAATATTGAATAACATCAAGCGTATTTACCTAAATGAGGCTGGAGGGGTGTAGATGGAGTAGCAGGTACACTAGATGCTTTCCTTCTAACGCTAGTTGAACGCTGTATACTGGGCTCTTCCCTATCTCTATTAGTGTTGTCTTCGAGAATTTCTTTTTCCGTTCGCCCTGTATACTTGAATTTCGAACCCCACGAGAAAAATCCACCTCTGGTGATAACCGACGGAGCATCCGAACTAGTTGGCAAACTAATGTAACAATACTATTTGGTTAACTAGGCATCCATACTTCCAAACTACTTGCTATAAATAAGTATTTGCTACCATAATGCAAGCAATCAAAAGTCTCCATGACCGGTAAAATTTTTGGTAGTTTGTTTCATTAGGAAATAAAAATGTGAAAGCAACAATGTAATGAACCTCGAACAATTTTTGACAATGATCTAATTACATTATAGCTCATGTAATTAATGAGTAACCAAAATTCCATTTGATATCTGTTTGATTTATATTCTATGGTGCAGTATTGAAAGACCCATTGAAAAAGTAACATGTATACTTACGTGAAAAACAACATTTGTTCTATTGCACATCTCCAAACATGCCTGCAAGCCTGACCTGAAGGACATTTGAAACCCACTGTGTGCTTTTTCTGAAAAATCAAATATATGACCACAAATATATAATATTTTCATCATATCATCATCAAATTATAGTACCCTATTTTTCTCCAAACTTTACATATTAAATGTAGGTTTTCTGGAAAGGCTCTTTTATAAAAAGGCATATAAAATTCTAAATGAGTACCTACTGGGAACAATAATTCAATATTGAAATGTTTTCTTAAATGTTTTGATATTTTTTAAAGAGGAAAACAGGCACTAGACTGTGGTGGGAGACTTGAGATATCCTCAAATTTCGGTGATTCTCAATAAAAAACAAAGCAAGAAATTAACTATAGGAATCTAAACATTGAGTTCATAAACTTCATCACTCACATCATTGTAGTTCAGATGAATGATGAACATTTTTCCTTCATAATTGATTTTTTGAATATCTGGCCATCTAAAATGATGAGACTTCCTACTACCTTGAAATGTCAGAATACCACTATAGTTTATCCCTAAGTACAGTTGGCCCCCTTTGTTGTCCTGCAACAAACTCTTTGGAAAAAAGTTAGCTATGTTCTTAAACTACCAAAAATACCTTAACAGGATGAGGGTCAACACCATAAGTGTCCAATTGAGAGGCCAATTTCAAAAATTTGTTTTCCACTTGGCTCTGACTTTGCCCCTTCAACTGTTTCTGATGAATTTCCATTGCCTTTTCTTCTATTGCTTCAGTTTGCTTCAAGAAAATTCTCATGTCAGATACATAATTTCCAACATGTATTTCTGGATCATAGTCCCCAAGTTCTCCTAAAAAATTGAGGATAAATAAAGACTATTGAGTATCCCAGTCATTGGAAATAAAACTAATTCAAAAAGCCCTAAGTTTGATGGAATATCCTGAAGTAAAATCAATACCTGTGTAATAATTTACCTTGTAATATTAATGATGCTAGCATTGCAGCCTCATTTGTTCCACAACACAGTCTACCATGCAGCAGATCTCTTTTCAATTGAAGAAATATCTGATAGCGGGTGATTTCTTCCTTAAGTCTAAATGGATCAGGTGGATAGAACTTGACTCGAAAACTCAAGAGAACTGGATCAAGATCTCTGACTTGCTTACAGACTGATTTCCCTAAATCCAACCAGTGCTGAAATAATATATTAGCAGAAAATAATATGATATTTCGGAATTTCATTTACTCTCTGATCTTGGTTGTCCACATATCTTAGACCTAAATAATCTTGTTCAAGTAGATTCAACTGTTGGCAGACATATTCTAATAAATATTTACCCTTATGATGATGCTGAAAATAGAAAAATCATCAAGATTTTATCAGTAAAGTTTTGTTGAACATCTTACTTTATATTCACATTCCAAAATTTCTGTATCTTCGAGAAGCCTCACTGTACACTTATACACAATATTGCTTTCATGTTTTGAGCCAAACTTCAACATTTTTTATTGTACCATAGAAAACTATGTGATCAATCCAATATATACAAAAATGTAACAAAAATCTTTACAATAAAATTTGAAAACAACAACACAACCTACATCAGTAGTATCAGTACATCACCCATTGACAGATTTGACACTTTGTCTCTTGTGGTGTGACGTGTGACTGTGTATACAAAGATGTCACGATGTCAGTACTGTCTCCAAATCGGTGCTGTTTCTGAAAAAACTCAGATCGACCTGAGCCCGTATGAGCGATTGAAATAAGCCAATCAAAACAATCCTAGGCATGGCGCTTTATTCAAATATCGAACATTAGCGGCAAATTCGAATCACGAAACTTGTGACATTATTAGATATTCATTTCTAACAAGAGTTCAGCTTCTCTTCTATTCCTTTTATCGTATCAACAGAGATAAGTGGGTAACTTATCTCTGGTATCTAAATATAAGGAAACGGTCTTAATTCAAAAACATTTTCAAATTTTCCAATCCAGTGAATGCCTCGTATGTGGCAACTTGAAAATCATTATTTTTATTTTGTGTCAGACTATTTGGACGAAACACATACACAAAAAGTTCAATACAAGACAAAAATGTTGTAAAAATTAGGATGGAAAATATTGAAAAACGTATCAAATCTGAATGTCTTTTATATGTATGTATAAATTGGTCGCAATAGTGATCAAAATAGTAGTTGAATGGAAAAAAATCGCATAATATTGTGAAATACACAATGATCGGGGCGAAATTTATTCCTGTTTATTGATGAGACTACATTGATTATGATTAATATATTCTGCATTACGAATTCCCATAGTATGGTAAACCCAAAAACAGCTTAGTTCACAATTCAATTCACTTCTGCGGAAAAAAAATTAGTGCAGCTGTCTTCTACCCAGTCAATTGCATTTTTGTTTGCTCTGGGTTATGGAAATCGGGCAACAATATTTGTTGAACAGATAAGAATACCATTGATTGCCCTAAGATAGAAAGAGCTGAGTTGGTAAACACAGATTTATAGCTCTTGTACGCCAGTGTTGGTCAAATGAGGTTATAGCGCGAGTTTTCTGAAAATCAAAGACATGAAAAGGGAATTTTTCATTTTGCTTGTGAGTGCAAGTAGTGCAGTTTTCTTCGTTAACGGTAAGTTGAATTATTCTTGAATTTAATCAAAACCCCTACTCCCAGAGATTTTCCGAAACGTGCTTATATATATATATAGCACAAATGGTTATTGTCGTCAGTTTCTGATAGATGAGAGAAATATAGCACAGAATAAATAAAGCAGAATTATCCAAGTATAAAATAAAAATAAAAATATATTTTGGCTCTCAGCTTTATTTGAAGTTCACCCTTTAGAAGCGAGCTATGTACCTACCTACATGAAAATTTGATATTTGATCAAGTACCTATCCACTAGCATGGTTGACAAATTTTAATGAGGGGAAAATAAGATAATATGAAATTTTCCGGTCATATTCTGTTAACCTGTATTTAATATAAGTAATCATAAGTCTATACGAATCACGCTGGAGCTAAACCCTTGAATTTTTTAAACAATGACAAATATGACCTAGTTTATCGTTGGTGCCTGAATTTGAATAATCTTCCTAACTGGGTTAGTAGAAATATTCGAAATTCATGTACTATATATGGCTGATGGTAGTTGCAAATGAATGTACATATATAAATTTCGTATTGTATATTGATTTCGAGTAGACTGTGATTTTCTAGATAACTTCGAATATTCAAATTTTGTGCTACCTATTATTCTTTGTATAAACGTCGTAGCACTCGTAGCTTCCTGACTTCTTTATCATTTGCATTCAAAATATATAGGTGATTTCAAGGTTTCTGCCGTCTGCCGTGTAATAATCTTGTGTGATCAGAAAATAAATAAATATAGCAGATTAAAAATGTTCCCCATCAGAATCAGAAAAGTATACGAATGTATCTCGTAGAATAAATATATTATAAGAGTTACAACTTCTGGAAGGATATCATTTCAGACAGTCAATTTATTGATGGAAACTTATAGGAATCTCGATTTTATTCAAAAAAGAATTCGATAAACTCTCTGTATTTTCTCAGGTCTCAACATTAAAGGGAAGAAGAAATGTTGTGATTTGGGTACAAACTTCTCATCAAATGGACAAGAATGCAAAAAATTCAAACCTGAACTGGCCGGCGACTTGGCTAGTGACAAACAATGTCTAAATATGGTTGACGTGTGCTGCAAAAAACGTTATAGGTAAGCTTATAATCATCACACAGTAAGTATTCCGAAAATAGGGAGCAATTTGCCATAAGCAGATTTCGCTATCGCAATTGGTCTTGAAAATCCCGTCAGACGGTATTTTTCATCTTTTTATGCCTTCTTTGTTTTTCAGAGAGTTGCAATGCGACAAAGGTCTGGAGGATGCAAAGACTGGAGCATCTTGTCCAGCAGATGATGGCGATAGAAAAGTAATAATATGCAATGTCATTCTATGTATTTGCACTCAGTTCCATATTGATCTTATCTAGACTTTATTTGAACTAATCAAAACGATTCCGGCAGAGTCATGACATTCTGAATCTTTGTTATTGGTCAGGACTGCTGTGAATCCTGTGTGGCAGGATTAGACTCTGGAAAGTTGAAAGAAGACTGCCAAGAAGGAATGGGCCTGGGCCCTCCTTATGACGATGCCTTCACCAGTTGTTGCGAGGATATCAAAACAACAACAACAACTGAAGCCACTTCCACAACAACAGTGACAACGAGGCCGAAATTAAAGACAACAACACGTGGGGCCGACCCACTCATCGAATCTGGCAGTAATAGTTTCTTCTTCAACGCAGGTGAATTTGTTCATTCAGTAGGTAGCCCACCCAAAATCATTCAAAGTTGAATCGTTTCAAAAACCATGCCACACACTTCGAAATAAAGTAATCTTATGCCAGCGCAGACTTTTAACTCGAAATTCAGACTTATATCTCGGAATTTCGATTTTTATCTCGAAATTCTGACTTTTATCTTGGAATTCCGACCTTCATCCCGAGAAACCGACTTTGAAAAGTCGAAACTGTGCCTTTTATCGCGGATTTCCGACTTATAACTCGAAATTCCTATTTTAAGGCGAAATTCCAACTTTCAAGTCAAAATTTAGGCTTTCAACTCAAAATTCAGACTTTTACCTCACCTTTTTTGCAGATCCGACTCTTAAATCGAAATTCAGACTTATACTTCGAAATTCCTACTTTCAAGTGGACATTCAAATTTTCAAATCAAAATTCTGACTTTTTTAACTCGAAATTCGGACTTATAACTCGTAATACCGACTTTTAACTCGAAATTCAGACTTTCATATCAGAATTCCGACTTTTGTCTTGTAATTTAGATTTTTATCTCGGAATTTATAATGTTATTATATCGTGGATTTCCGACTTATAATCGAAATTCCAACTTTTACCTCCAAATTTCTATTTTCAAGGCGAAAATTCCAACTTTAAAGTCAAAATTTTGGCTTTTAACTCAAAATTCAGACTTTCATATCGGAATTCCGACTTTTGTCTCGTAATTTAGATTTTTATCTCGGAATTTATAATGTTATTATCGCGGATTTTCGACTAATAACTCGAAATTACAACTTTTACCTCTAAATTTCTATTTTCAAGGCGAAAATTCCAACTTTCAAGTACAAATTTCGGCATTTAACTCAAAATTCAGACTTTTTATAATGTTATTATCACGGACTTTCGACTTATAACTCGAAATTCTAACTTTTACCTCTGAATTTCTATTTTCAAGGCGAAAATTTCAACTTTCAAGTCAAAATTTCGGCTTTCAACATAAAATTCAGACTTTCACCTCGAAATTCAGACTTTTACCTCGCCTTTTATCGCAGATTTCCGACTCTTAATTCGAAATTCAGACTTTTACTTCGAAATTCCTACTTTCAAATGGAAATTCCAGCTTTCAAATCAAAATTCCGATCAATGTTGTACATATAGTATAGTACCTATTGTAACGGAACGACTTTCAGTCAGTTTCGTTGGAAGTATGGAGTTCGAATGTCTGGTATTTTTGGTTAAGAAACTAGGCAGGATTTCAATAGATTAAGTTTAATTGGTCTGCGTTCAAGATAACTGTAAATTAAATAAATGAATTCAAATTTGTGTACAATTTAGAAGGGGTGATACACCCTTACCTGTGCCAGACGAGAAACCCATTCGAATTAGGTACAGAATTTCGTAAGTTTCTAAATGTCACGAGGTCACATCTATCGTCGAACAACCAAATAAAATGATCGAATACAAAATGATTAAAGAATAACAACCAGCGTTTTTACTGAAGGAAACAAAAACGCTCGCGCTGGAACCGATTGAACAGATATAGGTATATCCAAATAATTAGGCCTGGAAGTAGGCAACCACCATTTCATTGTACCGCTTCATCTGCCCCCAAGAATCCAACCTAAGAGGATTGGGGTGGGAACTCCGTATTAGGGTTGGAATCTTCAACATACCGCTTCATATGGCTAGCATGGAAAGTACCACGTTCTACTTCTGAGTCCGGCCAGAATAAGATGTAAGTGGCATAGCTAACCCTCTTCTTCACCCTATAAGGACCCTCAAAGAGTATTAGGAATTTCTTAGTTTCCTGTTTCAAAACCGATGATGTGGGGTTAGACCTCAGGAGAACTAATTCTCCGGGCTCAAATGGTACATAGGGCCTGCCAGGGTTGAGTAGGGAACGCCTAGCAGCTTTTCCATTCAAAGACTCTCTTGCGAGGTATACGTTTATATGATTACGTCCGACATCGAAAGAACCTGGAAAATCTATCAAATCACGGACTGACACAGGAATCCTACCAAAATGTAACTCATAAGGGCTGAAACCAGTGGATTCATGTACCACGGAATTCATTAGCTCAGACATACGACCTATTTCCCAAGCCCACCTATTATGATTTTCCGAGCAAAATGTACGGAATAAACGCCCTAACTCTCTCATCACCCTTTCGGAAGGGTTACTTTGAGGATGCCTCACCGAACTATGGATAATCTTTATACCTATCTTATGCAAGGCGTTACTCCACGCGGACGCGGTAAATTGGGTACCATGATCGGTAAGTACCGCCCTGGGTACTCCCATTTTAGTGAAATAATCCGAACATAGTCGGTTCAAGATTGCCTTAGTAGTAGCCTTCTTGAGAGGATATAAAGTTACTAGTTTGGTGAATATATCGAGAACCACACAGATGTGTACTACGCCACCCCTGGATCGGGGCAAGGGGCCATATAAATCAAGAGCAATACAATCGTTAGGGCCATCGGGTATTATCGAGTGTAACTCGGGATGAGGCAAAATTGAAATCTTAGTTTTCTGACAAACATCACAAGAGGTTATAACCCGTTTGATGTCTCGGTGCATATTTTGCCACCAAGTATCACGCCGTAGCGCAGACCAAACTTTGAATACCCCATAATGACCAAGCAAATTATGGTATTCCTTAATAAACTGAGTAACAAGAACTTTAGGAACACACAACAAGTGGACCTCATCAATACCTTGGCGTAGGTATAGCACCCCTTTATGTAGGATGAATTTTTCGTTTTTTTCATTAAGGGTTTCCAAAGAAGAAATTATCCTCGACAATTTTTCATCGCTCCGTTGAAGATCGGCTATATTTTCCAGCTCTTGACTCAGGTATCCAGAGAATTTTATCAAAGAAAAAACATTGAAACACCTATCCGAAGGCGAGGGTAGTCTGTGTCCCGGATTTCGGGAGAGAGCATCTGCTACAATATTTTGGACACCCGGTATATGCTCAATCTCGAAATCAAATTCTTGTAGGGCCAAAATCCAGCGCATAAGGCGCGCAGATAATATTCGACAGGTTTTGAGGAAGACTAAAGCTTTATTGTCACTCAGTATAATAAAAGGCCTACCTAATAAATAGACACGCCATTTGTTCAGAGCAAAAACTATCGAAAGAGCTTCTTTTTCCGACGAGGAGTACGCTTTTTCCCTAGGAAGTAAGAGACGGCTAGCATAAGCTAAAACCCTGACCTCGCCTTTCATTTTCTGGAACAATGTGGCCCCTAGTCCGACGTCACTGGCGTCTGTTTGAACATAATATTTTTGACTCATGTCCGGATGATGAAGTAACGTCCTCTTTTTCAACTCTTCTTTCAATAACTGGAAAGATTCTTGTTGCAATTCTCCCCACGACCACTTTGTTTTTTTCCTCAAAAGGGCGTGAAGTGGCTCGGCTATACTGGAAAATCCCCTGCAGAAAATCCTATCAAAGTTGCAAATTCCCAAAAATGCCTGTAGCTGCTTCACATTCTTTGGACTAGGAAAATCTTCAACGGCTTGAATTCGATTTTCGTCAGGTTGTATCCCTTCCCGATTGATTTTGTATCCCAAAAACCGTATTTCTGTGGAAAATAAATTGCACTTCTTCAGGTTCAGGGTGAACCCAGCAGCTGCTATGCGAGTGAGAACTTGATGTAAATGTCCTAAGTGTTCCTCATAACTATTCGACACAATCAAAAGGTCATCCAGGTACGGTATCAAAAATTCCCTGAACTCAATTCCTAATATTAGATCGATGCAACGGGAGAATGAACCGACGGCATTTGAAATGCCGAAAGGCATGACCCGAAATTGGTAGGACCTGGTACCCACAAGAAACCCAGTATATTTGCGGTCCTCCGCATGTAGGGGTATTTGGAAGTACCCAGCACGAAAATCTAAGGAAGAAAAATATTTCGCTTTAGATAGAGATAGCATGATTTCCTCAATTGGCCTCACCATCTCGTGGTCTTTTTCTAATACCCGATTAAGTCTCCTAGCATCAAGGCAGACACGAACTGATCCATCCTTTTTCACTGCAGTCACCAGCGGTGAAATATATGAAGTAGAGGCGCGTTCTATGATACCCCACTCCTCCATTTTTTTAATCTCTTTTTCCACCGCCTCGCGGTGTGCGAATGGAATAGGATACGGCTTTACAAAAAATGGGGTCTGGTCGGTGACCTTTATTCGATGAACATACTCCCCAGTTAGGCCTGGCCTCAAAGAAAAAACTTCTGAATGAGAATAAAGTACTTTGGCGATTTCTTTCTTACGGATGTCAGTCACATCCGCATGTGTGAGTAATTCATCAATATCGTGAACAGCTGGAAGTTCGGAAATCAAGTTTTTTCTTTTCACGGCCACATTAGTTTTTATCGACAGTGTATGCAAATTATAAGGAAAAACCACAGTGAAGTCATGAGTTACCCTAACCTCTGGAATCCTAACGGAAATGCCCCCAGAGTTCAAAACAATATTTTTTTTATCCAAGTCTATGGTAGCGTTCACTGCTCTCAACCAATCAATTCCAAGAATAACCGGATAACTTAACCCTGGGATTAAAAAAAACTCTTGCTCAAAAATATGATCGTTTAAATTAAAAAGTAAATAAACTTGATGAGAAATCTTTTTTTTTTTATCTTTGAAAGCTCCTCCCACTTTCACCCCACTAACAGGAAAAAGTGGAAACTGCTTCCGATTTTCTCCCAGACTACTCCAAACAGTATCTGAAATACAACATATCTCACTTCCGGTGTCGAGAAGCGCCGGAAAGTTGAGATAACAAATCTGTACATTTACAACAGGACACCTAGATGGTTCTGATTCGTGTACAAAATTGCACTCTTCGGTGAGATCCCCTACTGGATCAAAAAACGACTTATTTATAATTGAAACATTTTTCCTATTAACAAAATAATCATGTCCCTCAATACCCCCTATGTGGGGACTATTACAACATAGGGGTTTTTTTAGTTTTCCGCCTTTTCTTCGACAGTGGGTTCCAAGGTAACATGAGAAATACGTGGTGACCTCCCTCTTCCTGCTTCCCTGTTATCAAAATAATCAGTTCTGCGAGGTGAGAAATCCCTTCTATAGTTTGAAGGACCATTTCGCGAATACGAGGGGTTAATAGGAGTTTCCAACCGTATGTCTGCTCTACGAGGGGAATTTTCCCTTCTGTAGCTTGTATTATTGTTACTTGAATACGAGGTCTGATTTGGATTATCTAATCGCAAATAATAATCAACTTGCCGTAAGTTACGTAACGCATCCTCAATTGTTGCGGCATTTATTAAACAGCATGATACTTCGGCAGGAAAATGGCGGGCGATGAGGGCTATCATAGCTGTCTCAGAAATTGGTGGTTGCAAATATTTGCATTTTGTAATGTTTTGCAAAAAATACGTGACATGAGACCCTGAATGTCTATCATACCTAGCCGTTTCCAGCTCCTGGCGAATTACTGACTGTTTATTAATATTCCAAAAGTGGTTTAAAAAAGCTTTTTGAAAATTTTCAAAAGTAATATTTGGATGCAGTATTGCTTCAGCCCAATCCTTTGCACTATCCTTGAATTGATTTCCTAACCACAAAATCATGAAATTAAAAGGTATCTGAAAAACTACCAAAGCCTGTTCAATTTTCTGTAAAAATTCTACTGGGTGTACGGTACCATCATTTCTGAATATAGGTATTAATTTCAAGGCCTCTGTGGGATTTTTTTGAGAACTACTCATATCAATTATATTATTATTGCTGTTATTTGGAATATTATGTGTTGCCAAATTATTCAAATTCAAACCAGAATTGAATTCTGGATTTCTGCTTTGATATGAATTTAAATTATGATAAACCTGATTTGACATATGTGGATGGTATCCCATGGGATTCATATACGAGGGGTAGTTAGAATTTTGATAGGCAGAATTGAAGTTTGGAAAATAATTTCCGAAATTTCCACTATTTGGAAGGTTTGATTGTACATTATCTGGATTTGAGGTTTTACTAGGTAAACTGTTATAATATCGAGGAACCTCTGTATTTTGACTCTGAAAACTAGGAAATACGCCGGAAGCAGAAGCGGATGTTTGATTGTTAGATAGATCTGGTTGAGTCTGAAAACTATTACTTTGAGTTTGATTTTTTTGAAAATTCGAATTTGGATTTCTCGCCCTTACATTTTCAGTTTGGAACCTAGGACTACGAATATTATGATTTTCTGACAAATGATTAGGTATGTGGCTCCCATTTGATGAAATACCAAAGTTCAACGACCTTCTCCTTTGTTGTGGTCTAGCTGCTTCCGAGAAATTTCCAGCACTAGTCGACAAGAATGAAACATTCCTACCTTGATCCTTCCCCGTTTTTGGGGTGGCTACTCCACTATAGGCTGGTTGTGGTTCTTCTTCAGCAGCCTGATGTGACATACCAAACTTTGGAATAGCCCCCGTAGTATTCGACAGTGGCTGTTGAGCCGCTGCTCCTTCCTGATGATTGTTGTTTTCTAAAGTTTGTCGGTATTGCCTCGTTACCGGCCGCTCTGACATATTCGATGGTGTGTATGATAATCCCATATCCGATAAAAATACTAGGATTTTCTCTTGCCTAGTCAATACCAGCCCCACGTTGGTCGTCAAAGATGTAACGGAACGACTTTCAGTCAGTTTCGTTGGAAGTATGGAGTTCGAATGTCTGGTATTTTTGGTTAAGAAACTAGGCAGGATTTCAATAGATTAAGTTTAATTGGTCTGCGTTCAAGATAACTGTAAATTAAATAAATGAATTCAAATTTGTGTACAATTTAGAAGGGGTGATACACCCTTACCTGTGCCAGACGAGAAACCCATTCGAATTAGGTACAGAATTTCGTAAGTTTCTAAATGTCACGAGGTCACATCTATCGTCGAACAACCAAATAAAATGATCGAATACAAAATGATTAAAGAATAACAACCAGCGTTTTTACTGAAGGAAACAAAAACGCTCGCGCTGGAACCGATTGAACAGATATAGGTATATCCAAATAATTAGGCCTGGAAGTAGGCAACCACCATTTCATTGTACCGCTTCACTATATTGTTATTTTTCAGTGAATGAAAACATTTGCGATTCAGACGTATGCGCCCAACTTTGTGAACCAGTAGAGGATACTTTCAAGTGCGACTGTTTCAAAGGGTACATCTTGATGGAAGATGGAGTCTCGTGTAAACCAGAGAAACGGAAAAAGGGTGGAAGGTGAATTTCGATTGCTAAAATCGTAGTGTCGAGCGATCTCGGACTAATTTTCTTTTTTAACAATTTGCAGGTGTGAGATTAGCAATCCTTGCGATCACGATTGTACAGACACAGGAACCGCTATAAAGTGTTCTTGTCGTGAAGGCTACGAACTAGCAGATGATAACAGGACATGTAAAGGTGAGAATAAACGATCTCTGTGACCTTTCATTTCTCCAGCAGTGAGATCAACCTCTAGAAAAATACCAACCGATTGGAAGCTTAATCTCAACTTTAGAGATTTTGTGGTCCCATCAGTTTCGATATTGTTATATAGGTTCTAAAAAAAAGATCGCGATTGAGATTGGAAAGATTCGACATTTTTCAACGATTTTATTAGAATTTGAATGATTAATTAGGCCAGTATCACCTAATGACGACTGGGGAAATTGAAAAAACATTCCATTTCAGATATAGATGAATGTGAACTGAAAATCCATGACTGTGCATCAGAAAGTGATTGCATAAATGAAATTGGATCATTCTCATGCTATGATTCAGTATTGCCAGATGACAATGATACCAATAATTTTGGCAACAATTGTCCAGTAGGATACAGGTACAACTTCGAAAACCAATCATGTGATGGTAAGAGATAGACGAACGAATAGTATATAGACTTTATTTATTAATTATTCAATTGATCACAGATATTGATGAATGCCAATTTGATCTGATGTGTATTGCTCCAAAGATATGTAAGAATACGATAGGATCATTCATCTGTGAAGGAGATGACACGCCAAAATGTCCTCCAGGATTCCATTTTAAAGCGGCCACCGAATCTTGCAGTGGTAAGTACCAACGTTATACAGTGGAATTTGTAGATCACAGTGAATAATTAAATCATAAAAACTAGTAGATATACGCGATAAATATCAGGGAAACAGTCAAATCATTCACTTTTTCCACATCAGATATCGATGAGTGTTTGTCAGGGGATAACAACTGCAACAAAGAGTCCCAATTTTGTTTGAACACTGTGGGTAACTTCACTTGCGTTGATAAGGCATCGAAGAACACTTGTCCTCCCGGGTTCAAGAAAAATCATCAAACACAAAAATGCGAAGGTAATAATTTATTCGTGATCATCAATTCACTCAGTATTTGAATTCCATTAAATTATCTCTAGACATCAATGAATGCGAAGAAGAAAACGTATGTGGGGAATATGAGGAGTGTGTCAATGAGCCAGGTGGGCATAATTGTGTGAAATCTACCACACGCACAACAAATCTACCAACCACACTAGCTAAAAAAACCTGCCCAAAAGGATATAGTTATGAGGAAAAGGGCAATGTATGCACAGGTAATAACCCAGATAGCACATGACGTCCCCGGGACGTCCATTTGGTCCGAACGTCCTGGCTATTGATAGGACGTCCTCAGGACGTTCATGAGTGGACGTCCCCAGGACGTCCATTTGTATTCGTTCTCAGAACATCTTTTCAAGGTTTCAAGAGATTTTTTATACTTATAAATGTTTTGGGTCATTCGCAGTGCCTCCGAAAGTAAGAACCTGTATTATATATACCTAGATATTTTATGTGCATGAGAACTTTCTGAAAATCAACTCGGTACGTTATTATTTGTGAAGGTTTGACAAATATTTTCGGCAACAGTATTCGCATTTAATTCTCTTACTTCTTTATGTTATTGTGAAATATGTATATCAACTATAGAGATGATATCTACCTTTTCAAAATATGATGCATTTATGCATTAATGCATTGGATAGAAGTGGATCATAATTATTGACATCTATAGTCTACTGATTTTAATTCAATTTTGAGGACTAAAAATATGCCGAATTGACAACCAGGAACACTAATGGCCTATTGAGTAATATAAATTGTTGAAAATAATTGTTGTTCGACTAACACTGAAGTAATTTAAGTAATAACAAGTCGGAATAGCGAGCATACAATGAGGAATTTAGTTCAATCACAGAAGTCAAGCAACAAAAGTCGCGGTTTAGGGTTTGGATGGGTGACTTCGTAATATCCTTTTTTTTTCATTTTTTATTATTTCATATTAGTTTTCTAGTATTCTTACAACATTCGGAGAATAACAATAACTCTGTGAAAAAGCCATAGAAGGTTTTTTTGTTGAATTGTCCTGTGCAGACCTAATGAGGCCCTAATGCGTACGTCCTGGGGACCTCCGATTTTGTAACATCGTATGTCCCCGAAACGTCCTGAGGATGTACGCCGTATCTAAATAGGACATCCTCGGGACGTCGTTGAGGTCTGACGTGTACGGTTTGAGGACGTCTTCGGGACGTACTTGTGCTATCTGGGAAGCATCGATGTACCTATTGCATCAGAACTGAGCTATAACCACTCCTCACTTTACAGACATCAACGAATGCCAGATGGAAATCCATGACTGCAAAGTGGTTGAGCGATGTGATAACACCATTGGGTCATATCACTGTTCCAGGATTTTCGGGTGTGGAACTGGGTACACACTCAACGCGTTCAATGGTCTGTGTGAAGACGATGACGAATGCTCCCTTGGTACGGACAATTGCAAGGAGCTAGGGGCGAACTTCAAGTGCCGGAATACTCTGGGGTCATACAGATGCGTACCCGTCAGGCCCAAGTCCAAGTCATCGACCAATCCCCAAACTCCCATCAGGGATACGATTCACAGCAGCACCACTGCTTTCAAGACCACCACCGAATCGATTCATCCGAATGACGAACGAAATGTTAGCATCACAAGCGCGAGATCTCCTCTTCGTTCAACCAAGAGCCGTCCTACCACGCCTCCTCAGACTTCGTCGACAAATCGTACGGCAGTTCCGCCTAATAACCCTCAGTTTTCTGGGACAATAATTCCCTTGGGAAGGAGACCAGTTCCCACCAAGCCATCAATAACAACGACGACTGTTCGTGCTACACCTGAGACAGTTACCAAAAAACCTTTTATACTATACAAGCCGTATCCTACCCCACCTGGAACTTTGCCATACTATTCACCAAGAACTACGAAGGCGCAAACTAGTACCACTACTATTATTACCTCGCCAACCACCACTCCGACAACTACTACAAGATCGACCATTTACCGACCTACATACCACTCACCATATCCTGTTATAAGCGGCCAACAGAAGAAATGTTTCCCTGGATACTTCATGAATTACAAGGGAGAATGTGAAGGTAAGGATGTGTCCCGGTGACTGCACAGATTCATTCCCTGTTTCCTCTTAGATATCGACGAATGTGAACAGAACCCGTGTGGTAAATTCGAGCAATGCGTCAATTTCAACGGAAGGTTCCATTGCCTGTCTCCGATGCAGTGCAAGATGGGATTCGAGCTAAACGAATCGGGAGATCAGTGTATTGGTGAGTACAGCTATATACTTATCTTTACCAGTACTACACTACTAAACGACAGCAAGTCAAAAGAATTGAAATATTTCAATTTTGAGTTCTGTATATAGATACCTCAATGCTTCAATTTATTACCAAACTTTGAACTCTCTAGTTTTGACGAAATGTGTTTAAAGATGTCAACGAATGCTCGAGAGGCACTCACAAATGTCAGCCAACGCAGATCTGCAAAAACTACCATGGTTACTACACCTGTGAGTGCCCACCAGGGCACCATCTCGACAAGAGGACCAACCAGTGCGAAGATTTGGACGAGTGCAGGATGTATAGGGTGAGCGAATATAGCGTCAGCAAAGCGCATGCTCCGAACGATCAGAGGTGTCCTTTTCCAGCCATGCAGATCAGCCTCGTCCACATGCATCAACACGATAGGATCGTTCAAATGTGAATGCAAAGACGGATTCCACCGTAAATCGGCGAACGAATGCAGCGACATAGACGAATGCATGCAAAGTCCTGGTCTATGCGAACACAACTGCGTGAATATCTACGGATCCTACCGCTGCAGCTGCAAGCAAGGATTCACCTTGAATAATGATAATAGGTCAGTGCGCAAGTAGAACTGATGAGTTGATGGGGTGTTAAGAAGCCGTTCTTTCAGTACCTGCACGGACATCAACGAATGCGAGAGGTTCAAAGATCGGAGACTTTGCATAGGGTCTTGCAAAAACGTTCCAGGGAGCTATAGTTGTGAGTGTCCACAGGGATATAAGCTAGGAAGCGACGGGAGAACTTGCATAGGTAAGACCATTCCACATTCACTGCCTCTGGTTGACGATAACATCTTGGGATTTATACAGACATAGACGAATGCCAACAGAACGTTTGTCTGAGGGATGAAGTGTGCCTCAATACGAGAGGAAGCTTCAAGTGCTACAGAATCATTTGCCCACCGAATTATATCAAGGATATGGATCACAAATCGTAAGTTCCGATGGGGGAATGTTTCTTTTCATGCGAAATAGTTCCGATCCTTACAGGCGATGCAAACGCTCTTGCGACCCGAGAGACAGCCAGTGCACGCACCAACCCGAGCAGTACACCTACCAGTACATAACCCTGGTGTCCAACTTGCCGCTGTCGAACGGTTACATCAACCTCTTCAAGATAAAGGGCCCCGAATGGTACTTCTCCAGGGCAGTGTTCACCATGAAGCTCTTGGACGTGAGCTGCCCGCTCGGAGTCGATCGAGCGACGGATCACTTCTTCAGGAAGTCCAACGACGAGTTCAACAGCATGGCCCTGCAGCTGGTCAGGTCGATTCAGGGGCCCCAGGAAATCAAGCTGCAGATAGAGATGCGGCTGTTCCAGGGTAACACGGTTATAGGGAACGCTGTCGTGTATATCATCATCGTGGTATCGGAGTATCCGTTCTGAATTATTCTTCAACGGACTGATTAGTTTGTTGCCATTTTAGTATAGCTTTAGCTTAAATTTCACTCAGCGTTGGCTGGGTCGAGAATATTGTGGGAACAACTTGGATATCATAGTTTCTACTTACCTACTTGAGTCCTAGGAATGTTAGTTAATCACTGGCGAATCTCACTGGAAGTATAATATTATATTCCCACAAAAAATTGAGTCAATGAACAAAAACAAAAAATGTTTTCTCTACAAATTTGATCCTTTTTTTTCGAGGTCAGGTTTCCAGGTATAAGTAGATTTCATAGAATAAATAATTGTAAGTATATATGTTTTTTATTTCCAATCAAAAACAAAGTATTTGACATTGCAAAATTCTCTCAAGAGAAATTAAAAGTTGAACATTGAACAATAAGCGAACGATTTTATCCTGTATTGACACACCACCAAGATGTCTGATTTGATAAACAGTCATTCACCTCTAGGCATACTTCATATCATCATCTTTTCCCGCTATCCAATCTTCTATTTCTTGGACCCTGAAACACACAATCAGCCAAAGAAAATTCATGCGAGAACTATGGAACTCACGTTCTCGGTACTTTGGTTAGATTGACGATACCATCCTTGGTCACCAACACATCATCCTCAATGCGAACCCCCCCGAATCCCCTGAAACGCCCGAGAACCTCCGGTACCAAAAACCTCGACTGCTTGGGATCAGCCAGAGCCCTATCCAGCAGCTGCAAAAATCACCATTCAGACATTTCTCTCCCCCAGGCAACGAGAGCCCCACTCACTGGATCTATGAAGTAGCATCCCGGCTCGATGGTAAGGAACATGTTCTCCTCGAGCACTCTGGCTGTGCGTAGCTTGCTCAGCCCCGGCCTGTCCGAACGCTGGGGATACCCCTCCAGATAGCCCCCCACGTCGTGCACATCCAAGCCGAGCAAGTGCCCCAGCCCGTGGGGCTGGAATATCTCCCCCAAGTCGGCGGCCATCATCTCCTCGACGGAGCCGCTCACCAGGCCGCCCTTCTTCAGTTCCTCCAGCAGCACCCGGTTTGCCAGGAGGTGCATATCGGACCAGGAGACTCCTGGTTTGCCCGCGCGCAGGACTGCTAGGTTAGACTCGAGCACGGCTTCATAGATGAGCTTCTGGTCCGGTGAGAACTTCCCGTTGACGGGAAAAGTGACGGTTATGTCTGCGGCGTAGCCGAAATAGTTCGCACCCATGTCGAATAAACTTCAAGAGAGGCAATTAGCGAAGGGATGGGGTACCACTGATTGTTCATCGGTCTCACCACAGCATCCCGTCCTGCAGCCGGCAATTGTTGGGGCGTCCCGCGTGGCCGTAGTGGAGAACGGCTCCGTTGGGGCCTGACCCGCAGATGCAGGTGTAGGAGACGTGGCGGCAGCCTCCGTGCTTGTAGCAGTGGTGAAGGAATTCTGATTCGCATTGGTACTCGTAGAGGCCAGCTTTGGCCGTGCGCATCACGTGTCTATGAGCTGCTGAGGACACCTCGATGACGTACTTCATGACGGCTATTTCGGGTGCAGTTTTGACAGTTCTCCTGGAAGCCGTGCCAACATATGAGTAACCCCGAATACAAGTTGAACTTTGTTACTACGTGTGATAACTCAAAAATGTTTAAGCGCATACCACGCGGCGTAATACAAAAAATAAAGATAGCTCGATCTGCTCCCTCAAACTTACAAGTTAGCTATGACTGGAAATAGTGTCTTGTTGTCAACTTCAAACCTGAAATATTGAAACGAATAATAGTAACTCGAAATCCTATTTTGAATGCGACTCACTTTTCGATGCCCTCAAAAGCGGCTTCTTTCGCTGTCAATCCACTGTCAGTGTTCGGACCTTTCTGAAATGAAGAATTTTCAAGATTTCATACAATGAAGCCGCTCTGCTGCGGCTTTCATACTAACCAGTGTCAATAGCATTTTTCTGTTGATCTTTCGTAGTATTTCCTTTAACTGGAACGAAAACAATGAGTGATTAGAGCTCACTAATATCATTTTTCCAAATGTCTCCCACCTGATCAACGTAATACACATGATTGACGCCATATTTATTTCTAAATTCCTCTAAGGATTTCAACGGTCCCATCCAGACCGCATACTCATTCGGGTATCTGGGAATGAACAGACTCGATTCACCTGTCGCAACATCAATTATCCCATAACAGCCTGCCTCAGTCACCCCGAAACACCATGTGAAGTAAGATTCCTGGAACGTGAGGGTTTTCCCTCAGAGACATAATCCAGCTACCAAGAAAACCTTCTATTTACCTGTCGGAAAACATATGAGGTGTCCGTGTCATAGAAAGAAACCTCAGAACCCCCCTCCAGCAGCACCACAACGTTCTCCTGGCCCTTCTTCAGTTCCTCAACCAGCCTACCCCTGTTGGTTTCGAATAGTTCGAGTGGAACTTCCAGAGTATGGGGACCCATACTCAGTTTTCTGAAAATTTATCGGCGGATTTTTTAATGCAATATATATGTCTTACCTCAGCAATGAAATTGGGTAGGTACCTAGCTATGTGTTTTATCAATTCATTTCATTTGAAATAACAAATACAGTATGTTATATGCTGTTAAGTGAACTGAATAGTGAAAATATTACCATATAATCATACTAAATGTGCATAATAAAAATATTATGCAGATATTCAAATGCAATGAAAAATAAAAAGCAAAATTGGTATCAACTACAAAGGCTGTTTCGGCTCTTTTGTTGTATCAAATTATAACGAAACTCAAGAATTCAACTAGATTAGCCAGTGAGAGAGAAATAAATATGACGAAGTGATAATTTCATATTGTGAGGACCTCTGTGTAGAGGAAAGTTAAGCACAGCGGTGGATGTCAACGTAGCGAACTGTAACAAGAGTCAAGAGAAGAAGACCAACGACAAGACGACAACGGACTGGACGGAACCACTGAACTCAGTGGACGAAGAAGCTAAATGTGCGAACTCTGCCTCGAAGTTTCGACATTCGAGTTTCAGCACTTTCAGCTGTCATCTTTTCCTTATCTCTGAACTGAAACCCTGTGGTTGTATTTACTATCGAATCCTGCAAATTCTGCAAAGATAAATGACCAACTTGAAAAATCGAAAGCCTACATGAAAAAAAATTAACGAGGTGAATCTTGACAGAGACTTTGACTGGCAGGGCAGTGAGTGGCAGTGAGTTGAGTAGGTATTCGTCTTATTTCCACCATGGTCACAGGTCACAGTGTAGGTGATCTGTGTAACCACAGTATAGACCCCTTGTCTATACTGTGGTGTAACTCTTAACTCGTAACGTAATGGTGGATTTATGCAGCGATTTTAAGTCATAAGATTTAAGTCGTAAGTTTTTAGTCATAAGTCGTAAGAAGTTCAATCATTGGTTTTCAATGTTACCATTCATACACTTGACATAAGTTTTAAGTTGCAAGTCATAAGAATGTTGGCCAACTTTTATCTCTTATGGCTTAAAACTTAAAACTGATCATAATTGCGCATGCGTTCGAAGTTTTCAATTCTGTGACGGTTTTTTATAGGTTATTGTATGTGATTGTGTTGTTTATTCAAACTTATATCAGAATTATCAGATTATAAAAAGAAAAAATGTATATTGATGACTGAAATTGTAAAGTGACCACTGACACAACCACAGAAATTGACCAATGGGAGAAGTTACCCTTAAGACATGACAGTCCTTAATAATTCCTGCATAAATGGTGTTTTTTCCTTTATGTCTTAAATCTCATTACTAAAACCTTACGACTTAAAACTTATGACTTAAAATTGCTGCATAAATCCACCATAAGAGTCGTAAGGGGTAGAAGGTAGAAGCACAAATAGGTTGTAGAAGGTACCTACCACCTATATTATATTTTTTGTTTATATTTTTGCTATTTAGAGAAAAATCTGTCTATAACTTATTGAAACTTACCCTTCACATGATAAATTATTTTCTTCTGTTGCCATGTCGGATCACGAAGTAACGAGGAATAATTTGTTTTGTTCTCAACTGAATAGGTATACAGGTTCTCTAATCTGTTGGTATGCTGTGAGATGAGATTATTTTATTAAATGTTATTGGGCACCTTATCTTCTCGGAATCTAAATATTGTGACTCACTACTTGTTGCTATGATGATTCGTCGGTGTTGATTTTACTGCCAATTTAATAACAAAGATGACTACACTAATAACAACCTACAGCTACAATCTACAATGATTGCTGTGATGTCAGAAGACTGAAGAGTCAGTTCACATGCTACACACTACACATTTTATATTGAAGCAATGATTATCATAATATTAAGTTGATACTGAATACATTATTTTATATTTTATGGATGTTTTCTCGTGGTTGCCTGGTTCGTAATGTTCGTATTCATTCATTTCATTCCCCATTCCGTCATCGGCGTCATCCCATCCGTCCGTTCTCCGTCAGCGGTGTTGCCATACAATTATCTATATCACAGATTATTTTGACAAAGATCAGAAATGATTGTCAGGAAGGTTAAATTCAGTAAATAAAATGGCCAATTTTATTTAGACACACATACAAATTTATTTATCTTTTTTCTTTCCTTTTGATTACTGTATGCGTTCATTTGGAAGCACGTAACCAAGCCAAGTGTACATCATCTTTGGCAACACTGCTTTGGTGAAGTAAGCTTGGTTGCATAACATTCACAGTAAACTTATAGAATAGTATGTGCAAACTGCAAAGTTTACAGATTAGTTTGGATTGCTGGACAATCTGTATCTTTTCGCCATTGTTTTCTATTTTTTTCAACAAACATATTTATGCTCACTTGAAGAATGAAAATCATATTTCAAAAATCTTTACTTAACAAAATAGAAGTTTCTGATACAAATCAGTTCATATAAAATTAAATATATATTTATAAAAATGAACAGGTAAAAATAATACTTTTATAATACTACTAACTACCTATACATCAATGAAGAGTGAAAATGATTAAATTATATCACAGTAAAAATGTAAAAATGCTCAGTTCGACCCGTACAAAAATTATTATCTATTCTCAGCTACTTATCAAATATAGACTACATAATGCATAAATGGGCGTTTTTCGTTGACATATGATCAATAGGAAAATGGAGATATCGAAATAATATTTCAATCATAATTCAATACAGATTGAGTTATTTCTGGAAGTTGAGTATTTCCTTTGGGCTGAATTTTTTTGAATTGATAACAGTTCATTTAATCTCGACAAAAAATTTCTTGATATCTTTATTTCAGAATTTTATTTTGGAATCGAAATAAATATAATACGACGAAGTAGGTATTTCAAGAAATATTTGTCAACATGTGATCTGGGATAGCTGTTTCATCATCAAAGATGGTTTACTCTTAAATATTTCTATGGAGAAACCAAGGTAGGTACTTAAATGAGTCGGGAAAGTAGTTTCAGTAGGTAGTAGTGTTCAGTGTCAATTTTATACTATCTTTCGAATTCTTATATGCACTAATATGAAAACACTAAAAACACGTAGATGCACCATGAAAACACCTGATTTCAAATATTCAAATCGAAAAGGGAGAACTCTGGACTTTGGCAATCCAAAATCCATACGAATGATTGAAAATTCCGGTGCCCTACGTACCTAAACATACATTTTCGACAAATGACAGTTCGAAATTCACTGTCATATTATAAATTTGACAACCACTAGATCAGCACGACCAAATCACGAAGCGAACTACGATCAACAGTGAATCGATACACAGTACATCCAAGAACTACATGCAAGCAATGGAGTTCAGTTCCCACCACCACACTCTAACGACCATGAAGCTGTCTACGAACAAGCACACTCGATTATCTCCATATTGTCCCACACCTCCTTCCTCAACTTGGCATTGTTATTCCTGTCCACCAGAATGATGTCTATCTGCTTCAGCTTCGACGGAGCACAACACGTGCGGGGTACCATCTTCCTCGACGTCCTGGACCCGTTCCTCTTCTCCATCTGGTGCATCAGGCTCTGTATCCTCGAGTGGTTCGTCGCGAAGTTGTAATTCGGCGGGCACAGCCCGTGGCAATACCCCACGTTGTAGACCTTCGGCGCCACGATGGACGCCATCTCCGGGAACCCCAGCTGCTTGAAGTCCACCTTCATGTTCTGCCTGCAGCACCGCTTCTTCCGCTTGCCCTTCTGGCAGTCGGTCCGCCTCTCGTTCTCGTAGGGTGAAGCCCTTCGCTTCCTACCGCCGCCAGGGTGCACCAGCACCGTCAGCGCCGCCTCCATCGGGTCCAGGTGGCACCTGGGGGCGAGGCACACCAGCTCGAGCCCCAGGTTGGCGTGGCCGTGCATCCAGGTCTGCACTGCGCCGGTGACGTCCAATTCGCACCACTTGGTGGCGTTCGGAGTCAGGTAGAGGGTGCGCTCCTCCAAGAGGCGCCTTTTCCGCTGGCCGAGGATCAGGTTCACCTGGACCTTCACCGTGGAGGGACCTTCTGGCTGGGGGGGCGCCAGGAACCGCAGTTGGGCCTCCTCCACGTCGGCTTGGGGGTCTGGGAGTACGGGGAACCTCAGCCGCACCGAAGGCAGTCTGCTCCTCCACACCACCTTCTGGTCTGAAACAAAGGGGGGTATCGTCAGGGATTTGCGTTTTCGGGCTTCCGTTTGGAGTGCGGGGGGGGATTATATTGACTGAGAGGTTGGGGAAGTCGAGCAGAGATTGAGTTATCTCTGCTTTTGCTAAATGATAGAGTCAGCTCTACTGATTCTATTCGTCTCTGATAAAGGTGGCTAATTTTTAGGAAATCGCACATAGAGGAGTCAAGGAACCAACTTTTTCACCATATATTTTGGATTGTTTCAAATGATTAAAATTTATTACATTTCTTCAATTTTGAATAGAAACTTTTCGAGAGCGTATCTAGATTTCAATCCTTCGGACTCTCAACGATAACAAGTCGAGAGAAGCTATAAGGTTCCCGTCTTCCTTACTCATACAAGTCTCAATGAGACTTCGAAGGTTGCAACTAAGTTGACGGTAAAAAAAACAATAAATATACATATATATTGAAAAAATGGAATATGTATTGGAAAAATAAAAGAATTTAATATCTTCGCGAAAGTTTAAAACCAACCTCGACAAGGGGATTTCAATGTTATTTATTCAAATAATGATCCCTTCTGATATTTTCTTCGACTGTACAAAAGAAAACCTATCCAGTAGAAGGGATATTGGAAGAGAAATTTAGGTATTGAAATATTTCTCAGAAGTTATAGGTAGATAGATTGACATAATTTCCGATAAGCATCCACCATCATGAAAACATTCATAGAAAAGGGTGAGATCGAAATGGCAAAGTTATTTCATGTATAACGTTTCAGAAGGAATAACATCCCGTATAGTACACAAAAATACGAACATTGACTCATTTGTAGTTATATACAGTAAATCAGAAAGAAAGGGCATTTTCTAACAGTCACATATTTATATCTAACTATTGATATTGATAAATATTTTGAAGGTATAATCCATTTCGAGGTTGACATTCGTCAGCTGCACGTATACTTAAAATAAAATAAATAATCGCTAGTCAAATGTTAATCTCATAGAACATATCGCAGAAATTACATGCTGAATCATCATTATACTTGAGAAACATCAGACCTGGTCGCATATGTTATAGAGAGAGAATTCATCAAATTATTAGTAATTTTCATTCGACTCATCTCCCAAAATATTTGTCATTCTAATAGTGTTGCAGAAATGTATACAAAATTGTTGGGTGAGTCACATGCCAAACCCTTAACAACAAAGTAACAATTATATTGCCATTATCTTGATTTTCGTCATTTTCCTAACGGTAAATGAAAATTGAGTTTCGTGGCTATGATAACGTAAAAGAGATCATAATCTTGAATTAACGACCTGTCAAGCCAAGGTGCCATAACGTTCTCTATAGTTCGTCAGGTACGATTGATGATTCAATAATGTGTTGAATGATTTTAAACGCTCTGAATTTAGGGCGTTATATATCCATTTTTATTATGCATATATAATACACATGCCCATGAGGGTTCGTTGATCTCGATCTAGGAGAAGGAAAGGAATTGATCTCTTAGTTTTCTGTCAACACATGAGGCTTCAAAATATTTGTTCTCAATCTCATCCTTTTCGTATGATATTGATGAGTTTCAAAGTAGGTAGGTAAATAACTCGAGTTGAGCACTACAAAAATAAGCACCTCTCAAGCTGAATTGTTTGTTGGTAACTATCAGAGGATTCCACAAGTGATGCTCGTCTCAAGGGCACTCAATGTTTTTTCAACCGCATTCATATGATTTGTGCCATGAATATGATGTCGATCAGCAAATAGGTGGGGTTGCAGTATTTCGATACAAGGACACACTCAGGGATTATTTGGAGGGTTATTTGAAACAATTATACTGCTATGTTATCGAAGACAACAGGACCGAGGTTCTATGACAAGAAACTCACGACCACCCAACTGTTTCAACGAAATTCAGCCACATTTATGAATAGAAGGCCATTTATCCGATATTTTTCTATACATATACTATATTTTTTACAAATCATTACAACACAATTCCTAATTATAAAGCTGTTTTCTTTCGAAATTTGATGGATTTTCCACTTTCCACATAATACTCTTTATAAAGCATTACAACACAATTTATTACAAACCTGTATCCTATCCAAATTTGATGGTTTTTCCGGATTTTGATAAACAAAAACGTTACTTCGGAATTCAACAAACTAAAGCGGAATTTTATTATCTCTGACATACCAAACCTACAGAATAATAGTTATATTGAAATATCGGTGCAACAAAAATAGAATAAAGCATTTTAATGCTGCTGATATACACAAATTCATTTTGTCACCTCTGGGAAATCATCAGGAACTGGCATAGGAAAACATAGAACAAACACAAGCACTGCTTGATTATCATCCACCTTCATGAAAACATAATATGGAGGTTTCTGAGTGCAACTCCGCCACTGTCACTGGGAAAAATTCTGAATTCTGATTAATTAGAAATATAAATAGTTGATTGCACAAATATTCCAGGATATTCTCTGGCGTAATTCCTAGAAATCGGAACCGTATTCCAGGAAATTTGGATATCTAAACGTCATTGATCATTAAAATGACATAAATAGGAAACTGCAATCGTTCAGAACTAATGAACGTCCATTTTAAATATAGATTCTTCGACGCCTCGAATATGTTTGCTCCATCGCTTAACTCGAAAAAAAGATGCATAAAACTTCGTGTTTTGTCACAATACACCGATATTGCTTTAAATGTTTAGATTTTAGAGGCAGAAGGAAAGATAAATACAATGCATCACGTGTTTCCTATTGCACCCCTTCAAGTCAAGTCTCGAAACATAGTGTAAATAATATCACACAGCTAGGATATATTTTTATAGAAGTCCTAGTCCGGCGGAAGTAAACTGTCATTTCAAAATTTTAACATCAACAGCAATGATGGATTACCTTATTGACAGAAGACTGATACATTATCCTTCAGCGACATCGCTAGACTTCCAGAAACCATTTCAAAATCACGTTTTCTGTGATATCCATATCCATCTATTTCGTTAATTTCGAATCATGAAATAATTTTTTTCTATTTTGGTTCTATACCTAATTAAGTCTTTATGAAACGCAATGCGTTTCGAAATAAGTAGCCTCTTTTCGGTAAATGTTTTTATTATTCAAAGGTTGGTACAATCGAACTATCAAATGAAAGTCAAATGAGAGTTAGGCTTAGCTTACTTCTGAGCGATTTGGATTTGGTGATAATAGCAGTGAAAATCTCAATGTTTTTATTGGTGAATATTAATTTAGATTGTAATTTAATTCAAATTGGCCAATAGCAACAATAACAACATTGCATTTTTCACCGCTGGTATTGCAAAAATCAAAATCGCTCAACAGTAAAGTTGGGGTTTACGTTCGTGCGTCAGATTTTGAATATTTGAATGTCATCATTGTTGCCAATTGAAGATGTTTTTGTTATTTATCGATATTACATTTATCTTTTTCAATAAAATACTTCCAATGGATGCAAAATAGAAAAAAAAATGTGTATTAGACACGTTTTATGACATTTTGTCGCCCTTGTTCCCTTAGAGCACTCCTCGCTATCGCCAGTCGTACTCCAAACAACGCGTGCGACAAAATAGCGTCTTATAAATATATATATCATAATATACTATATTGTATAAATACTATATTGTGGTGTATATGTGCCTATTCATAAGATCACTTAGTGAGTTTTATTTCACTATACATCCACTTCTTTCAATTCATATATCGCATTCAAATTCATGTTCTAGTTCAGTTTTTTTTATCTAACGCTTGACTTCTATAGCAAATTTGATACTGCATGCAGCTCTCTACTTTGGAATAGAAATGTCATCAGTCGAGTACCGTATACTGGTATTGCAACAATAAAGCTTTGGGTCAACTTTCAAGCCCAAATTTGAAATCATAACTGGGGTGGATTCGAAGCCTTTTGCAGAAAAGTGAATCCGAATATAAACGTCTAGTATTTTTTCGCGACAGTATGGGTATCTCCGCATGTTATCTATACAAGCATTTCGATATCATCACCCAAAAAATTCTAGTCTCTTTGAAATAAGTGTCAAGTTCACTCTATGCATAAGTACAACGGCGTTTGACCTTCTCGAACATATTTTACAGGATGCTGTTAATAGCAAGAAATACGCACATGCATAATATATAAATAGTCAGTATACCTACTTGTAATTGAAGTTGAAGAGGCAGTTAGCTGCACAAAATGTTCGTATCAAAATATCCACGACTATATAGGGAGTTTCCGAATTTTTGTGCGAATTTTTGAATGTGTCAAACAGGGGGCGGCGCAAAAATCGGCTTATAATAAAAATAATTGAAGGATGCACGTTGCTGTGTGAACTATAAAAACAGTTCAGCTTCATAACATATTGACTGCATGACATCTCCTTGGTGTGATCACGGCCTGTGTGATATAAATAGTTTCGAGTACCTACATATTAAGTAATAGTACCTGACCTGACAATGAAAATGGACTTGAATTGTTATAATATGTTGCTTTGTTTCCTATGTTATATGCGAATGCTATTCAGTGAAACAAAAATAATTTTTTTAAAGATTCAGGTCATTATTGTTATCACATCAATGATTACTACAAACTTCAACCAAAACGATGCCGTTTCTTTGTTTATTTGATTACCTTTTTGATACTATAATAAACGGTTCCAACTATATTTATTCATCATAGCGCTGGATATCTATATGACTTGTTCAGTATTTTTAGTTACTCCTACTCATTGAAGTATAGTTCAAAATAAAGTTTCGATTTAATTTTAGATCAGATTCCTCCAAAATAAATAACATAACTATGTGGATACGTATACCATGTGGGAAATAGTTCGATATAAATAACGGGAAATACATTTTTCCGTTTTGTTTTCCAGAAACAAATCGGGAGTCGAAATTCTTTGATGGCAGCGTAATTGACAGTTTCCATAAACATAACGAGGTGCGAAAATTTTGAATGCTGTAGAATCTACGAATGTTGGTGATAGTTCCGGTATAAGACTTACCAAATCCTTGACACCGACAGATTTGAATTGATAATTTATATTTCTTGTGTATACGTGTGATTCTATGAATTCTTATGGAAACCTTTCTCTTCAAATTGCAATCGCGAATCATTGACGTAATGACCTAGGTCGCGATTAAGATGTGATGAAATCAGTAGCGTTGCTCTGCGAAATCATATTAGAAATCTCTCCAAATCGTTCCGTGATGAATATCATTTTCTCAACATCTTCTAACCATGTCTCTATCAAGAGTGAATTCGGGTTCAGTCCACTGAAATATAACCAAATAACTGGAACGCTAATATAGGTAAATGCGCAGGGAATTTATGATCCCAACTATGCGAACTGAGATTTCAGATTATGCGCCGACGCAGTAAAAGTAAAGGTACAAAAATCATGTCTTTGATCACTACAACTGTATACATTTGATGACGTACGTCTGTGATGAGATGAACTAAATCAGACGCGGCTTGGCACTTTTTGTTTCGTGTTAATTCTCACTGGTCAAGTGGTAAATGGTCATTCGCCAAATCCAAATCAAAGAGAAGTTCCATATCGTCAATTTGCCCTGTTTGATAGTTTAATAACATTTTCATAAACAACCTTTTTTTGGTGAGTTGAGATTGATACTTATACTTGAGCTGTATTATTTTATCTTAAAATCATCCATTTTCAGTTTAACTAAGAATAGACATTGCTCATGAATGAAAGCTTGATATTGGTAGATATCCAAATTACGAGACTTTGAGCTATGGAAATGTGATTTATTCATCATCATCATCGTTGATGACATCATATAACTTCTGGTGATAAAAAACGACTGAAACGTGATTCAGTTTCCAGGCTGAATCTTAGTCCTCAAAAGCCTCTGTCAATTATCCAGTGAACAGTGTAAACAGAATTCAAATTGTTCAAAGCAGAGAAAAGTTATTCAGATTTCAACAGGGGCAAAATTTCGGGGTGCGACGTAATTAGTGCTGTGTAGTTTAGAATACATATATTATAATATAATGTGCTTTATTTTATATGGAAATTTTTTTTTGGCTGTTTACTTACCATATTGTGTCACAGGAACTAAAATTATTATTACAAAGATTGGTTGATCACAAACTTATCTACTGTAGGACAAGGATTATAGAATAGAATTTATTCGTCGCTGGAGAATTTTACATACACATAAAACGATACTTACATAGAAACCTGGTATAGTTAAAGAACGTTAAGAAATATACAATCAAGACAATAAATCCAAAAAAATACAAACATTTGATTGATTAAAAATATGAAAAAATCTTACCACCAGTTTCGATTCAATTCGGTTGTATAATGATTTCCATAATTCGCTCCAAAAACTTTGGTTTCACCCTGGAACTGCTAATTTAGATAATCCTTTATGTAATGTTTCTTCAGAGATGTTAATGTTGATAATTGGTCCCAAATCACAGTCCAGGTGGTCTGTGTACCAAAGGCTAAACCGGACCTGGTTACAGTAATAGTGCGCATGCTCCCGGCCTGATTTATTTTCAGTCTGCGCGAGATTCAAAAGGGTCTATGCTTGAAAGTTCCTTTTGCATTCCAGTTATAGTTATTGGTTATATTTCAGTGGTTCAGTCTCAAACTATCTTCAATAGGAGTGGCAATTGTTCAGAATTGGGTGATTTTTCAATGATGGCAGAATTGGCAGACGAATCGATCTTGTAATATTTTCTTTGTAGGCACGTATGTTCGTTATTATTTTCCGGGTTATCTATCCCAGTTCAAAATGAATGTGTTACGCTACTAGCTGGTTTTAAACGACCACGAATGAATGTAATATAGCGGATCTCGGATCTCACGATGGTATTATTATAATTAACTCTCACTCAATTATTCAATTCGAATAAACAATTACATGAAATGTATTTTTGGTTATATTTGTAAATGAAATTGTACACGTCCAAATACAATGAAAATAATAGCAGACAACCATCTCGCGTCAATGAAACTAGAATTTGATTGATCAATCTGATGAGAGCATATCACAAAATTAGGATCACAGTACACGACCATTGAAAATAATATTCCAAAAACATATAAACAGTGCTGAATATAAACACTTTCATTCAATCTGAATCTCAAAATTCTGAATCGATGTGAAAAATGATAATTTGTGATTTATTTCATACAACGTGACGAACATATAAAAACTGATGGATTAACATCATGTGATCTTGAAAGCAAATTCGCAGTCCCAAACCCCACATGACTCATCGATGTTCATGTGTTCATGTCAAACTATAGTCAAAGTTTACAGAATATACTATCTATAGTTAATCATGATACCCATATTGAAACAAAGTGTGGATACTTTTTGAGAACGAAAGAAAAAATTTTCAACAGGTTATAGCCCATTCTCCTCAAAAAATAAAGAAATATTCAAGGGGTGGACTCTCGACCTGTTTTCATTTTGATGAAGGTGAAAAGTCTGGAAGAGGTGTTAGAGAAGTCAATAATATCAAAAGTGGTATTCATATCATTCTTTTGGATGTGAAGAAGTCCCTGTCAACACATGACCGATTTGATGGAAGTTAGAAAGAAAACTGATCAGTACCTACAGGAAGTATAGTTTGAAATCAATTTTTATAGCCAAGAGGCAATAAAGCAAGCGTGCCTACATACAATTTAAGGTCATCCTGTTGCCCCATATGGCAGGTAAACGCGGAAATAGTCTAGTCTAGTGCATACACCCAATAATAGCAGTGTTTGAATGAGAACTTTCCAAAAACGTCAATGATCTGTCTACCGAAATTCCCCAACCAGCCTGCGGCTGCCGAAACTAAAACATGCGGATATTAGATACTTACGTCACGTGATTACTCACCAACTCACGAATGGTCTAGCCCCCGTTTGATGATCTCCGCGATATTCTCTCTATTCGAATTTTTAAAGGTACCCTCGATTAGCTATTAATAGATTACTCGGAAACATTATCACCAGCGGTCACGCTTTTACATTCACATCATGAAGAACTGACTCATTCATGTCCATAACCAGTCCATTGATGATTGGAAAAGTTCCCATCAATCTCAGATTCCTCCACAAGTGATGACTTTCACCATCAGCATTTTTCGAAATTACATATTCCATTTGTTATGATGCCATATCCTCCAAACCTTCGAACAAAAATGCAAGAATGGCTTGCGCACGAACATTTTAGGCTTTCCTTTCATGCATCAGTCAAAGATGAAAAAAAGTTCACTGCATGGAGTATAGCTGTGAGTCCCGTTCTGTTCGATATCCTCAACTCAACACCATCTATTTCCATCAACCAACATTCATCGTGTGGGATGAAACAGCTGATGTAATCTCCGTTTTCGGTCCGTTTTTCACTGAGGAATCATTGAAAGCTAATCGAAGTTACATTATTCGCAGCCAGCCTTTTTGTTATGCTACTTCCCGATCCCGACATTCCCTCGTTCACAGTATTGGTCACATAATGCTTTGCTCTCGAATACAGGGTGTTGGAAGATGGTTATTTTCTTGTGGAATCATGATCTAGATTTTTTATTGCCGCGGTATATTCCGGAATCTCCAAAGAAGCTCCTTGCTCGAAAATTAGCTCGTATGTAAATCGTACTCAAATCGATTATAGGTTATTTTCGTGACTGATGTTTCTTTCTTCTGGAATGACCATCAAAAAGCAATGAGTCTTTCTTTCATCGGCATGATCTGGTACAGCGGGATACTGATTTCCATTTATATAATCTGATGGTTTAACATTTTAGATTATATCTGTCGACTGGCGTTTACATACTTTACAATTACTCATGATAATGATATTAAAAGTCATTTATGGTACGTTTTGATTTGATGAACGAATTATGAAAAAAAAACGGACTCAAGACTTCGCAACTTCGGAATTGGGAAACCAACTCCCTGGACGAAGTTACCAAAAGGAGGGGGACTCACAGTTCATAGTGGAATCCGAACAATTTAACACAATTTATATATACACAATATAGATCGTCATTGTTTTTTAAAAGGCGCAAATAGCAAACTCTAACACCCGGTATTTATTGAGGCAAAAATCTGAAATTGAGCTTAAGTGCACCACACAAATTCAATTTATTTATGCCCATGGCCTACTTACACTAAAACGTATCTAGATATGGTGACGACTATAATAGGAGTAATACGGCATAAGTGGTTCAATATACCTAATATATTTTATTCAATATCAATTTCTTAAATATCTTAAATTAGGATAATAGCGAGAGGAAAGCTGAAAAATGATACTGAATTTTGGATATCCTGCAACTCTTCATTGATTGCACGTATTGGTTACAGTCAATGTATTCGGCTAGAAAGAGTATTACAAAAATCTAGAAGTCATTGATATATTACAGCGAAAAAAGAGTTGGGGCTAGAATGGAGCCTTGTGGTATCCCCACGTTGAAGGGTATATATAGATTCTGAGAAGAAGCCGTCCTCAACCATCAACCGAATTAATCATCAGATGTACTATTCGATATTTTGGACATTGGAACATTGGGACGACTGAAGTTTCTGGTGAAATTCCTGGATTATGAGATATGTTTTTATGCGTGTGTGAACATTATAAAGGAATCTGTAGCACTGGACAGAAAATTCAAAAACACGAATCTTTATGATTCTCAGTGAACGTTCGTGTAGTGCCAGTACATATTTTGCATTTTTGGCGAATGGAATGTAAAAAAATTTGGAACGCATTGCTGTGTTGCTGTTGTTTTTTATGATCGCACGGTGCTTAGTATAATAACTGGTCTGCGCATGAATTGTTTGAGACTTGAGCAAGCCGACATTATTGAACTGCAGTTTACGACCCAGACGACTACATTAAATTGCAAACCAAACGAAATTCTTACATATAATTTCGGATAGGGTGAAGCCCAGCTAAGGCCCTACTAAAGTTCAGACTCAGATGCGGCCGATGTAACTTCAAAATTCTGAAGAAATCCAATTAACTATTCTGGTGGCAAAGCGATATTATGCGCATGAGGAATTATTTCTCAGAACACGGGTGTTGTGTTGGACTCCAGAAAGCTTGAAAAAAAAAACAATATGTGCGGGGTTCAAAAATACTTGAGATTGTTATGTTTATTACTCACCTACATCGTATGTTACTAGATTTGGAATGGTGTTGGCATCTTCAGCAGAGTTTTCTCGGCCTAAAAGGTATTCCCTCATCACTGTGGTGTACTCTTCCAAACTGATATTAATCTGCGAACGAAAATAAATATTACGAATAAGCATCATGATTGATAGGTAGTCATAGGTCAGGACATCTTGGAATAATAATTGCTTTTAATAACTTATGACGGGCACCATAAGATTTTTTCAGTCGATTATTGATCGTCATCAGCATTTTATCATGCACGAATGGAAAGTATATTCCTCTAACAGAACTTCGAAAATAAACATTGCACAATTATTTCCTATTTATTTCCTAAAAATTCCTTCAATTCCTAACATTTCCCAGAAATTCCTCGAAATGCCTCCAAATCTCATTCATTTCCCTAATTTCATTCTAATTCCTCGCATTTCCTCGCGAAATGCCTTTAATTCCCATTCATTTCCCTAAAATTCCTCGAAATTCCCCGAAATTCCTTTATTATTTATTCCATTCCCTTTATTTTTCATTCGAAATCAAAGTCCATAGGCGTGCTGTATTGAATTAATTCATAACATTGCGTTTCCAGAGGCGTACCCAAAGGTCAGAATTCAGGAAATTATTCAAAAATCGTATTCTTGAAGTTCGATAATTCAGTAATTCTCCATCATGAACGTATCCTAAATATTGAAGAAGCTTCAACAATGTAAAAAGTTGTTGCAATTTCGAGATTTTGTGTCGAAACTATATAAGTACTTATTCATTATTGGTCAAAACGGCTTAACGTGGGAATTTCCAAGAAAATAGAGGAATTTCGGGGAAATGGAGGAAATAGTAGAATTTCGGGGAAATGAAGGAAATAGAGGAATTTCGGGGCATTTCAAGAAAATGAGGAAAATAATAGGCATCTTTTAAGGAATTTCCAGTGAGATTAAATAATCAGCCAAGGAATCGTCTCGGTAATCAATCAATCAATCAATATTTATTTCCGTTTCTTGACATGGTTTACATGTTTTGGAATTGTCAATAAATAAAATTAAAATGAAAAGTAAATCGCTCAAAAAACTATTCTTAAAAACTATACTCGAAGAGTGAAATGTAAATATAAAATAGGTAAAAACTACATTCAAAAGTTAAAAGCACAGATATCACATCATTCAAAATATATCACGAAGACTGGGTTTCTATAAAATCATTAACATTATAAAAACATTTTTTCAATAAAAAATATTCCAATTTACGTTTGAATGAATACAGTTCACCAATATTTTTAATTTCTAGTGGGAGTTTGTTAAACATTTTGAGTCCCATATGATCAGGTGCATTGGATTGAATTTTCCTTTTAGAAGGATTTATATGAAAATGGTACATATTCCTTGTTTGATGTTCATGAACATCAGAGTTTTTTTTAAATTGTTCCTTATTCTTAAAAACATAAATGCACATTTCAAAAATGAATAGACAGGGAAGCGTCAAAACATTAAACAATTTAAAAACAGTTCTACATGTTTCTCTATCAGAAATTCCAGCAATACATCTCAAGATTCGTTTCTGGCCAATGAACACTCCTTTCGAATCAGCTGAATTACCCCAGAGGCAAATGCCATACCTGAGTCTCGATACAATTTGAGCATGATAAACATTTAACATCTGATCCACTTCCATCACCGATCGTAAATTGATGAATAGAAATTTAAATGAATTTAATTTAGATGACAATTGTTGACAATGGGATTTCCAAGAGAGATGTTCATCCAGAGAGATTCCCAAAAATCTAACTTCACTATGTGAATTGTACAAAATGTTCTCACCATTTTTAACTTCCAGGTCATCGATGTTTTTTTGACGACAGTGAATTCTCAACATTTGTGTCTTTTGAACATTGAAAAGTAGATTTCTACAATTAAAGAATGATGATACTATATTCAATGTTTCAATGCATTTCGATTGTAAACCATCGGTATCTGTGGAAGATATTACTAATGAAAAGTCGTCTGCATATGCAGTATAATCTCCAGTGCCAATAACCAAATCCAAATGGTTTACATACAGGATGAAGAGAATAGGGCCCAGTATCGAACCTTGAGGGACACCCATCTCAATTTCCCTGCTGACCGAGCGCATAGTTTTGATTTGACTTTCGTGTTGGAACTGCAGCGATACAACTTGCTTTCGGTTCGTTAAAAAAGATGAAATCCAGTTCAGCGGTATACCCCTAATGCCAAAACTCTCTAATATATCTATTAATTTTTGATGGTTCACACAATCGAATGCCTTACTTAAGTCGCAAAATATTGCAACAGGGCATTCTTGAGCTTCAACAAATTCGGCAATTCTTTTGTGAAACGAGTACATTGCTGTAGATGTTGACATTCCGGCACGAAAACCATGTTGCCTATGGCTAATGATATTGTGCTTATCCAAAAATGATAACAATCTATCCAAAAATGCATACTCGAAAACTTTCGCGAGGCTGTACGGGACAGTCACCGGGCGATAATTCTCCAAGACGGTTCGATCTTTCTTCTTGAAGAGGGGAACCACTTTACCCATTTTCATATTTTGTGGAAAGACTCCTAACATGAAAGACATATTGACTAGAATGGTCAAGGGCTTTATAATCACACTCAAGACCTTCTTTAACACAAATCCTAGAACTTCATCCAATCCAGCGGATTTTTTGTTTTTCAACCGACAATTCAACAAGTTGTACAATTCTTCATCTGAAAACGGTTTTAGGAACATACCAAAACAATTGAATTCATTTTTAGGTACGGCGAATTCATCATCACATAAAATGTTTTCCACTACATTTTTGGGAGTGTCAATGAAATAATCATTAAATTCTTTTGCTATACGTTCAGGGGTCTCTATCAAATCTCCATTTGTGTTTTTGAGCACGATATTTTTTTTTCCCGTCGTTTGTTCGTCAGTTCAGCTACTACGTCCCATGTACTTTTCATATTATTTCCAGAATTTGAAATACGATTTTGATAATGACATGACTCGTCATAGTACAAGTTAATGAATAGAGAAAAAATATACAGTGAGTCTACTTCAGTTGGCTAAATATGGAAAGCTTTTTTATTATTGATGACTATTATTTCCTCATTCTCTCGAAATGCCACGAAATTCCTATATTTCCTCGAAAATTCCCCGAAATGCGCCAAAATTCCTCTATTTCCTCTAAAATTCCCCAAAATGCCCCGAAATTCCCCCATTTCCTCGAACTTCCCCAAAAATTCCTTAATTTCCTACAAGGTGTACGAGAAATTTCCCTGTGGTTAACCACTCGATTGGAATAAATCAGCAAGTTCTTCAGAAACATTGTTAACTACTCACGACCAATGAAAGAAGCTCCTTGGCTATGGGCGCATAAATGCAATATACTTGTTATAGAATCTATTCTTTTCAGAAAAATACCTCCCACTGTTAGTAGCAGTGAGAAAAAATATGCATGCTCATCAGAAGAAAGCATCAAACCTGCATGAAACATTATCAACATTATCATCTCGAAAAATTAATGAAAGCGGCATGTATAAAACATCCAGTGGAGTACGGCCGAAGCAAAGCAAGCCGAGGTTGCTAGTTGAATTTGCACTACAGGTGTACAATAATTGTGAAACTGCAAGGCAAACAATCGAACATGTATGTGTTGTTTGTTTGTTTATTTATAGCAGTTATTTTGCTTGAGGTACAAACGATAACAAGTTCAATCGAAGCCGATTACACTGAAGGTATAAAACATTAGAAACGTCATGAACTCATGCGATTAGGAATAATTATTGTGCGTGAGGTTACCAGCAACATTAGTAATATTGTACGAAACGGCGAAACAAAATTCTGGTGGCAGTATTTCGACTTATTCAATGATTAACTTCATGAACATAATTATATCATTATTCATGACATCATAAGCTGAAATCAAAGATTATTTGTTTCTATACATTTGTGAAAAAGTTATGGGGAGGTATCCAAATAGAAGTTCAAAATTGTGACTAAGTATATTTATGTATACAGTTTTTTGGGATCCAGACTGAGTCATTGTTTAGATGATCTCTTTATTTGAATTCGAAATAATGCTTAATTGAAAAGCAAACCCACCTAGTTCCACAAATTTATTTTTCAAGATTTATTTTTTCTACGTGACTAAACGACTAACATTTCAAACAATTCTTCGGGAATACGGAGATATTTGCGTCACTATATATACATATAAGTGATATTAAACAAAATAGTAATGCCAGAGTGACTCACTATCGATTTCAGTTTCTACATTACACAGGGTGTTCCGATAAGCGATTATACAGGGGTGTGACTCTACATGAAAAATTGATGATAATTTGCTGTATAAACTATGGTCCAAACATATCCATTGGGATAATACTCTATGCTGATGCTTTGGAACTAAGAGACAAAATAATACACCATTTCATGGAGTCCTTGATGAGACTATTCGTTTCCATTTTTCCAAACAAAAATCGACGCCTAAGAACGACCCAAATTTTTACCCACATAATATTCTGATGAAAACAATACTCATGTTTAAGACATAAGCTATAATACGTGAAGTATTTTCGATAAGGAACATTTTTGTGCCAAACCCTGTATATTACTATGCAGAATAGAAGATAACGTTGTCATCGGACCGAGCGTTTTAAATCCTACATTTTCTACTAACATCTAGTTTTTACAAGGTAGCCAGGGAAATTGATTAAAATATTTCAAACCATGCTAAAAATCCAAGTGACAGATATAGAATAATCAATTACTGATGAACAAAGCTATAAAAATTGTTGACAATGTGTTTTATTTTTTTTCGAAATAACTCTCTTTCGAATGTGAACATGTTGGTGCATTAGGTTTAAAATAACCAACAATAACTCACGTTAACAATGCTTGCTGATTTGGAGACATGATGATTGAACAGGTAAAAGAGTAAAGGGGATCTGCATTTTGCTATAGGAATTTTATACCGTTAATGAAGAAAGATATAAGAAAATTTCGCGCAATAATTTACATGATGATTTTTTGTCATTTTCAATAAAAAAATTATAATAATCAACTGTGATAAAGAGAGGGTATTAGACGTCAATCACGTATGTATATGAACTTTGGCAGTAACTTTGACAAATGGATTTTCTTCCAACAACCACATTTTCCCTAATATTTATGAATATCACTGATGAAAAGATTCAAAGACAGAACATCATGAGTCAGAACATCATGAATTGTTCATAGCGAAGTTGTATATATGGTTACCAAAATGCGGATATTCATATCACATTTCATAATAATTTTGTGGCACCATGATGGTCTTTCCAATGCTGATGCCTGTTAATATTAATCAATCCCAAAAATATCCTGAACAGAGACTGAGAGGTAGTTTCAGATCTGAGGCTATCCCTCACTCCAAACTAAACAGAAAATGAGTCACATAATATGTATGTACACAAATACATTGTGGGTTATTTGTTTTAATCACCTTCAAACCACGAGTAGTACATTCATTCCAGGAGCTTGTTATTGTAATGAACTGGCATTTAACCAATTTAATTTTTGTGTGTACAACAAAACCTGATTGAATCATCTGAACAAATTATTTCATTTACTCCGCGATTCTCGATACTCGTATTCCAGTTGCTACATCCGAGAAAAAGATGGGATAAATGGTCTCACCCCCGTTTTAAATAGGAATGACTATTTCCATCATTATTTGAAGAGTATGGAAGTTCAGTTGTAGCCATGAGTATTACCAATTGTAGGTATAAAAAGTTTATGGAGTATGCAAGGCGATTTTATGATTGAATATTGTAATGTGAGTGGTAACTGTCGTATAATCCTACTACGAACAGAAAACAACTACTTCCCTGGTAAATACCACGCAGAACATTGACTATTTTCTCTTTCAAACATTTTTGTCAATTTATGGCGTTTCCATTTTTCATTTGGGCATCAAGTTCAGCAAAATCAGATATACTGCAATCGAAATATTTTCATTTCAAGTTGTGAAATGTGGGATATGCTATGACGGCACTGTTTCTCATGATTGAGCCATCTTAATTTTTACAGACGCCAACATACTGTATAACTTTCGACAAGTTAATGAATATTTCATCGGATTCAATGCCGTCTTCATATTTCAGGTTATCGTGGTGGGAAAACGATCAATCGATTTCGATCTCAGACTTAAACAATTACGTCTTGCTGTGTATAATGAGCCCATTTTTCAGACTGGTATTACAACTTGATTCCTCAAATTTATTCGATGAAGTTGTCAGTTTTTTGGCACACTGCAGTTCTTCTTGGGAGCCAATTAGGTTTAGCTTTATGAAACTTAACCTACCACCCATTCTTATCTTCATGGCAAAATCAACGTCCAATGCAAAGTGTGAAAGTTGAATTAATTTCAGAATTTGTATAAGGTATTGACTTCAGATGCTTAGTGCAGCTGATTTTATCAGATTTTTTTCAATCTAGCAAAAACTCCATTTTGACATAAAAAGATCATTTTATCATTAATTTATTCTTATATCGAGATTATTCGTAGCGTCCAAATTTGACAGACAGAAATAAATGCAATTGAAGTTATAGAAAATGATGGAAATAGCCAGTATACTGACGTACAACGGAATTCATCGAAAAGTGGAAATTGGCTTCCACAATATGGGAAAACAGAAAGTCATTATGATAATAAAGATAAATATAATAGAATTCATGAAAATACCCAGCCTGGACCCAACTCAGCAGACTCGGATTATGTACCTATACGACGAAAAAATTACTATTGATGACCAAATGAAAATATTTATCTTTGAATGCGAAAATCACACATCCAATTTATTCGCAAATTCGAATTCTATCTATATACATACCTTGAATTGAAGGAATACAAAAAGTTTCGCAATTAAATGATTGACAAGATGACAGCAAAAAATCGGTTCGAATTGGTTCGAATTTTAATTCGTAGATCCGGCCCTGCGTATACCAGGGAAGTAATTCCTGAAGAACGATCGAATGGAAATACTCTCAATGAAATTATGAACAACAATATAGAGCATTGCATCAGATTACCAGTAACCGAGGAAATACATCACCGTTAATAGTTCCTCCTTCATTTGAAAGGATTTCCGATGTATTATAGATTTTTTGAAAGCAAAATGTCGCATCGATCTATTTCCCACTGGACTCATCGTTTTCAGAAAATCGCAAATATGTCTAATTATTCATGTTCCCTAGGATTTCAATTTCCAGACTATTTCTTTTATTGTTGATCATATGTTATGTTTCCTAATTCTCCATGTGATACAGCAATTAAAACTACACCACCTGGCCTTAGTCGACATTATCTGCTTCCGTCAGGCTTCACCTCATTCGCTCAAGTTGAATTATAATTTTATTTTCATTTGTTTTTCACTCAAAGAACCACCTTTTGTGGAATATACCCCCATGGGATGAAGGTCCATTTCTGGAACTGTTATATGAAGCACAGATTCTACAGAATGAAGAGTGGAAAATCAGCTATAAAAATGAGGAAGAGCTTTTTTTTCACACAACTTTCCATAATCTGAGCTTGGGTCCTGATTCCCCGTATCTTCTTTTACTGATGCGACACTGCAGACTAGTTGCTTGCGAGGTATATAGGATAGTTTGTAATAGTGTCCCAGATTCTATTTTGGGATGAGAAGTTGGGCAAGTCAAAATAGATGTCAATCTGGGAAATATTAATAATATATGAATAAATGATTAAAAAAAGTTCCCGCGCCTCTCAAGAGAATAGTAGATATCAGAATACTAGTGGGAGGTTGTGAATAACAGTGTAGGTAAATATTTGACATAATAATATGTCTTCGGAATGTGGTTGAATATTAATCGTGGAATTTCCGAAAACAGTATCATTATGAGAACTGGTTTTCTCTCATCATCTAAACAAATAGTTTTTTTTTTCATTCAGATCCTCAACTATCGTGATGTTCTTGATCATATTGTTATTTTTTGACGTCTGGGCATCAATCAGAGTAACGCCACGATTTTTAGGGAAATGTCTATGGAATAAATTTAATTATCGGAATAAAAGATAGCCCCCATCTGTAAATTTGATTTCTCACGGCTAAAGTAACTTCCTACTCGAAAAACCCGTTTTATTAAATAATTATTAATGAAACTGTTATTCTTATTTCTAATATCACTGGTGGATCCGATGGTTCGCGAAATTTACTGAACATGTGATGTGGTACGAATATCGTTGAAAACACTACGATTAGTTATTTCGATAATTTTATGACACAAGATATTTGAGAGTTTCACTTTTGTGGATATCTAAACTTGAGAACGATTGAAAGGTGATTTGAAATATATAGAGGTATATGTTGATATATAGAATCCTGAAATCAATGGTATATAATGGATACAAAGTTGGTTTGTGTTTTTATTGACTTCTGTCTCATTCCAATGAGAACATCGTGAACTCGATGAACATGTTATACGGGATACACTTTGTATAAAAAAGTAGAACTTCTCTTTATTTTCCTGTTGGAGAAACATCCTGTAAGTTGAACTAGTCATAAAATATAAGCGTCAGATAGGGGTGTAAGAAAACGAATATAAGGGCGTACGATTCGGAGAATCACAGGTCGTACAACACAATAGAAAAAGGAATATCGGAAAAGTTGGAGTTTCCTGGTAAAAAAACAAGCTAAATCATGTTACATTATAGTAATCGATGTCAAGGTATTTCATTCGTTCCGGTTGAGTTCTAAGAATCTGGGGTGTATTATAGATTACGAAGTAGTTATGAAATTTCGACAAACGACTATATATATACATACAAATATCTATTTGATAATAGGAAAATGATAATTCATTCAATCTGATGCAATCTGAAAGTTAATCCTCATATTTTGATCCATCGGTATTTTACTTTTGTTTCACCACAATGATAGTTGGGGTTCCCAAAATGTATGGAAAAAAGTATGGAATTCACATCTTGATGGTTTTGTTCTCGGTTTTGTTCATACCAGACCTATATAGGAAATATCTAAATTGAATAAATATATATGAATTCCTTATATCAAATTTTGTTTTCAACAAAAGTAATCAGGAAGTTGCAGAAGCCTGTGAAAAAGAATTACCCATCAGGTAGTATGATGAATGCCTATTTTTTTTAAATAATGATCTCAATTTAATTATTGAAGTAGTCTAATCTATCATCTGATGGATTACATTTCTATCGGTGTCTAATAACGATTAAACTGAACTGCCTTTTTCAATTTCATTTTGTGGAGATATTTCTTTTTTCCTTGAGTAGAAACGACAATAATAAACTTATAGGCTAATGTATTTGAATTGCCTCGAGTGGAAATACATCATTATTAGATGTTTCATTTATTGTATTATTCCCAGCTTTTCTCTTATACCATAGTCTCTTGCATGATTGAAGATAGTGACTGTGAATTATCTGAAGCAGCTTTTCATGTCGCAGGAAAGGAAAATTTCAATTTTCAACCTCCTACCAGAGTAATTGCGGGAAAGTATATTAATTATGATATGATACATTCATGACTTGGTGCTAAGAAGTGCTTGAATTTTAAAGATATCAAAGTGAGTATCCTGAGCTTTGGAATCATCAGAAGAAGCCTCTGGTTACCACTAACAAAAATTATGATATCTCGTATCTTCAAAACGAATCAAACTAGGACACCAGTCCCATAATAAGCCAAGAAATTCCCTCATACTGCAATATCGGAATATAACTATGAAAGTGACTTCATCACACCGTTATAAATGTAACAATAATTCACGTCAGCCTATAGTGAATGCTTCTAAAAAAAAGATGCTTTCGCCCAGCCATATCATGATGGAATCCGTTCAGTGTACCTCAAGGAACTGCACTGAGAAAATTTTTTTAATCGTCACAGCAGATTTTTCCGCCGCTATAGCCAAAAATGATGGCTACATAGAGGACAGGAAATATCTTTACTACTGCAGAAGAGAACACTTAACTGCCAACGTCTACCTGTGGTAGCACAGCTACTTTAGAAAGTAATTGTGCTGTCAATAGAGATACTCTCTTATTATGAAAAAATAACTACGCTATGGTAACTTCTCTTATTTTGTTGTTGAAAATTAGATTACTAATACAGGAGAGATATTTGTTGTTGTTAATATGAATGCTTACTGAAACAGGAAAGAGTCTAGAAAAGTAAAGTCCTTGCCAAGAGCAGAATGAGTGTTTTTTTAGTCAGTAGAAGTTAATTCTCTCACAATAGCAAAGATATTTGCTGGAAATATCCTTGAAAGTGGTACCATTTAGCGAATTCAACAAAACTAGGATAAACAAAGTTTAACCAAACCTCCTAATGTCCATCAATCGATATTCAAATTATTGCCAGCACTTTCTGAAAATTTAGAGATTCAATTAAAGTTCGTTTATTCTAGTTTTATTGTTGTACATACCCACTATGGTTCCACTTTCGAAGAGATTTCCCGCAAATATAATGCTATTGTAAGATAATTAACTTCCACTTGCTGATAAATTCCTTTTAGACTGTTCCAGCATAACATCATAATTTACACATACCAGTCGTAGGTATCACAAAAATTCACACCGAACACTCGTTAAGGGTTTTATAATCAAACCACGGAAGTATTTGAATGAAAAGTGAACAAAACACCTAAAAACTAAGTAGGTATTATATAGAAGAAGAACACGAATATTTCGGTAATACGGTGAAATACCTACTGTTATACTCCGTGTGAATAGAAAATCACCGGAATAGCGAACGACGTACGACAGACGAGATAAACTGTTGCAAGTCTGGCGAAAAATGAAAACGATATCAACCGAACTGCGATTTTGACATGTCCGAATCGCTTTCAGCAATTTATTTTTGTTGGGCTACCAAAGAACATTACAATTATAAAGAAATATTTCGTGCGGCGAATAATTTCTGCTAGGGTAGCAGAGAGCATTGCGGTTAATATAAAGAAATATTGAATAAATCTTCTTTGCTACAACAGTAACATATCTCACAATCGTGAAAAAGTACATTTTCATGGTAGCAGAAATGATTTTATAGAATTGCAGTTCTACTACTACAGCCAAATTCATTTTTGTGCGAAGCAACAATACTAGGTTTGTTACTTTTTTGGCAACGACAAGTAAAAAAAACTCAACAAAGACCCTCCCCCTGGGACTTTTCCCAGTGCGGTCCGTACCCCAGCATCAATCAAAAACTCCGCGATTACCTTGGAGACGTCCACAGGGGTGTCCAGTCCCAGGTCCTGCAGCAGCCCTTGGTCACCGCTGGTGGCCCTCAGGCTGGCCAAAACGCAGAGGAACGTCAACCACGCGGCCAGATAAGCCAAAAAGCAACCGCCTCCCATAGCCGGGGGCCTGGAGACGGCATCAGTCGCACCTTACTCTGGTAGGCGCCTCCATGCGCGAGGCAATTCCGTTGGTTGTTTCGCGTCACACTCGGTATACCGGCGTGTGTTGTCGCTGCGATATGCGGCCTTTGACTCACGCGCCACCGCATGCCGCTCGCACTTTTATATGAGGAGGGGAATTGTACTTTCTGGAATCGGTGCCGTTTGCCCAAAACTACGAAGGCGTAGAACGGACATGCAACATTTTTTTTGTTAATTTCGAGTTCGAACTCGAAATTAAGCTGTGAATTTCGAGTTAGGTTAATTTCGAGTTCGAACTCGAAGTTAGTGATAATTTCGAAATTAGCTCGAGTTCGAACTCGAAATTAAGCTAATTTCGAGTTGTAACACGAAATTAGTACTAATTCCGAGTTATAATTCGAAATTAAGCTAATTTGGAGTTACAACTCGAAATTAAGAAAAAAAAATATCGCATGTCCGCTCTACGCCTTCGTACAAAACTCCCTTGTAGTAGAGTGCCAAACGTCTTGAAAAACGCTTTGAAACGAAGTTGGTGGGAAATCGGAGGTATTAAGCTATGACACGTCCAGAAATGTCACCTACCCATCTCCTCTGAAACTTGTCAAAAAATCGTCTTGTGCGTTTGGGGGGTAGGGGGTGGTTTTGGAAAAAATGCATGTTTTTTTTATTCGCCCAAAACACTCGTTTCACTGTGTATGATTTCGATTCGATCTGATGTGTCGAAAAAATCATGTAAATTTTTGAAATCCGACAATACCATAACGATATATGGGCAAATCAAATTTCAAACGCCTATATAATTCGAAACTTATATTAAAATGGTTTTCGAATACATCGGATTTTATCAAAAAAACTCCTATTAGATTCATTAATAAGGGTGATATCGAAGAAAACATACTCGACTGCAGGCCGCACGGGCATCAACGAATAAATTCTCTTCAATACCCTGTCGTTTCTGTTCTGAAATGATTTTGATTTTTTTCTCGTTGGATTATATTTGATTCTTCTATAGATTTTGAATAGGATAATTTATTTCCCTATAACACTATTGCCTCAATTTTTCAATATTCGTTCTCCTCGTGAAACAAGAATAACAGTTTCAGTGCCATCTGTAAAATTCTTTCTCGAACATATCGGAAATCCTTCGGATATTTAGATCAATTTGTCTTGCATACTTCTCTGTCATCATCATGGAAGATTCAAATGATTTCATTGTTTCGAGGAGGAGATGACCATCCCATTCACAAATGATGCATTTTTCATATCAATTTTTTATTTTGTTGAAAGTGAATATTTGATTTCAAAATACATTCGATCTCGTTGTTTGAACTTGGTTTCCATTCTTTATCTGAAGCCAATAAATAATTATTATTATTCAGTTATAAGACACAGCACGGATTCTATAACAATTGTTATAACTACTATTGAATAATAATTGAAAATTACGAAAGCGCTGAAAGGACATCAGCAAAATAAAATTATAATTTCCAGTTTGAACTGACATTTATACATAATTGTCAGATAGAACTGACAGTTATACATAATTGCCAGTTTGAACTGACAATTATACATAATTGCGAGTTCTATCTGGCAATTATGTATAATAATAATAATATAATTGTCAGTTCAAACTGGCAATTATCTATAAATGCGAGTTCTATCTGGCAATTATGTATAATTGTCAGTTCGAACTGGCAATTATGTATAATTGTCAGTTCTATCTGGCAATTATGTATAATTGTCAGTTCAAACTCATAATTTTATTTTCCTGTATGTCCGTTCAGCGCTTTCGTAGAAAATGCCTAAAACGTATTGTGATTCGGAGAACTGAAAGAAACCGGCGAAACGCATTCGCCCGTCACTCGAGTATGTTTTCCTCGATATCACCCTTATTAATGAATCGAATTTCCATTTGAAATAACCATTCGCTTTGTTAAACTTCAGCGCATCGACTTTATAGAAGGAATTTTTTTGACAAACGTGGCCGTTTCTGAGATAATCCGATGTATTTGAAAACCATTTTAATAAAATTTTTCAAGTTCCGAGTTATAGCCGTTTGAAATTTGATTTGCCCATATATCGTAATGGTATTGTCGGATTTCAAAAATTTATATGATTTTTTCGACACATCAGATCGAGTCAAAATTATACACAGTGAAGCGATTGAACTGGATGAGTATTTTGGGCGAATGAAAAAAAATACATACATTTTTTCCAAAACCCCCCAAAACGTACTGGACGGTTTTTTGACGACAAGTGGATTCTTGTTCAGGAGATGGTAGGTGACATTTCTGGACATGTCATAGCTTTTTAGCTCCGATTTCCCACGGGATGAACGATACGATTCGACTGGCACTCTACTATTGGTGTTGGTTCTTTCGGAGAACGGCTGCTTTCCTGGGATTCGTTCGGAACGAATTCGGACGAAATTCACGGTTGATTTTTGCGACGTACCTAGTTCCCAGTTCCATCAAGTTTTCAGTTTCATGAGTCCAGTAGTGGGGAAAAGTGATGCAATCTATCATGGAATATTTTTTGTACTGATGGAAGGAACTATAATAAATTCATTCATAAACACACAAATCGACACTAATGGTGGATTTATGCATGCAAGTCATAAGTTTTCAGTGATAAGTCATAAGAAATATAATAATAATAATATCGTTTTTATTGATGCAGGTTATAGTAATACAAAAACTGAATAATGAATACAAAAAAATGCCCTATATAACATACCCTGCAGAGCAAAAGGCAAAGTTCGCTCTCATTCGAAGTGGTTCCCCACCAGAAAGTGTATATGTCTACAGGGTGTCCCAAATTCGCGGGCCAACATAGAGAACTCGGGAACAATGCGCAACAACATGATGCGAAAAATATTCGAAAAGTTTCTTGGTTTTTGAGATATTTCAAAATAACAAAATTTTATTGATTTTTATTTTTTATTGGCTTTATTCTGATAGATACCAGATAGATTTTTTTTATGCTCTATAATTTGGCAGTATAGAATTTGTAATACGACGTTTCGTAACTAACCTTCTTTTGGTATCTATTGGAATGTAGCTAATAAAAAGTAAAAATCGATACACCAAAATTTGTTTTTTTTATGAGCATGTGCAAGTGCACATATGGTAATATCACATTGAAAACCAGTGGATGAAATCCATGCACGGTCAAAGATCGCAAACAAATACCTAGGGATGCCTCAAGGGCTTGCTCAGGGGTCAATATTGAACCCGATGTTTGTCAACAAGATCATGATCATCGTACAAATGTACACTATCACAAAATAAGAGCTGTGAGACCAATAATGATGCAAATCAATTGAGAGAATAAATAGTCAGTTTGAAGTTGAATGTCTGGTAGACTACGAGCAGAAAACAACTACTTTCCTGACAAATACCACGCGGCTCCATGCCGGCAGAAGGAAGAAACATTCCAGAAACATAGGTTTTCTCTCGTGCAGTCGCAAAAAAGAAGCCATGAAGAGTTTAAATCTAGACAATTATTGTGAGATTTATATTCTAACTAGTGGTTCAGACTAGTTTTAATAATTTACTCAAGAGATTGTAAATATTTCATATTCTTTGAGGCTGGTGAATAACGATATGTTTTTTCATTTAATAGATATTTTTCTTGGATTGTTTCTTCATGAGAATTTTTGATTTATGTTTGAATAGTAACACATTCATGTAAAAATTACCACACATACAATGTGGATATATGTGACTCCCCCATTTTGCTCAACTATCAACCCCATTTTATTATAAAAGAAGGTAATAGTTTTCAAACCCCAATGCTTCAAAATATTACCCACAAAAAAGAATGCTTGTTTTGATCGATACATCTGGAAATATCCACGATCAAAGCTTAAGTCGTTTTACCCGTTTTACCCAACTCTCTCCTAATTGACCAAGCTAAAGAAGAAGGGTTTATCGCATGTAAAACAACAAGTGTATTGATGATTATCGAAACACAAATTCTTTCGATTTTGATTTCATGAATAAAATCAAATACATTTTGATGATATCCTAGTTATTGTTAATTTTAATATGAAACGTACAGTTTGTGGAAATAGTTATTTTGATATTATGCATTGTAGTTCGACACAAGAAGATTCGTTATGCAACCAACAATATATTGAGTGAGGCCTCACGACCGTAATGCCATTGTATGATGTAGGCAAGATTATCTATGCAAGTTTATCTATGCACTAGGTACTACTGAGCTAAATTCATTTTGATTGTTGTCACAACTTGTGGTTAGGTTACATTAGATTAATTCTATTAATGCTGAAATTATCCAGAATTCGTGGAGAATGAAGTTGATACATATTAATAGTGTGTGTTTATCATGGCTCAGACGAAAATTTGGTGTAGTGGCATTCATTTATTTACCAGGGAATCGGAAAATAATATGACAGATTGCAACTGGTAAGTCGTTTAATTAAACTGCCCTACTGCCTACGAAACAGAAAGCGAAATACAGAAACGGAAACACAGCATGTAGGTATCCAATAGCCAATCAAGAGCCGAAATACAAAATCGAAAGCATGGTGTTATTACTTATTAACATGATCATTTCAACCAATCAAAAACGTGTATTTTAGCATGAATGAAATAATCAGAAATATTCTTACTCTGATAGTGTTAGAGATGTGCCATACAAATTTTGTTTTTCTCATGGACGCCATATTTGTTTTTGATAGCTACAATTGAATGGAGCAGAAAAATCCTTTCACATCATCCATGGGTTACTCATTTTTTTCATCACTCGAGACATCTTGAGAAAACACGTTTCTGTTACTTACTAGGTACTGTTTTTATCCAGTGAGAAAATCAATAGATTATCGTCATTATACATCTGGCTATTTTTGTGGCATATATTCAATAATAATTATTTCATAGACGAATAAATATATTTATTTTCACGTAGTATTCCAACCATGTTATACTATTAATCTACAGTCAGATTATATTTATTAACTTATACATTTTCTTCATGTAGCATGTTACTTCGAGGAAATCACATACTAGATATATTCATTCACAAGAAACATCGTGAAAATTAGTTATTCACCAGTTCCTGAACTTGAAATTTTGGCGGATAACAAATCGATTGTTCATTACAAAATAAGCGCATTCAGCAAAATCTCGAGTGGCATTTCAAAGAATATTGATCAGTGTTAGATTTTAGAATGAGAAAACAAAATTAATGGGTTGTGGGTGAAACTTTTCAGTAGGTTCACACAAAAAAATGCTATTTTCGGTTTCAAACGGTAAGTAACCTGTCATCAGATTAGCTGCGTTGATATTTGGTTGATACTTACTGGAAGTTCTGAAAATGTGAAATCACTTGGAAGGACGATTGAGTTACATAGAAATAGAAGAAGATTGGAGACCACATGTCATAGATCTATATTCTTTCGAGCACTTCTCTACAATCTTTTTGAAAACAGATAAAGACAAGTTCATCCAGTCCAAAATTTTTGAATAGATGGGGCTTATACTTGATTTAAACTAACCTAATGTAGAACATTACAAGATTTTCTCTAATTGGGGTTTACAAACCACGACACGTGTCATCTTCTTCTTCTTCTTCTTTTCTTCTTCAGATGGAGTATTATATACAAAAATAATATATTCAATAGGTATTCCTGCAAACTCGCATTCATGAAATGTGCTCACGACAAAAAATATGTCTATCTCTGAACCATGAATTACGAGTTCTGGAAATCCTGGAATGATCTTGAATTTTCAGAAACTTATATATGGAAATGATCGAATAAATACAGGTGCCATAGGGAAAATCCAATGTTCAAAGGTAGGTCCTCAGGTCGCACAAATTCAAGTTCGATTATGTCAGATTTAAATGGATTCAAAATATTAGTAAGTAAAAAGACCGTTCAACTACATATTTGTCCCAGTAGGTAGGTAAATTCCTTCAAAGAGGAAATTCAGAAATTGAAGCACTTTTGCAAAAACCTGCAGATGCCACGAGGTAAAGTGAGAGAGAAAAAAGTTAGGTTAGGTTAGGAGGTTAGGTTAGGTTAGGTTAGGTTAGGTTAGGTTAGGTTAGGTTAGGTTACGTTAGGTTAGGTTAGGTTAGGTTGAATACATGCAGTCAATTCACAAAAATCGATATCTTACGTCTTTAAATTTCTAGGTCGATTGTTGGTTGGAAATGTTTGTCCCACAAATCATATAATAAATTCTGGGATATTTGTTTCACTCTCTTTGCCACAATAATAAAGCGCTATTTAATAACTGGGTAGGTTCGAGAATGAGTTCCAGAAAATGTGAACGGCTGTTGGATTTCTAAGAATCGGGGTGGTTTCTTCGAATTCCCTCACAAATTTCATCATAATTGATGTTAATTCGTTCCAAACGGTCTACGTAGTCAGCCAGGTGAAATAATGGCTTTTTCTGGGAATGTTATCGATTGTATACAGGAATATGGGTAATGTCATGAAAAAATGGAAAGGCCATGAATTGGACAAAAATTATGAAATGGCTTCGAGCTATCAGCCACTTCCAACTTCTTCCAAGTTTTGTGACTTGGGAGATTTTTTCTGGAGTGTTCCTTTCTTCTGTCGCATGTTGTCGCCACTTATTCCAACTGTCTCTTGGAACGCAGCTCAGTGCAGTCAAATAGACGCAACGAAGATGCATTATTGGGACAGGCACCGCTTCGATGGAGATCTCACGGTGTCTACTCGGATAACTACCCTGCACTGATGAGGGCCAATAAGCCCGAAACTGGTATGTAGGTTGTAAAGCGTGCCTGTCTGCTCGATGTGAATTTGTCACGTCTTAGGAAGAAAGAAACATTGCGATCTGCATTCACAGTTTGAATTTGTTGCAGAGACTACGAGCAAATATAATTCAATGTTCTGCGTGGTATTTGCCAGGATAGTGATTGTTGTTTGATCGTAGTCTACCAAACATTCAATTTCAAACTCCGATTTATATTTTTATTCTTTTTTTCAAATACAGTTTCAACATTAGAATTCACACCGTATCAATAGATACGTCATCTGTATATTATATTGGAATAATTTGAACTTATTTAATTTAACAAAGGCCTTTTCTTCCAGATATATATATATTACATCATGAACATCATGATGAGTAAAATGTGGCTTAAATAATTCAACATCATATATGCTTAGGAACGCTAGATCCGGCATCATGTATCTGTTTGGTATTAGACTTATTATTAGAGGGGTCTGCTCACGGTTTATCAAACCGTGGGGCCTGCTGTGGAATGTTCTAAGTTATGAAGTGGTAAAACACATAATGTATGGTCAAAAATCAAAACGTAGTACTTTAAATCCTTGCTCCTCGTCCGTATCTAGCTTAAGCATATAAGATCTTAGGTCTGACAGTTCCTTTCATAGATCTTATTGCTTACGCTAGATCCGGCCAACCGGCATCCTGGATGGTCACGTGGGACAATAAATTTGTATGGTCAACAACCAAACAACTAAGGTCGAGTTCCGAAATTCCCAACCAGTACTGTTCAGTACCACAGATTCAGTACTATAGATCGTTCTACTGGTAGTAGTCATAGAAATCATATACTATATAATATATAGTATATGATTTCTATGGTGGTAGCTTACTAAACCTAAATTCGTTCCGAAATTGCTGACTCATCAGTAAATTCAGTTCAACCCCAACGGACCTAAAAAACAAATTACCTGGATACCGGATCTAGCGTAAGCAATTCGCGATAGAAAGTAACACGTAGCACTATGTGGCACTACTGGCACTATCTCATGGTAACAACTCGAACTTCTCGAAGTCTGTTTTCATATTTTTGATATTTCTGTCATTGCCACCAAACAATAACTGAAACGAGAAAAACGATAAGATTTCACATGGATTTCACCAGAAAATCTCTGGAAAAACTGCTGGAAGTACACCTTTCACATCAGAAGCGAAAATAAACAGAACAGAGGTTGAAAAGTTCGTCTGTGGCCTGTGGGTTAACCATAGAAATCATCTCTTCAGTGGTTATCCCACTTCAAGAATTCAAGTGGTTCACGAGTCACCGCTAGGGTGGTAGCGTATCGCTTAAATTCAGGTTGAGTAAGCTACCACCAGTATAATTCAGTAATTTCAGAACGATCTACAGTACTGAACAGTACTGGTTGGGAATTTCGGAACTCAACAACAAATATAGTATGACCAAAGTATGACCTTGACTGGTCTTGACAGTTGACACTCTTGACACATGACACATGTTTATTGTTTTGTTTTATTTTATTTGTTTTGTTGAAAGTTCAGAAAGTTGAGATATGGACTCTGATCTTTCTTGAAATTTTTGTATCAAAAATTCAATAAAGTGCATGTATTTGTATTGTTATTAGGAAAAGTTTCATTGTCATTATTTGTTTTTTCGTAACTCATAAACGAAATATAGTGAAACTCATAGTGAACCCATATCAGCTAACAGCTATGGCATCCTTTCAAAAGTCTGGAAGTAGTGGAAATCCTTCTCGAGAAGGTGACAAACTGACGGTTATTACGATAATAGAAAATTGTTTCATTTGAATTAAATCATTTTCTCAATTTTGAATAGATGACTGGGGAAAAAGATTGCCTTGTTCCGAAGACTACCGATACGTTTATCTTAGGAGAGCTTATAGGAACCGGATCTTTTTCTAATGTTTATAAAGCTGTCATTAGGGTAGGTAGGACTTGTTCTATTATTTTATGTGAATTATGTTTTTTCTTCAAGTAGTAATAATTTCATTTCAGGGTGCAAATGACAATATAGCTATAAAAGCTTTCAAATTACATTTGAAAGATGGAAAGGTTTTCGAGAGAGCTGCATCTGAAATGGCATTTTTGCAGATTTTGGATCATGAAAATATCATACAATTCATATTGTGTGATATGAACAGAGAGTGAGCTGAATTTAGATGTTAATAATCTGAAAAAATATAACTAGAATTGTTAATGTGGTTTTCAAATTTCAAGTCTAGGTATGAAGAGTTTTGCCAAAACCAGCATCATATATTCACAGTATTTATTTGAGATTTATTTACTTTGAAAAAATCAATTGTGTGAATAAGATATTTTTTTTTCTTAGGAAATAGAGAATATAATTATATTGTTCAAGTGAACCTTTTTGATTCAGTCATGTGAGTTCATGATGTTGACATTGAATGAATAACTAGTTTTCTTAATTGTTTGTTTTATATTCATATTCCACAAACAACCCATATGGTCTAGTAAATATTTTTTCTTTGTACATCTATAGATATAATACCTTAATAATTTCATTTTCTTAGGTTTATGTATCTGGGAATGGAATATTCTCCATTCGGAAGTCTTACCAAAATCATGGCTAATGGACAAATGTATTCAGAAAAGATAGTTCAGGGAATAATGAAACAGATAATGTCAGCTCTCAACTATCTTCATGAGAAATACATCTCACATGGAGATGTAAAACCGGACAATATAATAATTATCAAAGAAGATCCCTATCTGATCAAGATAAGTGATTTTGGGTTAGTACCTGTTTTAGGGTTAGATTGAAATCATTTTACAAGATACTGAACCAGTACAGATAGAGACAATAGTCTGAATAAGTTGATAATCTTTGACTGTTTTTGGAGCATAAATAAATAGTTGAATTCTCCATTTATTTCAGTTTGGCTGAAGTCCTAGTGGATCCAACTCCATGTATCAAAAAAATGGGATCTTTTTGTTACATGGCCCCTGAAATACATTTGGGATTCCCTGCTGATTTGACTGCTGATCTTTACTCAGCTGGTATAGTAATGTATGAACTGCTGTTTGGTAGAAGACCTTTCACAATAACATCAACTAAGGAGGCTTTTGCATCACTCATGAGGAAGAAACCCACTGTAAATGTGAGTTGATTTTCACTAATGTTTGAGGTAGAATAACCATTTGAATAGTCTAATTTATCCAAAGTTATTGTTAATCATCAATTTGTTTTGTACTTAGTTATTGATTCATGTAAATAGGTTTTTTCCCAGAAAGTATTTCACTCTGAAGTTTCCAAAGTAGAGCTCAGACTACTCCACTCTGATCGTTTTTCATCTGTCACAGTTGTCATCTGTCACACTGTATCTCTTTCTAGTACATGCCCACTGTCTACATTGGATTATCCCAAGAATGCAAAGACTTTATGAGAGACCTGCTCAGCTATGAAAAGCAAAAACGCCCTCACGGCGAAGCACTCAGAAAAAATCCATTTATTCACCTTGAAGAGGACAGCAGACCATCTGTAGACTATTACAAGAAAGGCTGTGATATTCTCACCGAGGGCATAAATCTACTCAAAAACAGGCAATTCGGCCCTGCTTTCATATCAGTAACGCATGCCATCCTGCTTCTACAGATATATGCCAGGTCTGTATATAATGATACAGGACTGTACACATATTTGTCCAACAGATTGAGGGAGTACAAACATTTCAACAAGGAGATTGAGAAGAGGTTGCTGAGCAAAGACGATCGGGAACCGCTTCATATGCCTCTGAACAATGAGCATCTGAGGTGAGTTTTCTTCTAACTTGGACTTCATTCAGTCTTGAAGGAATGGGGAATTCTCCTTCGGACGATGATTAAGTAATTCTTATTAAATATCTTCAAAACGTCGCATTTCAAACTCACCATTTCAACCTTTTTCCTAAAAAAAAAAAACATTTCAAATGCTTAAAAGATCAAGACTTGCTATGGGGATTTAAAATTTAAAGCACCTTGTTCCTATTTCACCATTTGGCAACATCGACTGCTGATTTCATAGATAATAATGGACAACAAATCCATTACGTCATTAGGTAAATAGTTATATTTTGATCAGGTTAGAACACAGAACTTATACTACCAATAAGTTCTGTGGATTAGGTGCCATTCTGCTTATTTCTGTTCTATGCTCCTCAAAAGATATGCTGCAGTGCTGCACAGTTTTGGAGGTTATGTTCATATTTGACTTGTAGATGGATTGGTGTTTTTGTTGGATTGAAAATCATGTTTTGACTGATTTTTTTTCATCAAACTGCTTGTTTGCTTCCTTAATTATACATTGAAATCAAGTGTACATAATGAAAGTTTTGCCAAATGTGAAACAAAGCGATTTAAAATCTAAAACCCCATATTTGAAAAATTAATTTAGATAGTGTCCGCAACGAATTCGAAAAATTCATGAATGAAACTCATAATCAATAAGTTCATGCTTGTATTTGCTGTAATAAACCGAATTGAGGAATATTCCCCATTGTACTGTTTTTGCATGAAAATAATACAGGACAACTCGTCTTGTCCAATTTCATGGCTTTTTCATTTTACATGTTGTGTTTCCAAGATAATTTATGTGTTGCTGTGAAAAGGTAACCAAACCGATATATTCCTCTTCATTTAAGATGTATGTTAAGCTCCACGCCGGTTTTGGTGAACGCATTTGATATGTGTTTGGTAGGAGAAATGTATATACGCCAACACAACATTCAAACTGGCGGAGAAATGCTTCGCAGTGGATTGGATATTCTGTTTATCAATATTCGTTCAGAACCAGATGCAGACCGCAAATCATTGTTATTGTCCAAGGTAGGCGGGAAAATACGTTAATCTAAATTTTTCTTCGACTCTGAAGTAAAATGATATTTATTCATTTCAGTATCAAGTTGTGAATTTTGTATTATGTGAGCAACAAATCTCATAATATGTATCTTTGATATGGAATAAGACAATACTTGAAAGGAAGAGAGTTATGTAAAAAAATCCTCTCTCAGTCTGTACAGATGAGAGAGTTGGTGATACCTCTTCTCCTAATATGTAATTCAACTTTTTTTTCTCAGATGAAGCAGTGGGTTAATCTCCTTGAGACATTGCTGAGATATGAAGCAAATCCAAAGCCAATTGGGCAGAAGTATAATTGAAGTTTGAATTTTTGTTTAATATTTTTCATTTGGTTCATATTCGCTGTTTCATTGAATTTTGTTATTTATTTAGTTTTATTATTGAGAAACTGATTATTTGGGGTTTGTTTCAGAACAAATACTTTCCTAGTAACTTTCAATTGTGTTTCTTGAATCCTAATCTCATATCTGAAAGTGATGCCCAAATAATCAGAAGAAAGATTTGTTACCTATTTTTATTACATTATTCGTGTTCCATCGTTTTGCTATGCTTTGCAAGAAGACTGATATTCGTACAATGTTGCTAACTAGTCAAATATAGCCATAAATTATGAGAAGTTTTCATGTGGAAATATCTCATCTGGCGTTCTGAATAATATAAATATTGTATATTTTTGTAATATCCCTAGATTTCCTCATTTATATAAAATTCAGTTTGTTAGATTTGTTGATAAATATAAATAAACTATCATTTCATATACTTTTTTCAGTTGTTTGTGTTGTATATTTTTTCAATTATTACTAAATATTGTGGCCTATTGTAGTGAATAGGAAATGTTATCATTGGTCTGAAGCTCATGAGGGTTAAATAGAAGTTTGCGTATATGTCTTAAAAAGGACTGATATATGATGAGATTGCCTATCTAGGTAATTGAATAGCAGTCATACCATTCCATTGAATGGGAACCCTGAACTTAAAAAATAATATCCATGTGCCTTGATCAACACAATGGTGCTAGTAAGGAAAATTAATCTTGTATCAAATTTGAACTTTTGAGAACGCGGTCTTACTAACGAGAGATGGATAGGGTAAAATCAACGGTCCCAGTACATTCAGTTTTCTTCAAGTTCTGGAATTATGAACTAGATTGTCACGTGGGTTCCTAGAGATCGATTTTAAATATAAAACCAGAGATAAGTTACCCACTTATCTCTGATAATACATTTAGCTAAGCTCAGGATTTAAGCTCGCTATACTTTTGAAGCGAGCTTAAGTTAAGCTGAAAGTATAAGGCGAAATCGGCCGTTAAGCAATATAGAAGAATTTGAGAGTACCATCTATTCTATTTTGTGTATTGACTTGAAAATCAAAATCAGAGAACTTATTATGGTGAAAAAAAACTAGTTTGTTTCAAATTATATCGCCACCTCTCGGATAACATTCAAACTGGTCACCCCTGACACTGACTCCGCTACGATTCACTGTAAACTCCGCCATCTAGTCGTTGAAAATCGAACAGATAATATTCCTCAGCAAGTTGTAATCTGAATCATAATAACGTGAGAAGTCAGTGCATAGCGCTAACACAGCCATCCTATTTGTTCATCATCCTTTTGGTAATAACCTTTAATATTGTATAGTTATTTATAATTAAAAAAGAATAGTACATTGCTTGACCCGCCATCTATTGATTGATCTATTGCATCAATAGTGTGATCCAGTTGTTGAAAGCTAGACCGTTTATAACATTTCCTTAGAATTTCCAAAAATGCTTTCAAAATACCTATACTTTACAGTTGAATTTGATTAATTCTTCAAACCTGCAGTATTAGAAATAATTTTTCGTACATATCTAATTTCATTTTGTGCGATGTACATATTAGGCAACAACAACAATAACTTTATTGAATTCGCATTCACCATAATATCAAATTCTGCGCTTTCACCGTAATTCGAACATATCTTGAATTCTTGACTGAAACGCCCAAACGTATCCATAAAATTAAAATTTTGCGAATTTGTCTAGTTATGTATTTTTTCTATAGAATATGATTGAGTGGAAACAGTTTAATGATAATCATCATAGTATTCTCAGTTCTGTGATCAAATATATATCTATTAATTCGATAACAAAGGGTCTAAATAGTGTTCGAACAATTTTTTTCTAATTCTACGAAATCTCCATTCCATTTCAACATGAAGATATCTGGATCAATACATATTTTAGAATAATCGATTTATTCTCTTATTGAATTGATTGGTATTTTCTATTTCTGTTTTCATCATTTATTCATGAGATAAAATTGATACAAATATGATATAATTAAATAATTACCTGATGCAATTTTTTCAGATTTATTCATAACAATAAAGCTCTTACCATCGTGACAATCGAGGGTTGTAGGTACCTATGTCCCTAAACTCGCCCCTAAAAACATCTGGAAAAATGTTTAATATATATTCAAATAATGGTGAATGCGCATATTAGTTTTCTGGTTAATGGAAAAAATGATGAAACAAATCCTATTCGCATCAATTTTGCGAAATTCGTATAAGCATGAACCTACCTTTATTGGACTTGACTATCACAAAAACGAAAAAAAAAACATTGTCGCGTGTTTAGGAAGAAATGAACAATTGCATTCTGCATTCACAGTGTTCTGTGCGGGTGGACATAATTCAATGTTCTGCGGGATATTACCCAGAAAAGTATTTATTTTGTTTTCTGTTATCCACCTGTGTCCCAAACTGTGTTTGAAATTTTCATTTGTTCAAGACGATGAGAATATTTCATTCATTTTTGCGAAAAATGAGAATGTCCATAATAAGCTGGGACAATGCTAATATCGAACGTGAAACATAATCTTTTGTCACGATAACCAATAAGTGTAGCGTAAACAAAAATATTTTGGAAAATAATATTTTTCACTCGATTTTTCAGTAGGTACCCATTCGTCACATCACATTTTTTCAACCCCTTCAGTAAGATAAAAGTGGTGCCATTTTCTGGCATGCGATATCAAGCAGGAATAAAATTCTCAAACGAACTACGCTTCTTCTAAAATTATAGAAAAAAAATCTAACGAAATTAGTTTCAGAAATGAGTTATCAGAAAATTCATTTGATAGAATCACATTTCATCAACTTTGCATGATATATTGGGCGAAGTAGCGATAATCATTATTGGGCGAAGTAGCGGGCGATAATCATTGAATAATGGCTAGTGATCAGGTATACCTAAGGTAGTGAAAAACGCATTCAGTCGATCCATGTCAAAGATGAGTTTATCGGGATCGGGATATGAAGGAATCTATTCTCAGAGCGAGGACACATAATGTGATGGGTGACAAAAAACATAAGTAATGTGATTTGGAGAATTTACATTCTAAACATAACCGTGGGTGGTCCATGTTCGGAGAACATCGACGTCGGTCGCCGCTAGAGTGCAGAATCAAAGTAAAGTAACTACAATGAACGATTCGACTCGAGCCGTGCCGTGAGCCGTTGCACTGGTACACCACTACGGAGTACGGACTACGGCTACGCCGCCACGCCACTCAGTAACTCACTGTCTCTTCAGTGTGCGAGCGACTCCGAGGCAGAGTCTGTGTCGTCGTCGTCCGCGCTCCAACGTGTTCACCACATCTTGTTTACTTTCTTCGCCTCGCGTGCTCGACAGTTCGTTCACCACCAACATTTCGGCAACCCTCCTTAGTCCGCACCAATTTCAACTTTGACGGGTACTTAGACACTGTGTCTAGTTCATCTGTGGCACAGGTACGCAGAATGTCGCCGACGACGGTGTTCCAGGGGGATTTCGGCTCACAACCCGGGACTGGCGATCGTTTTAGAAAGTTTAAACATCCGAGGAGATGCCTGAATCAGCTGGGGCTTTAGACCGACCCGACTGAAGTGACTGAGAGTGCTATTAGTGGCCATCCAGTGAAATGCACAGGGTAAAGATCGCCGATGATTTGGTCTGAGTATTGGTGCCGGAACCGTGCTGTGCTTGACGAGGATGGTATCCATGGCGCCGTCGGACTCGCCAGAGACTACAGGAAGGCACGAGTCGGACCTCTACACGAGACCCGGCTGGGTGGACGCAGACATCGCTCTAGGCCAGCTGGACCAGGTAAGCCCCCGCGGAAGGTCGCTTCCTGCTTCCTGCTCTGGAGCCGCGACCCGCGCGTCCTTGGAGTGGTCCCTTTAATCGGGTGTGATAGATGATTTTCGGAGCCAGACCTGGTAGGCGATCTGCCGTGTTACGTTAGCCTTGATGGGACCACCGGCCAGGCTGCGTGTGTGGTCCGCGGCTAGCTTAGTGGCTCGAGTTACCTGGGCCCGCACCCCTCCGCCCGCCTGTGCTCTACGTACCCCTACTCATCTCGTACCGACGATGCTTTTCCGGAACCGAAAGTTCAACCCCCGATGTCTCAATCTGCCTGCTGCCAGTCCGCCGGTCGTCTGTTCTGTTCTGCTGGTCGGCAGTGGCGGCTCGCCGATCGAGCTTCGGGGGTAAAGCCACCGTTTTTCTAAAGGACAATTCATGAAATAAGCATCACCAACTGACTGCTCATTTATATCCAAAGTTGTCTTTCCTCTCAGTGGAATCTGGAAAATAAGGTTAATGTATTGTAAGAGAGGAAGTTGATGTAATATATATAGGTATCCTTTCAAATGCTCCAGCTTGTCCTTCACTGACCCGTTTTCGAAATCGCATTATAAAAGCGTTCACTTGGTGATCTACGCGAATTCACTAAGGAATTGTGGGAGATTTCAAACACAATCATGACCATCATCATCATCATTGCGCTCATTCATCACAAGTCATTGAAATTATCTTTATTATCTCCATTAGGAAAGAAACTAGTTATAGATACGATTAATTTGCTGTCTGTTCCATTCCTGACATGTAATGAATCAATTATTGAGTATTCTCGAGAAGATATCCTGCATCAAGTATCGAACATTAATAGTTGTGTTCATATAAAGAAGACATTTTTATTTACGATTATAATGCGGCCAAGACGTTCAAGGTATATTTCCTACATTGAAATTATTTTCTGCAATAAATATCGAATTCGTATAACATTTTTGACTCGATTTTTGAGTTAATAATGTATCGCAAGCCACTACAGTACATTTGATTGATAACTTGTACTTCAAAAGTTGAAATAAGTCAATAATGATTATCTAATATCCAATAGAATTATAGAGGTGGATATTACAGTCACTGTCACCAATAATGAGAAATAGCAAATTGAAAAGAAAATAATACTGAACGATTTCGAATCTTTATTCGAGCCTTTATTACATAGCGCGCGTTCTAACTACCTGTTTTATTTTATGCCTCGGACTTCCTCATGGACCAGCAATGGAGACAAAAAAACTTAATTATGTGCCTAGAACCAATGGTATGACCAGAACGTGTTATCGGTCGACGCATACCATCCGTCAAAAAGTTTGTTTGCTTCAATTGGACTGTGCATTGGAATAGAGTAGAGTAAAATGTCAGTGAAAGTGGTGCAAAAGCAAACCTAACTTCTGTTTCAAGATGTTGACGATAAGAATAATACGAATTCATGAGTTCGTAGTTTGAACGTTTTTAAAAAATATCAGGTGCGTGGATTCCCAGAATTTTGAAATTGTAGAGAAAAATGACCCTACATGCACCAATTTTTTTTCGAAATCATAACACCCTGTATCTCGGAAACGGAGTGTTCCCGGACGTGTTCTTAGCAATTCTTTTTTTTTTTATTGCCTACTTAAGTGTAGTTTTGAATACCATGTACGAGACTCTGTCTGAGATGTGGGTCAAGGTTGCTGCTGAGATCGAGGTTGAAATAATCGTGAAAACAGTATGAGATTGGAATGTTTCGACTTGAAAAAACGTTCCAAATAAGTAATCGTTTGCCATATATCTAGCTTACGAACGTGAATTTTTCTTCCATAAAAGATTATTTATTTGTTGCCTGGATTCGCACAGGAATAATAATGAATCTACTTCAACATTTCTTAATACCTGCGTTGAATGATTCAAACGGAAAACCGATCATTAATGTCGTTTAATAACTAGCCAAAGAAATAGAACCTAACATTAAATAATTTGAACCAAATTGACGTACTTACAATTATGGGAAGTAATTCTGCATTAAGTGCATTATAGCAGCCAGGAAAACCACAAACACATCATTGAAAACGCATTAACACTTGAACGGGGCCAGTAAATAAAACTATTAGAAGCAGGATGCATGCATGAGCGGCGTATCCATTATTTTCCCAGTCCTGAAATCAAATGCAAACATCTTCACATGAAGTCAAACATGTTGAAATGTGAGATTTGGAAGTTGAATTCGTACACTCGATCACACCTAACCTTTTTCTGGGATTTTTTCTGGACCGCCACTGGGGTTTAATTCGGTTTTGGCTTTGGAGTGATCTTGACTCGCGTCTTTTATGGTTTTCGGTGCAATGATCATTCGTCAATTAAATGCCAGTTTCTTTGTTTTGGATACAGTTAAGGTCGATTAGGATCGTGAACCATTCACTGATTTTTACTACACAACCTATCGGTACAAAAAAAAAGAAAACGCGAAATATGTCGTTAACCGTTGATTGAAATAAATCATTCGAATTATCTTTTTGCGTTGAGTGGTTACCTAACGATTATTATGCAATAACAACTCGTTTGTTTCGTGGAAGTGTCGAAAATAACTTCTGGCCATCGAGTTGTTCTATTAATAGCCATTTTAGGAAGGTGGGCTTTCAGCGACATTGAGAAAAAATCAAACGTTCTTATCTTCAAACTACACACTATACAAATAAATGATATTTTTCGAGTTCGTTCAGTACTAAAATCTCTAAAGTAATGAAGAAAGCAATCTAGATCGAGCTCATCACTGACATTTATAGAACACCGTATAGGCAAAGTTCACAGAATCACTATATTAGATTCTGTCGACTTTGAGGTTTTCTTTTCGTGTAGTCAAAAGATACAAAAAAAAACAATAAAACCAATGTACTGGTTTCAAATACTAAAGAAGCTAGCAAAGCCACACACGAATTTCGACTCGGGATAGATCACATAATTTTATGCTCATTTTAGGCTAATTTATTACCCTATTCCCAAATTTTTTGCTCTTCTCTTTGACAGAAAAAGCTGTGGCTTCGCTAGCTTCGGCCGAACTCAGCAGAGCCATTTTTGAAAAACAATAATTTTGGTGTTTTGAAATAGCCAAATTGTAGAGCTTATTTTAGGCTAATTTATTACCCTATTCCCATTTTTTTTGTTCCCTCCCTTAATAGAAAAACTTGTGGCTTTGCTAGCTTCGGGCGAACTCAGCAAAGCCATTTTTGAAAATTCACTTTTTTTTGCGATTCAATATAACGATATCCAAGTACTAATTTTAGGCTATTTAATTACCCTAATTTGATTTTTTTTGCTCCACGCATTACAGAAAAAAACAAGATTTTTCGATTTTCGCCAAGTCGATGATGCAATCATTTCAAATTATAATTTTTTGACGATTTAACTTGTCAAACCGATGATACCCATCGCTGGATCAATGAAATGTCCATGTTGGAATGTTTTATTCGACGTTTTTTAAAAAAAACCTGTGGCTTTGCTGGCTTCGGGCGAACTCAGCAGAGCAATTTTTTCAAAAACATTATTTTTCTGTCATTTGATATTTGGATATTTTAAGACTAATTTTAGGCTAATTAATTACCCCAATTTGATTTTTTTTGCTCCACGCATTACAGAAAAAAAAACAAGATTTTTCGATTTTCGCCAAGTCGATGATGCAATCATTTCAAATTATAATTTTTTGACGATTTAACTTGTCAAACCGATGATACTCATCGCTGGATCAATAAAATGTCCATGTTAGAATGTTTTATCGACGTTTTGACAAGTTAAATCGTCAAAAAATTATAATTTGAAATGATTGCATCATCGACTTGGCGAAAATCGAAAAATCTTGTTTTTTTCTGTAATGCGTGGAGCAAAAAAAATCAAATTAGGGTAATTAATTAGCCTGAAATTAGTACTTGGATATCGTTATATTGAATCGCAAAAAAAAGTGAATTTTCAAAAATGGCTTTGCTGAGTTCGCCCGAAGCTAGCAAAGCCACAAGTTTTTCTATTAAGGGAGGGAGCAAAAAATGGGAATAGGGTAATAAATTAGCCTAAAATAAGCTCTACAATTTGGCTATTTCAAAACACCAAAATTATTGTTTTTCAAAAATGGCTCTGCTGAGTTCGGCCGAAGCTAGCGAAGCCACAGTTTTTTCTGTCAAAGAGAAGAGCAAAAAATTTGGGAATAGGGTAATAAATTAGCCTAAAATGAGCCTAAAATTATGTGATCTATCCCGAGTCGAAATTCGTGTGTGGCTTTGCTAGCTTCTTTAGTATTGGTTTCAAGTATAGGGCATACAAGAATTCGCAAAAACACTAAATCCATTCCTCGAAATTTAGTGGTATCCCCTATGACAACTTGACAGCTATGTGGTTGCCACCCACGATCGTCTTCGACAATATAATGTGATTACCATACGAGTATGCGCTGTATTTTGTATTGTTGTGGTTATTCCGACTTTTTACGTTGTCTTGAATTTTGATAGGCAATATTGGGCATGGTACCAAACCCACATTCCCCTGTAGAATTATGCATAATTTGCAAACCAGAACATTGTGGGTTGGTGACTATACTCTTCGGGCAATCTCCCTGACAATCCACCATCATTAAAATACGGAGCGAAACGTTTGGATAATTATTTAAAAAAAAAATTACTTTTTCAATGGAGGACATGTTACAGAATCAGAAATTTAATTTTCCTTTACTATAGCACACTAATTTCATTGCTGTATTTTAGTTCGTATAATCAATCATTCGATTTATCTTTTGACCTCTAGCTTCAGATTTCGAAAATGAAAACAGAAAATGTAAACACCGGGTATATTTGAAGCAAGTATATTTACTCTATATAGTCTATATTGTATACGCATCTAAAACCTCAGGAAATGGCGTAGCTATATAAAAGTAAAACTACCCTCACAGTTCTTCCACAATGAACGGGGTCAACCAACCCTTCAGTTTTGTTCCCCTCTTCTTATCACGGACCATCTTGGTCCATAACGTTCAATTTTCGATATCTGCTTTGATGTCGTTGATCGTTGTTTGCTCAAAAGAAAATAAGCAATTTAGCAATTTATCATACAGTAGGCTTCTAATTGAATGTCCCATCCTGCTTGTCATTTTCCAACGTCAAATGTCAATTGTCGAATTGACGCATTAACTGACATATTTTACAGCACCCAGTCCTCATTATTGTCCCTCCCCACTGTGAATATTACAAACATATTATCTTCAAACGAGGCCCGAAGATCATACTCTTGGACCTACATGGTGGTCCTTTTTATTGCGTACCATTATAGAATACAATGTTGCACACTGCGATTGTCAGAATGAGAAATATAGTTGTCAATTGATTTATGGCCAATGAGAACGCAGCATTAAATCGTGAAAAGGTGACGTTTTTGATAAAGAAGCTCATTCCTTCCGAGAAATCACTGGGATGGTGAGCGAAGGCTCACATTTCCAGAAATGGATTTACATTTTATTGCTTGGGCTTTAACGGTTGTCGGCTTTTTAGATTAGGGGAACGATTGGGCATGCAATAGAATCTATGTATTAGATGAATACTAATCGGGAGCTCGGTTATTTTTTAATTACTAATCGATCGACTATTTATAATGCCACAGAAAATGTTTTTACTTAGTTTTTTCTAAAATTTCGAATAGATTATCTTCGAGGGATAGATGAAAGTTCTTTATTGTAATATTGTGTCTCGTTTTGTTTTCGAAATAATTTCAAAATTGAAAATGTGCCTATATATACATTTGAAATATCAGAACACGTTTTCCATCAATGATTACGAGAAAATCACGTGGCTACAACCCCCCATTTAGGTGGAGTATGATTTGGAATGAAAATCTAAAATGATTGAGTAAAAATATCAAATTCATCTTCATTTACAATACCATTCCCCAAGTGCACAAAAATGGTATTTTTGATATTAACGAACCTGGGACACGCTGTATATACAGTGAAAGATATGATTAACCTCGAAATGAATATTAATGTTGAGTTATTGATAGGTATTAATAAGTATTTGATTTATGGCGAATTACACTGATAAAAATAGGTGGAAAAAAACCGAGGGGCAAACAACTCCTCAAAAAAGCGTACACCATATTTAAAATACTTGTAATTAAGGTATTTAAAAGCTATTTGTGATTACTTAAAATAATTAGCAAGTATTTAGAAGTATTTAATATACTTGAAAGAATTGAAAATATTTAGAAGTCATGAGTAGATTTTCGAAACATTTAAGGGTAATAGTGGTAATACAGCAGTATTTGATAATAAATAGAGGAATTAACAAGTATTCAAATCTATTTCAACAACTTAAGAACTATTTAATGATATTTATTAAGAAATCAAAAGACCTGGAATACAAATCAATATTGATTTTTCCTTATTATGAATAAGTAGCTGAATAATTCAAGATTCTGAGAATATTTGGTATAACATATCATAGTGTTCCGTTTAAAAAAATCGACTTCTTCAAGTTTATTTAATAATCCAATATGCGTTAAAATTTATAGGATTTCAGTAGGTATCTACTGACTAGAAAAATTCGAGGAAAAATTTTACATTTTTTAATGATCTTGTATTTGCTGTCGAAAATTGAAAATTAATTTATGTCGATAACAGAGAGAGATATACTATAGCCGAGGCAAATATATTCAGAATATTTTGTATAATCCGAAAATCCAATATTATAATGTAATAATATGGTGTTTGTTTTGAAATTTCAAAGTTGGTTTAGTAACACTAGATCTGGCAACAGGGTAGCAGTCAACATATTTTCAGAGGCTTTCCTATGCCTTTCAAAATTTAAAATGACAGAAAGTATGAACAATCAGCAATAATACTGGTGTAATAATATAATAATGATTTTTATGATTATTCTTCAGAAGTAAACAACTAAAGTACAAAAAACGCGTTTTTTCTCGCGTGAACTGAGAAGTAAAAAAAATTATCAGTCATGGAAGAATCATCACAAGCCGTCGGGACGCGGATGGGTAAAAATCCTAACCGACATCGGAGCCGATATATGATATTTCAACGTGCATCTCATATATTTAAAGGATTCAAAAATGTATTTAATGTACTGAAGATGTAATTAAATTAATTTAAAAAATATTTAAAATAATGAAAAAGTACTTAAAGGATTTGAAAGGTAATTGAGAAAATGAAGACGTATACTCAAGAGACTGAAATAGTAATTTACGTAACAAGTCCGGAAAATACTGTTTTTTTGAATGAGTGGACAAAATTCTAGGACGAGCGTGGCGAGTCCTGGAAGTCTGCGAGTCCAAAAAAACTGTTTTCGGGCGTGTTGCGTACACAATTTTTTCGGCAACCGTGTAGAATAACAAATCAAAGAAACACATTTCTTTCAAAAATTGAAATGTTAGCTAATTTTATGTCAGATAGCTGTCAGTCGTTATTTTGCTGCTATGGTAATGATCAACTGCATTTATCAAAACCATGCTACCAAGATTTTCATATTTACAATGACAACAACGATGTGATTCTTCCCGGCCTAGTCCGGGAAGTACGTACTTCCCGGACTAGGCCGGAAAAATGCCACTTTCTCAAATCGTCTGGAAAGTACGTACTTTCCGGACGGTTGCCGAAAAAAATAATTAACAGGTATTTGAAATAATTAAAAGTATTTAAGTACTTAAAAATTCAAGGTGTACACCATATTTAAGAGTTGTTTGCCCCTCGAAAAAAACAGTATATTATCTGTAAAATAATGCAGAATATTTACTGGATTTTCGCAGAATCCAGTAATTTCACCTGAAATAGGTATTTTTCCCATGTAATATAGTACTTCTCTGGTATTTATTATGTTTTTTTTATTTTACCACTTAAATTTCAGGTCCTTACTGAATAATCAATTGTAATACTGTCATTTCCCTTTGTGAATCCCAATTACACTGCTTTTTTTCTTGGGAATAACGTAAAACTGCAAGAGTTCAGTAAAATTCAGGTACCTATACTCGAATTATGCAAGTGACGTCAACGCCTATGCCCGCGCCACAAATGGATAACCTCAAACCTCAAAAAAATTACTTGGTGCGTCGGTGACACGGTGACCAGTGTGTGTGTAAATGTTCATGTCAGTTCCAAGTGTTTTTTTAAGGTAAAATAATTCATATAACTGTAGATCTAAACACAGTAACCAATATGTTCACGTGTAGAACTTGTAATTACAATTGTTTGATTATATGTAGAATAATATAATAAACATCAGTATTTGCATAGACAAAATGGAGGAGCAGAATTCCCTTGCTTATATATCAATTGTAAAGTAGTTTTAACAAATTAGAGAATTATTTGTTTTTGTTAGTTATTGCTGTGTGATGAGCCTCTTATTTTCATTTATCATCAGTATAGGATATGAGTAGTTTCGATTTTTCATTTTTGTTTTCTTATTGTTACATAATGTTATGTATAAATGTGAGCATCGTTAGAATGACTAATGTATTATACGACATTTTATTTTTGTTTGTTATGTTGAATAAATGTTTTCTTTGGAATTGACATGTTTATTACAAACATCTCAACCTTTCAAATATAGAATTAACAGTACAAAAGTTCACTGCACTGTGAAATGTACCTATATCATTATGTAATAAACCGATGAAAAAGTACTTGATGGTGAAAAAAAAGAGCTGAATCACATGTGAAAAGTCCTATAGAATAAATCCAGAATAATGAAAGTGAAAAAATACAATATATTCACCTGAAAATCGCAAAGTTATAAAGCAGTTTATATTATGTATTATTACACAAAATAACTAAAATAACCATGTGAAAATACCGAATATTTACCTGAGAATCGTGAAGTAATAAAGCAGTATATATTATGTATTATTATTAAAGTATAGGGACTGTAAACGCATTTTACATATCTGTTTTGATAGTGTATGATTTCCTGTTGCGGATATAATAAACAATTACAAGAAACCTCTTATTTTCAATCATGCCGTTCAATGCATTAAAAACAATCTTTTTCTGTTCTACATCTGCAAATCTTTTGTCGAGCATCTGTTTCCAACTAACCGAATATAAATGTACTCATCAGAAAAAAATAATTCACAACAATATCGGACATCAAACTATACAATCCTAATAGTCATATTTCATTACCGCAGTGGCTTCTAAAAATAAAAATATTATTGCATTACCAGTTCAGTTAACGTTAAACGATGCTATGAATTTTGTGTGACAATTTAGCTGGTATTGAGTTTGAGTATGTACCAAAAATAATGTCGATTGCGAAATTAATGGCCTGCAGACAGGTTTTATGTTCAATAAACGTTATAGTTGACAAGTCATTTAGTTGTTGGACCACCTAGAGCTGGCCGGTGGATAATCGGATATTGAATATACATTTCAATAATATCGATTTAGCGCATACGGAAATATATTTAGAATATTCGATTGTTTAGCATATCGAATATGTTTTATTCAAGTTAAAATGTTTGATGAAAATGAACTACGCTTTTTTATTTTTTATTTCTTTCTTGGTGTCCTCGCTCTGTTGGCTGGGTTTATTGAAATCTCAGAATTTCTCCAAGTATATCAACATAGGAAAGGTCTTGAAACTCTTTAATTCGAAGTCGAGTCCTTGTACCTATATTAGTTTTTTTCCTAAATGAACATTGTTGAAATATTAGCTACTTGCATATAATTATGATGATGTTAATTTGTGCTTAATTCCGATGAAACGTGAAATGATCTATTTCAAAACGCTTTCAAGATATCTAAGGCATTTTTTTTGCGAGAAACTGTTTTGAAATTATTTGAAACAGTTTTGAAACACTCCATTTTCTTGAACCATTTGTGACGTCACAATTGATTCTGGTTCAAAACGTTTTGAAAGCGTCTTTTGGACCGTTTCAATCATGTTTCAATATGGCGAACTGTCATCTGAGGTTAAATAACTATGACATGTGACGTTTTGAAACGTTGCATTTTTTCGGCTTATAAAATGATGACGTAGACGTATAAACTGTTTTAAAACGGTCTTTGAAACTGTTTCGTCGCAAAAAAATGCCTCTAGAATCCGATAATGTTTTCGGGGTATTCAGCAGATTCATCGTTCCATAATTATTGCGTTACCCGATTATGACAACTCGCATCCACCCAATCATCGGCATTGTGCCGCAAGAACCGACCGCCCGCCCGAATAATACGAATTCCATGTCATCCGAACGCACCGCGGACATCTCCATTCATGCAGGCGCCCCGTCAATAAAAATCCGGGTACCCCCGGCCGTACCCCGCGCTCCGGCAACGGCGCAACGCCGTGTCGGCCGCTCGGCCCACCCAGGCGGATGGCGTGACGTCACCGAGACCACCCAAGACCTCCTTCGATATGCGGACGGACGGCGGACATCGTCACATCGATGCGATCACAGCCTGCTAGGTGACGCGCCGGGCGAGCGAAAGGTTAGAGGAGGGAGACTGTCGATAGGAGGTCCCGGGCATCGATAATCATTATCGGGTGATTCGGTATTTGCAAGGTTCACCGAATGCTTGGGCAGTGTTGCTTTTTTATTACATTTGTGATAAAAGAGCATTAGAATTTAATAATAAGAAGTATACTTTATTGTCAGAATAAATCTGGTGACAAATCAAGATAATTGGAAATAGTTGATGAATTCATCGATTGAAGCTGGAAAAGTACCATTTGGAAAAGAAAATTCTTTTTTTTTTTAATTTTGTGCCGCTCATTTTATCGAAACATGTAGATTTGACTCAAGATATTAAGTGGAAAAGTTGTATGCGGAAACACCAAATACACATAGTCTCACTCACTTTTTTCTGCTCTTTTCTAATTTGTAAATGGAATTTCAAAATATTGATATAAAGGGTGTTGTTACGACTCGAAACCTACCTATTGATTTTTTTAAGGCCGGACCTGGAATAAGACTTTTCTTTATTATGTTGATCGACACCGACACCACTGTGGACAAATGACATATGTACCAAATATTACAAAAATGTATAGGGTGGCTCATAAGTTATGATCAATTGAAAAAATTGAGAAAATTAACAAATCATTCTGTATCTTGGTTATAAAGAACGATATACCTAAAATATAAGTTATTTGGAAGCACCACGGTGTCCTCCATCTACACTGAACAAATTTTATACGTAAAATCACAGTGATTAGCGTTGGTTATGTGATGCCATAAGAAAACGAATATTTTTACACGCTACATGTTTCAATACATTTAGCACGGAATATTACATGTTGAATGTATCTGCAATATTACAGTTTTGATGTGATATAACTTCCGGTTATTACGTGGATTACGTAATAAATGTATGTAATATTACATTTATATTGAAAAATATCTTGATAATCTTACACATTATATAAGTACTTTCACACTGAGAATATCACAGTTATTTTTACTTTTAGTATTATATTATGTGGATAAAAATGGGATGAAATAACTTCTATTCATTTTATAGATATCATTTATTGAAAATACTGATGAGTCAAAACAACATATAATATACATGAACATAACATGAACTATATTCGTAACCTATATACAACATAAAACAAAAAAAAACTCAAATATCAATTCTTGATGTGAAGTACCCAATAATTATCCCAAATAGATAAGGTGATTAGTACGTAGTTACGTACAGAACATATTTTCTTCTAAAACAATGACGTACTGCTTAGAATCTGAAAATATAAATTGATTAGAAAATGTTCTGCAACAAAATTTACACATTGAATTGAGGGAAATGGAAAGTCGATCGATTAAGCTTTCGCCATTTTTTATTTCATCTTATTTTCGGTATAAAAACTCCCATGTAATTTGAATTATCGATTGATGAAAAATCTATTTCAAACGTATTAGCTTAGAGATGACCATGATTTTGATAAACAACCTAAATAATTGTATTGGTTGATTATATATTAAGAAAGATTTCTAATAGCCTCAACTATTTTCTTAGCTTTTTCCTCGAGATTGACAATAAGATTTTCAATTTTGATCCCTGCCAATTATTCAAAAACAGTATTTGAGTTAGAAGTACCAGAATTGTTGTTATCAATATTTTTCACACTATTACAATTTGAATTATATGCTGTGATCTGAAAATATGATTACTCAATGAGTTCACCTTATTAAATACTGTTTTTATTTTACAAGGTTTGAAAGGACATTGCAAATATGTACCAGTTTTCATATGACTATAAATATGTTCACAAACATCTTTTTTAGTACTGCAATTGAATGAACAATCTTGTTTGTTGCATATGAAATTGAAAGAATTGTTCACTTCGTGTTCATTAGTGGTATGTTTTCTCAACGGGTGACTTTTGAAAGCATTATATGATCGAAATGAACGATTACAATTAATTTCTAAATAAACAAAATTACCATCACCTAAATTATTTCTGTATGATAGAATTGATGTAAATTGCATCACTTCCTTATATTCGTCTACGCACTTCTACAAATTCTACAAATAAACATAACTTACCTCTTGCCTGCAAATTCACGTTAGGTTCCTTCACAAAATCACTTCAATTTGAAATACTAAAAAGATGCACTCATTCAATCCGTGTGTGCAAGATGTATTGACGCCATTCGCCAATGGATGGTTGCAATGAGACCGTCAAGACTATAGCAAATACACCACGTGACACATAATTGTCCTCCGATTGGATAATGATTACATACTAAATGTAATTTTACATGCCAAACTGTATCATAACATTAACTTCTGTAACTATACGTTATTGATGTATTGGTTCATTTCATTGTACAACATTCCATTTATTTCTGTATCAATACATTGGGATTTATCCACAGTAGGATTACACGATGTTTTTACACATTATTCGCAGAAATATTACGAGTCCCTGAATTCAATACATCAGAGGAGATGTATCAGTTTATTACACTCCTGAATATCTAAAACTACATTATTGTAGCTTGAATTTCTATCTGTGATCCATAGTTGTTTTTTCAGTGTACCCTCACGGTATGCGCATTTCCCTATGAATAACCCTGTATAAATATAAAATATAAGTATGACGACACCTAAAAATAAAAGTAAGGTTAGGACGTACAGTACAAAGTTCATCGTCGAATATATAATACAAACAAACATAGAATTGATGTACCTAATATATTACATAAATAAACACACCTATACTTTACTCCCAACAAACATTTAATTTCAGTCAATAATAATATTTGTCAATTAAAATTATCATTATATATTAGGGTCTATCAGCCAAAAATGTTTTTACTTTCCATCTAAAATGTTGGTTGGTCAGATTTGAATGTCTAATATCTGAAGGCAAGTGATTAAACATCTTACCACAAATGTCAAAAACACTTTGCCAACGAGCCTACTCATATATTGCTCCAAAAATATACAACTCTTTGCCTGAAGATATAAAAAACAATCCCTTTGCAAATTTTAAACATCAACTGAAAATTTTTATCATTAGAAATCCTAGAAAGATTGTGAGGTTACAAATCCAATTGTAAACGTCATAGTTTTTTGAATATATGTACAATATAAATGTCCACTGAGATCCATTTACTGATTTCTGCATAAAGAACTAATCATAGAGTAAGTTTTATATCCTCCAAAATTCACATAATTATATGTTTTATTATTTTATACACTATTTTCACATGCCCATCGAGATCATTTGCTGAATCATATATCAACATGCATTTGTTATTGAAATTTATTAATTCATTATTTTACGTCACAATCCATAAATTTTAATGTATACACATATTGAGAACTATTTACTGAATCCAACTATTTGTACTTTATTATTATTTTACTATTTCATTACTTATAAATATTATATTATATACTCATTCATTTAGTACTCAAGTACTTGTACCATTTACTCTCAAAACAAGTGTTTAATCACTTACTGAGTATCCACATTTATTCATCGAAATTTAACTTTGTGCATTGTATTTCTTATATTTTTTGAATAAATGTTATTTATTTATATTATTTATTTATAATAAATAGAATACCTGGGCAAAATTTGATAGAGGAATAGACGATTTTAACGCGGTGGAACGGGTGTTATAAAAATTGCGCGAAGACTCGAATTGGGGCATATTTTTATAAATCGATTCCAAAATGAACAAAGCAATCACTGTTGAAATTTTTTCCTCAACGAATTTGCATCGAATCACGAGGTTTAATCTTACACATATACCTGATAGCCCGTTTCTGCAGTACCAATACAGATGAAAAAAGAATGGCATGGAAGCAATGATTGTCAGTAAATTTTCGAATGTTATGCAGTGAACTTAAATTTTTCGAAGAAATTTTCAATCCCGTTGTAATCCATGGTTTTCTTTGTTTGACTTTAATTTTTCGCATGGGGAATGATTCATCAAATACATTCAACAGCAATGTAGTGACATTTCACAAATTCATGTTACGGTATTACATTTTTGCAAAATCTATTACATTCCAGAAATGTGACACGTCAAACCTGGCTTTTTTGAAATTCCTATAGAATATTGAGAATCATTCACTTCCTTATTAATGAATGCTGACAAATATCGATATGGGCATTCGCTTCTGCATCAAAAGAAACCTCAAAAGACGTTTTACAGTGCCGTTCGTCATTTCGTGTTTAACGGGAAATTTAAAAAATTTATAAATTATTTTTTATTTGGAGAAATTTTATCTATGTACACTTTTCCAAAGAAATCTGAGATAAAAAAATAAAAATCAATTTTTTGCCATTAAAAAAATCATTGTAAACAAACGAAAAACGATAAGATTTTCACGATAAATATATTTATATATATTTCTCACAACATGTTTCGCTAACACTGTAGCTTCATCAGGTATAAGTACACTAAACTAACCACTACGATAACAAACATATTTATACCTAATTACACAGTTATAACAATATTTGTACCTGTAGGGATTAAATAATGTTTATCCTCTTTATTGCGGTAAATAACAAAAATAAAATGAATATGTAATTAAGCTATTTTTAGGAAAACAAATTCAACAAAGGAGTATTATTCAAATCTAATTGGTCATTAAGCAAAAGATTTGAATTCTTGAGTCTATTAATTTCGAGTGTTTCTAAATAGTTTAGTTTCACTCCTTTGTTTATTTTATTACCCCGAGTTTTCCTCGACAAATGTTTGAAAGGGTGATTTGTTTGAATAATAATTTTTTTTTGCTAAAAATACATGAAAACAAGTAAATCTAAGCGTGTGCGGTGTTATTTGGAAAATAATTCAAAACAATTTTCTGTAATTCGTCCTGTTGAAATTGGATAGATTTCTTCTGAAATGAATAGTTTTTCTGTGAATTGTAACACCATTTAATTCTGTATAACAAACTTGATACAGTTGTTATTCGCTGTTTTTTTTATTACATCAACTTATCAACTACTTGATTCATTCTTGACAAACTTGACATACATCATGGAACACGGAACACTCAGTTATGATGGATCTGACATAGATGATTGCGATGTTGCCAAGAGTATTTACTTCAACATATTTCAATTCAACACGTCTTTTAAACTATTGGCTACGCCTTAAAGGAAAAAAGTCACTGAATACATATGTCCAAATTTTATTGATTTCGACTTTTCACTAAACAAGACACCATACTTGGACTAAAAACTGCAGAAGCTGTTGAAGAAGAAAAAATTAAATTCAACTGTAACTCGAAAACGAAGTGCGTCCCAAATATTATGAAACACCCTGTATAATATTATGAAACTGTGTTATTTGCATAATATGCACAACGCTTCTTTCTTTCACTGTCATTATACTGCGTTCCCCTTCCTTCTATTACTCTAAGTTCTTTTGCGATTCGTCATGCAAAAATATAGTTTTTTCCTCGGTTTTTTTCGAAATCGACTCCTTCATATAATTTCTCCGAGTTTTTGCTAAAAAACCGTTTGACAAATTCCCACCTGCGCAAATCACATTTTTACTTTATTCGTTTTTTCATTGATGGAACTACTATTTTTTGTGCTTCTTCTTGAGACTCTGTGTATAATCAATCACCTATATCCATAGATGAATTTAATCTATCGATATTTTGTGGAAACAAAATTTCTAGTAGGCCTAATCGACCGAGAGCAATGTGGGCAGTCTTATTAGTCCTTCGCGGAAGGACCACGGGCTTCAGGTTAAAAAAAGGACCGGTGGTGGTCTCATGGCCGTCTCCACAGGGGGTTTGTGGCACGACGCCCGCACTTGCAATTGTTGCTTCATGCATAAACGAGTCGGTTGAATTTCGGCGATTATTTCATTCATGCTGAAATACACGTTTTTGATTGGTTGAAATGATTGTGTTGATAAGCATTAACACCATGTTTTCGATTTTGTATTTCGGCTCCTGATTGGCTATTGGATACCTACATGCTGTGTTTTCGTTTCTGTATTTCGCTTTCTGATTCGTAGGCAGTAGGGTAGTTATTAAACACAACGACTTACCAGTTGCAATCTGTCATATTATTTTCCGATTCCCTGGTAAATAAATGAATGCCACTACACCAAATTTTCGTCTGAACCATGATAAACACACACCATTAATATGTATCCACTTCATTTTCCACAAATTTTAGACAATTTCAGCATTAATAGAATTAGAAATATTAGAATATTAATCTAATGTAACCTAACCACACAAATTGTGACAACAATCATAATGAACCTAGTGCATAGGTAATCTTGCCTACATCATACAATGGCATAACTGTATTGTTGGTTGCATAACGAATCTTGTGTCGAACTACAATGCATAATCAAAATAATTAATTCCATAAACTGTACGTTTAAAATAGAAAATCATCGAAATGGCTTTGATTTTATTCATGAAATAATCTGAACAAATACAACTTGTGTTATTGATGATTATCGAAAATTCCTTCTCTTTTTCGAAACAAATCATGTTGCTTTGGGAAACCACACTCGCGCTGTGCGCTCGTGTAGTTTCCAAGCAACATGATTTGTTTCTCTAAATCGATGGAATTTTTGTTTCGATAATCATCAATACACTTGTTGTATTACATGCGAAAACCCCTGCTACGCCAATGGCCATACCAAGTATTCGATTATTTCGATAATAATACAGACTAATATTTCAACCCCCTTGAGAATTTAGTTGTCGGCTGCCGCTGGTGAGTTTGCCGTGGAAGTTGTGTTGGGTTATCATATAACATCTATAATTTGCGCTTCTTGAAATCTTGAATGCTTGCTATATTTGCTATGAGAGATCATGACTGTTGGATTTCAGGTATTGAAACCCCATGCATTGAAATGATGTCTTTACTGAATAATACTAATGCAAAGAGGGATTTGATTGTACCTATCTCTATCAAGCTCGTGAATAATATTATTGCTTATAATTCCGTTTCTCTGGTTGTGTATTTCAGTTCATCAGGACATACAGTGTAGAATAGTCGAATTGGATAAATTCTGGTTCATTGAACAACTGGAAGCTTACCTACTAAATTATATAAAACTGCTTGAGTTTAAAAAAAACCAATCTTACACCTTACACCAACGATGAATATCTACATATTTTTTACCAGGTTATGAACTTGACGGGTTAATCTCGAAGAGACTGCTAATGGAGGAACGATTGTTGATATTTCAGAAAGGCATCGCCCATGAAAATATCTATAAAATAGAGATAAATCGCCAACTTTTCTACGGTGTTCCAGAGAAGTGAGCGAGTTTGTAAGCGACGAGACAAATTGCCCTTTTTTGGACAGAATCCAATAGTTTCAGGATATGTTCAGGTGCCGCACTCCAAATATGGGAACAGTATTCCAGTACAGGTCGGATCTGTGCCTTATAGATCATAAGCAGCTGACTGGGAGTGAAATAGCTCTTGGCTTGAAACAGAAAACCCAGTTTTTGGCATGCACTTTTGGCAATGGACCTCAAGTGATTTTCCCAAGAAAGGTTATTGATGATAGTAACGCCTGACTGAATTATGTTGGGCACAGTGAGATCGGCTTTTCTAGAGAAAATACATGCTTGTGTTTTGTTTGCATTGAATTCTACCATGTTATTAGATCCTCACTCGAAAATTGTTGCTAAGTCCATATTTATTTCTTCCTCGTTTATTTCTGGTTTGACGGGCCGATATAGGAGCCCTGGAAGAGGAAGCGGTATGGAGGGTTATCCGCGAAGCTGTTTATAGGACATGAAGTTGCTTCCAACAAATCGTTGATGTGAAGTAGAAATAGTGTTGGTGCTAAAATTGATCCCTGCGGAATACCAGCATTTATGAGTAGAGCAAGGTGGATATAGGATGGTGAAACAGCTCTTCAATTGTTTCTGCGAAAAACTTGTAGACCGTTTGAGAAGGTAGTAATATTTCCACGACTTGAATGAAGATGGCGGTAAGATCGATTATCGAAGAAGATTTCTGCTGCTTACGTATTTCTGTGGTTCACATCTGACAGACCTGACTTGAAACGCCATTAAAACAATATATTTTCGATAAATCTGGAATGAATATTGATATTTCGACTCTTCTCAATCATTTTTCATCTAGAACAGATGAAACTGATAAAAAGATGACAGATACACAGTTTCTGTTTTACCGACACAAGGTATGTCGCAATCTCTAATAACTTCAGGAAATATTACTACGGTATGAAATCAAGTAGGCAAAGGTCTACAGTTTATTCTAGTGCTTGTTAATAGGAAGCTGTTTCACCATCCTATATCCACCTTGGAGTAGAGTATCAGATGAAACTCCATCGACCACTACATGGAGATACCTGTTTGAGAGAAAACTAGCAAGCAGAGAACACAGCTGAGGGGGCAAACCATAAGATGGAAGCTTGGCGACGAGCCCCTGGTTATAGCAATATGAGTCAGTGATATGCGTTTTCTCCCTTCAATACATGGCAAAAAGAAAGATATATCTGTAAAAGAACCTGAAATTTCGAACTTTGGCTTCAATTATCTCGAAAACTATTATGCAATTCGTGATTTTCAGGTTAAAATACGTATAAGTACAAAAAAAACTAGTCCATATCGCATTCTGATGCTGAGTTCAAATCACCTAACAGTGGTTCCTACATACTACAGCATGTGACACACTATTGGTACTCTTGAAATAATACCTACATTGATAGGTACCGCTTCTCACGGCTGCGAAATTCAGCTTCGAATGATGTAGTAAACTGAGTGTGAACATAATTTAGTACCTATTTGATTTGTGAAGTACATCACTCACAGTACATCCACCAGCGCTGACATAAGTGCTGACTTTATTATGGCTGGTGTATAGGCAGGACCGGACTGGCTAACAGGGGTTGCTTCCCCCACTAGCAGAAATTTCAAAAATTTTACCAATGTTCTCTCCTCGGTTCTTTCATCAGTTCATCTCAGTGTCTGCGCAGTAAAATGAAATAATTCTCTTGTTCTCTCAGTAATGAATTAAATAGAATTTTCGAAACAATTTCACATACGTAGATAAAGTACCTGTTCCTCGTTTTTTGTATATATTTCAAAGTTGGGAAACAACGCCTCAAAAGTCGAGCTTAATATATTTTCAAGGTCCTTCTTTGTTCAAAAATTTTCGACCAATTAAAAGCCTGTATTTTGTATTTATAGCAACTACGAAAATTTCCGGAAATTGTCCTCTCTTTCTTTGATGGGGAAGAAGGAAGGTATTACACTGGAAATTGTTTGACGTTTATATATAGGTAATATAATATTCCTAGCAACTACAGACCTATCGCACTGCTATCAATTATTTCAAAGTTCAACATCGAGCTCATGAAATATCTGGAACACTCATCAGAAATTGTCAACGATAGGCAATATGGCTTTCGTCATCAGAGATCAACTGGTGACCTGCTCGCTTACGTCTCACATTTATGGCAGCTATCTATTGAAAAATATGGAGAAACTTTAGCCGTGGCATTATAGATATTTCCAAGGCATTTGATCGAGTTTGGCACCAGGGACTCCTCGCTAAACTTCCATCTTATGGTTTTCCCCCTCAGCTGTGTACTCTGCATGTAGTGGTCGATGGAGTTTCATCTGATACTCTACTCATAAATGCTGGTGTTCCGCAGGGATCAATTTTAGCACCAACACTATTTCTACTTCACATCAACGATTTGTTGGAAGCAACTTCATGTCCTATACACAGCTTCGTGGATGATAGTACCCTCCATACCACTTTCTCTTCCAGGGCTCCTATATCGGCCCGTCAAACCAGAAATAAACGAGGAAGAAATGTTAACAAAATAAATTTGGACTAAGCAACAATTCTCGAGTGAGGATCTCACCTGGTAGAATTCAATGCAAACAAATCAAGCATGTCTTTTCTCTAGAAGAGCCGATCTCACTGTGCCCAACATAAGTCATCCATTTCGATGCTTGGCGTTACTATCAGCAATAACATTTCTTGCCAAAAGTGCATCCCAAAAACTTGGTTTTCTGTTTCGAACCAAGAGCTATTTCACTCCCAGTCAGCTGCTTATGATCTATAAGGAACAGATCCGACCTGTCCTGAAATACTGTTCCCATATTTGGAGTGCGGCACCCAAACATATCCTGAAACTATTGAATTCTGTCCAAAAAAGGGCAATTCGTCTCGTCGGTGATGCCTCGCTTACAAACTCGCTCACTTCTCTGGAACACCGTAGAAAAGTTGGCGATTTATCTCTATTTTATAGATATTTTCATGGGCGATGCTCTTCTGAAATATTAACAATCGTTCCTCCATTAGCAGTCTCTTCGAGATTAACCCGTCAAGTTCAGTCTTCACACCCCTTCGTGGTCACTTCAGAGACCTGCAGAACGTCCCTTTCATTAATATTTTTAGAAAATTTCCCTCGTCTGCGATTCGGGAAATTTTCAAAATAATCATTTGACCTCTAGTGGTAGATATTAAGATAAGTGAAAACTGAAATAGGTAATAAAATGCGATATTAACTCCATCTCCGAACGATTAGCGAAATACGAGGTGAAATATTACCAGGAATACGATCTTTGTTAAACCAGGTCTACAGGTTTTGACGAAAAACATCCACCATATCCGAGGGGGTAAACCGCGCTCAAAATTCTGTACACCAAACTTCAATTTTGCGAGGAATTCCAAAGAATTCCAAAGAATTTCATTGAATTCAAAGGAATTCCAAATGTTCGTACATCAGAATTCCAGAATTAGAATCCAAGGAATTCCGAAGAATTCCAGGAATTTTCAAGAAATTCCTAGAAATTACAAAGAATTCCAGAAATGTTCAAGAAATTTCTAGGAATTCCAAAGAATCCCTAGAAATTCCAAGGAATTTTAGGAATTTTCAAGGAAATCCAAAGAATTCCAAAGAATTACAAGGAATTCCAAGGAATTTTAGGAATTTTCAAGGAAATCCAAAGAATTCCAAAGAATTCCAAAGAATTACAAGGAATTCCAGTGAATTACATGGAATTCCCTGGAATTCCAAGGAATTCCAGTGAATTGCATGGAATTCCCTGGAATTCCAAATGTTCGTACATCAGAATACCAGAATTAGAATACGAGGAATTTCAAAGAATTCCAGGAATTTCCAAGTAATTCCATATGTTTGTACACCAGAATTCCACCGCGGAATTCCAAAGAATCCCTAGGAATTCCAGTGAATTACATGGAATTCCCTGGAATTTCAAATGTTAATACATCAGAATATCTGAATTAGAATCTGGGGAATTCCAAAGAATTCCATGGAATTCCAAGGAATTCCAGTGAATTGCATGGAATTCCCTGGAATTCCAAATGTTCGTACATCAGAATACCAGAATTAGAATACGAGGAATTTCAAAGAATTCCAGGAATTTCCAAGTAATTCCATATGTTTATACACCAGAATTCCACCGCGGTTTTCCATATCTCGACCATATCTTTATCCACCATTCCCGATGCAACCTTGTCACAGCGTCGTTTTCCCTTTTGCAGGGCGTCGCCTTAGGCGACCGCGGCATCCTGTGGGTGCGCGGCCGCATCCAGCGGCAGCTGCGCTCCCTGGGCGACATCCTCGACGCGCACGCCGGCAAGTTCCTCTTCGTCAGCCTGCTCGCCATCGCCACCTTCTCCGTCGGCCTGAAGAGCGTGACGTTCCACTCGGACATCGAGCTGCTGTGGTCCGAGCCGGACGCGGCGCCCGAGACGGCGCCGTCGGAGATGCTGTCCACGCACCAGATGGTCGTGCAAACAGGTGAGGCTCTACGGGAATAATCGCTTCGGGTGGCGCCACCTTTTGGCCGGCAGCGAAACTAGTGTGTTTGTGAATCTGCGAATTTGTGCGCGTTTATTCTCAAGGTCGTTTGGAAATTTGACATTTTTAATCTATGTATTTTAGAATGCTGTCAAATTAGACCTGTTGGACCAGAAAAAACATAACCACACATATACTACCAGAATTTTCTGAACCCAATAAATATTTACTTTTACCTTAACAAGCCATGAACGAAATAATATTGAAAATATCTGATAAATCAGCAACTAACTTTCCTGTTTAATCTCTTGAATCATTCTGAAGTATGAATATACGTATTGTAGGAGCTTTCTTTTTGTCATGGCCGCCACTTTTTTCCCTCCAAAACCTATTGTCATTTCATGTCAAAACAACTTGTCAACCGTCAAAAGGTGGAGGGCATATATCTATCAATTACGATTGATAATGATAAAGGACAGAGTATTTTAGAATGCTGTCAAATTAGACCTGCTGGACCAGAACAAACATAACCACACATATTTTCGCTGTCATTCGAGTTGATTTTTTCTCTGTTGGAGGTATTTAAAATCAGTTCTTGAGACATGTTTGGTCCCGAAAGAGTCTAAATACTGATGATTTCCAAGGAGGCAACTTTTGGAAACGATTCCACGTCAGTTTCCACTTCATCATTTTTAATAACATAGGGATCAACAGAATTCATGACTCTTATTTTATGGATCCTTATATCACTCTGCAGCTTCACTACCAGAATTTTCTGAACCCAATAAATATTTACTTTCACCTTAACAAGCGAAATAATCTTGAAAATATCATGAAAATATCTGCTAAATCAGCAACTAACTTTCCTGTTTACTGACATTTACTTTGTATTGACATAATTTGGCGCCATGTTTGGTCCTTAGGTCACATATGCTTACGCTAGATACGGTATCCAGGTTATTCGTTTGGTAGGTCCAGGAGGATTTAACGTACTGCCATTGATTGATCGTTCTAAAATTTTGACCATACATATATGTATATGTTGTACCACGTGATATCATTGTACTTTTTTACAGACCCCTCTAATACCAAACAAATACTACATGATGCCGGATCTATAGCGTAAGCCTTCATGATCTAAGGTTTGGTCCAACAAGGTCACGTGTTCTAAAATGCTCTATACAGTGGTGGGACTGGTGGGCGTAGTCCGGTTTACACAAGCAAACCCGCCAGATTCAAATATTTCAGAACTAAGAAAATGTTCAGTGGTGCAGCAATAGTTGAATATTTGTGTAGCAAGGGTATATTCTGCAGGATATAAGATGTCTTGAATTATCAATTCCGAATCGGAGTAATAAATCTGCAAATATCAAGTACAACAATAATTATATTGTGGAATTTCGAGAAGCACATATGTGAACAATAATTGGTTGACGTATTCAATCTGATGTAATGTTGAGCATGGGATTATAAATAAATATAATTTAATAAATTTTGGATTTCATTCCACTGTTTATACACAACTGTCCGGTCAACTAACCTCTTCCAGTTTTGGGATATCGTAATATTTACATTGTGTAAACTTGCATCGCTTCTAGACCAATGAGAAGCGATGAAAAATCTTCCCATCTTTTCAACGCTGTATTCTCAACTGAAATGGACTATAAGACTAAACTAATCGCCTTTGAGACGGATGGAATATGGGAAAAGCGTTGTTAATGTTATAAAAAACATTTAATACTTGAGATTTAAGGAGGTGACCAATTTTCAATTTAACGAATGAGTTTTAAATGGGTATCAATGAAAACAGGATTTGCGCATGTATCGTGATCGAAAATGACATCTTTGTCTCCCGCAATTATTCTGAATTACTGTGATTTTATGGGAAATTTTGAAAATAGAAACAATTTTTGATTGCTGCTGAGTTGGATTCATTTGTATTTGTGCTATGGATATTATTACTCTAGTTTTATCATGATCTCGGCTTCTGGAGTTTATTCAAATCTTATTGAAAAGAAACAACAAAACAAAATAATTCAAAATAACACCTATTACAGATTGTGATCAGTTCAATCCAGAACATGGGATAATCTCAGATCAGTCTTAAATGTTAAGTATTTTCAGAACATAAATAAAATCATGTCTCAATTCTTACGTGATAATTGTTAAATGCTTCAAAGTTTTTATAAATTGACCCTAACAAGTGTGGAAAGTGACATAGTTGTCGTTTACGAGTGCAGAAAATAAACCTTCCAACGAGTTGTACACTATTTCTCCTACGACCATAGTTGCTTAATGATTTCTCGGAAAGTAATATCAACGATGTAGCTTGAGCGGCCTCTATGTCGATTTCATATAACTATTTCCATATTTTAGGCAGTCGCCATCAGTGTAATCACGCAACCAGAAATACAGCAGTGCATATTGACATTAATTAACCAAGAATTTTATATGTTGGTGCGTTATTTCCGAATGTAAAAAGTGCACAAATCTGTGATACAAGCCGTACTCTTTCTTCGCGCAGCCATCAAAATCAGCAGCCATTCAGTCGAAAGTCCAAAAGTGTTTCACAATGACACATTGAAATTAGTTACGAATTCACCTTGATTTCTAAAAAAAACAGAAAATTAAATGAATAAGAATGTGGTGTGAAAAAACCGCCGAGAAAACCGCTTATGGTAATAATGAGACCAACTAATATACATAATTATTTCTGTCCACACATGCGAGCGTGCCATTTTCGTTTCATTACAACAACGTGAGCTTTTTTCCGAATAGCAGTGTCATGTTGATATATTAGCTGCAATCCAAAAAAACATTGTGTTTTATGACGTTTTCATGCGTGGTCGTAAGAAAAAAATAGTTTCCCTCAAGCTTTCTCTGGCCAAATATTCTTCTTGATTCTTGTATTCGCATTGTTACCTGATGGAAATTCGGTTGGAAACCAGGCTAAATACGATGACCCACGCGCTTATGTGATATGTTTATCAAGTAGGCTAAATCAAAAAAGTTGGAAACAAGCCAGGAAGAGTAGGAAGCTAGGAAGTGAACACCTACAGGCCGTTCGAATTTTAATTACATCTCTTACGACGAAAAGCTCTCTCTACTTCCGACCTTGAATCCGAAGACCGTGAGTGAGGCGAATCGATATCGATTGTTACGCAACTAGTACACCGAATAGGCATTTTCATTTAGATGTATTCTTCTGGTTTATTTCAAAATTAGCGATATTTTCACATTCTGTCAACTTCATGACAATAGTATTTTATTTTTGTTCTGCATTCCAATCCGAGATAAAAAATGTAAAGGAATGCCATTCCAGTAGTGAGATTTAGTCTCCACGAATATTCGAATTGATTCATTCATAAAAAAAGGTGAATAAAAGAATTTAGCTGTCACTGATCCGAGAAGTAAACAATGTTTGTAATTTGTCATCCAAATGAAAAGTCCTATTTTTTTTTTTCGAACTACGAGATTGAAATTACCTATGACATTTCCAACTTTCTCTCTCTATTATTGAATGATGTGGTAGGTATATCTCCATCAACATTCCAATATCTTCGAGTCGAGTTCCAAGATATTAGGGACAACATTTTCAGTGGAATTCCTATCAGATAATGGAAACTAGATACATTCATGATGAGATCGTATGTCATTCGGTTTCTTAGTAAAGTTTTCGTGATTTTTTACATGGATATTTTCACGTCACGAAACCAACATGCATCAACGCATACAGGGTGATCCAATAAATGACACTTTTTTGTACTAAAATTATAATCCATGGAATGTGTAATCGATGTACAGGGTGAGCAAAAGTGCTTATAAAATGAACAAGAGTACTGACTAGAGGTGGGCGATAATGATTTGGGAATATCTATAATCAGAATTTATCGATATTATCGGAATTATCGATATTATAGATAGTTGATATTTCGATATTATCGATAAATCCATGTTTTTTCAATCCTTCACAAGCTATTGAGACCAAACATTCGAATAATTTTTGGTATTGTGTACGTGGAAATGTAAAAACTATTGATACAGGATTCAGAAAATCAGAATTGGGCGATAACGGTTTGGAAATACCGATTATTGATAATAAGAATTTTTCGATATTATCGGTTTATCGATATTTTAGATATTATATTAAGATGAACAATAGTACTGACTAGAGGTGAGCGATAATGATTTGGAAATATCGATAATCAGAATTTATTAATATTATCGATATCATCGCTGAATCGATAATTTATTTCTTCAAAAATTATCGATATTATTGATAATTATTGATATATCCCCTAGTACTGACTATTTATGTGTGAATAGGTACTATCATTTTCGATCTCGAATGAATAATTATTTGGACAATAACAACGGAAAAAAGTTCAAATCAGGTGAAAGTTTGTCTCGACATAAAAGATCGATAATGTGTCTTAATTTTCTTAGATCCCTAATAATTAACCTAGACAAACATCTAAATTTGCCCACTCTGTACAATGCTACCAGCGGTGTCCGCATCACAGGTAAAAACTCCTTGCCTTCAATCGAATGAAAAATACATGAATTAAACAAAAAATTTAAAGAAAAAGAGTCATCCAATTTAAAATATCAAGTATAGTTTGAATTTGATTGTCTGCTGGACCATGAGCAGAAAACAACTACTTTCCTGGCAAATACCACGCAACAAATTTAATCATATCTGCTCGTAGTCCATGCAACGATTCACACTGTGAATGCAGATCACAAATGTTTCTTTCTTCCTAAGACATGATAAAGTTCACATCGAGACAGGCACGCCTAACGACCTACGGTTTCGGCCTTATTGACCGTCATTAGTGCAGACTAACAGAAAAATGAAGAAGCCATATGAATTGGACGAAAAATCGAAATAAAAGGAGTTTTTCCGAATCTGCTTTCGCAGTGTGAATCGTTGCAGACTACGAGCAGATATAATTCAATGTTCTGCGTGGTATTTGCCAGGAAGGTAGTTGTTTTCTGCTTGCGGTCCACCAGACACTCAAGTTTCTGATATTTTGTGTTGTTTAAGACTCATTTTCTTCCAAAGGAAAAAATGTTCCAGTCCTCCGGCCATCACGACTTCATTTTTTTTTTATTTTGCTCCAGGTGTCGACCCAGACGTGGACCTCCTTCACCCCCATGGCCTCCTTGAACACCTCGCCCTAGTCCAGAAAGCGACCCAAGTCACTGTGACGATGTTCGACATCACGTGGCGGCTCAAAGACTTCTGTCAGTCGCCGCCGATACCGAACTTCGATGCGCATTACATCCAGCAGATGTTCGAGAACATGATGCCGTGCTCCATCGTCACGCCGCTGGACTGCTTCTGGGAGGGGTCCAAGCTTCTGGGGCCCGAATATCCGGTGAACATACCGTGAGTGCACATCATTCTCATTACCCTCCTGCAAACGACCGGTGTCGATAGAATGGCAACGTCGCTTTCCGCGTTCTCTGACAGTGACGTGACTGACAAGTGACGCTTGACGTGCAGTTGTTGCATCCCATGGTGAATATGGTACGAAATGTCATCAATTTTGACAGACAACTTGATTCTTCATTGGTGGGGCCCCGTAAGATTCGAAAATTTCGGTAATCTCTATCCCTTTGCTCTTCTTACAATTTGCCGATTTTCTCCTAGTGATGATTCATGAGTTGCTTGTAGATCTTTCAATTTTGATTGGTTTTCTTTCTATTTTAACGAAATTTGCCGAAATCTCCTAATGTGTTGATTTAGATTCGTGTTGATTGTTACAATTCTAGATAAATATAAGAAAAATAAGAGTTTGCTGTGGCGAAGTTCAAAGAACGTGGCGCCACATACTTGGCGCAACAGCGTCCTATTAACAAGCACTAGAAAAAACTGTAGACTTTTGCCTACTTGATTTCGAACCATAGTGATATTCCCAGTTAAGTTACCAGAGATGGCGTCATACCTTGTGTTGATAAAACAGAAAGTGTGCATCTGTCATTTCCATCTTAAGACTTAAAAGAGTCAAAATACGAAAATGTGATTCCAGATTTACTGAAAATAGAGTGATTTAATGTCGTTATAATTTACGTCTGTCAGATGCGATCCACAGAATTACATAAGAAATCTTCCTCGATAATCGAAATTACCGCCATCTTCATTCAAGTCGTAGACATATTACTACCCTTTTCAAACGGTCTTAAAGTTTTTCGCAGAAACAATTGACCCTTCCCAGAATAGAAAGTTATCATGGCGCCTTTGACATTTGACAGATTTAGGGTAAAATCTATGGAAAAATTCGACACTTGGTAGTTGACAAAATAAGTGTTCCATGTCAGAATTGAATTGAAATGGAAACAAATCCAAATTCCAGAATATCGATATAGATATTTCTTAGAATTAAAAGGAACAAAGAAAGAGGATATTGTTCTGGAATTTGGATTTGTTCACATTTTGATTCAATTTTGACATGGAACACTAATTTTGTCAACTGTCAAGTGACAAATTTTTCCCTAGATTTTTCCCTAAATCTGTCAAATGTCAAAATCCGCCATGATAACTTTCTATCCTGGGAAGGTTCAATTGAAGAGCTTTATCAACATCCTATATCCACCTTGTTATTTGTCTATTGATTGAGAATGATGGAAAATATATGTAGCATTAAAAATATCGAGGAAGAATTTTTTGATGCAATATCTTGAAAAATACTAATTTTAAGTCAAAATACGCAGCTATAAGAATATTTTTCCGAATATTATGAATATTTTCCCGAATAATATGGCTCGTAAAATTCCACAAAATTTGTTGTCACTCTAATATATGGTAAGCAAATTTATTTGGTCGATATTTTTTATTCAAACTTGGTGTCGTATACCTAGTATCATCAATTTTCGGAATCCATGTGAGCAAATTGAATTTTCTTATTAAAAAAATCAGAGAAATCATTTTTCAAACGCTATCAATTTTCCCATATATCCTTCCATGCGTTTTCCTTGAAATAAAAATTCGAAAAAGGTGATGAACGCATGTAAAAGTATGTATTTTTAAAATCGGCTAAAATGATTAGGATTTCCTCAAGGTAACTGAAAATCATCATTGCTCTTAGTTAACAAAATATCATTTTTGGTGAAAGCTCCGAAACCTGTCAAAATTTTGGAACATTTGTTAGTAGATAATAATGAAACTCGTAATAAAATTTTGTCTAAGGGGTTTCTTATCGATGGCACCTCATCTTGTTTTTTTTATCGCGCTGTATGCCCCCACATTCTCATCATTTCTTTGATCCCTCGTGTACACGAAAACGGTCCGCATGTCAGCCATTCCCGAAATTCTGTGGTCCAAACATCGAGATATCTATCTGTCGCGGTATTCCAGTAAGGAAATTCCATTCGAAGACCACTTGGGAATCACGACATAGTACACTTTCGTTACGACCCTCCAGGTACCCGTGTGAGAGGACCGCTCTATTAGGTAAAATTAGGGTGGTCACAGCTTTGTGCACACCTGTCGACCCACAAAAATGAACGTCGGTATATTCCTTTTTACGTTCTCTCCGACGGGCTCACGAACATCTTCATTCTATCTATTCGAAAAGAGATTTCGCCATGTTGCCGATTGTACGTCGCGTAATTCGCGAAAATCACGAACCAACAGATGGCGCTCGAGAAATGTCAAAAATTTTACATGAGGGTGATCAACAAACATTTGGTATATGTTTTCAATGGTAATATGTCAATTTTCAATTCGAATTTTGGGGAAGAAATAAATAATCCTGAGTATCCAAAAGGGGCGCTATTGATAGATTATCGTTTATAGAATTCAAAACAGGTATTTTATGTGAGTTTCGTGGATTTATTATGTTTTTATAGGCTTTCCAAACCACCTCTGCAAAATCAATGGGGCCACTAAGGTATTTGTATTTCAATGATTTCTCTTTATTTCAAGAATGGCCAAGATTGAAATAAGTATCTACAGTATATTGGAGATAAGAAGAAACCCTTGAAATGGCGAAAAGCATTATTCAAAGCTGGTCACATACTTTGTGGGATAGATGTCAAACACATACTGGAACACATATAAATAAACTCCTGTTCACAAACTTCAGCTCTAGGGTAGCTCTAATATGAAATTAAAATAGTTTCATGGGAAAATTAGCATTGGAAGTGTGAATTTATCTGTAAACCTGTAATAATTTTATCCTAACCCAAAAATAGATGATTAGCAAAAGAAAAACAAATATTAACTTTATTCTCTGAGAGAAGTAAGTATAGGGATGCTTATATTGAGATACCTACCTATCTCAAATAGGCAACACAAGTTATTATTTTCATGTTAACAATAACATGATAATTCATATAATAAAAATAATTATATAATATAGATGAGTAGGTATGTTCCAAGAATAACTTAAAAAGTTTGATACCTTGTGGTCTACCAGTCATTCAAATTCATTTATTTCAATTGATACTTAATTCAATTCACAGCTCATTCATTTTGAATGAAGATTTGATTTCATTCAGCCCACATTGCCCTCACTCTTGAAGTTTGCATGTGATAACTTCCAGATGAATTGCATTATTTTTGAGTCTATCTCTTGGTTTAATTCTCCTTGATGGTCCTAAAGTAAAATCAAGGTTTTCATTACAAACAACAAGAGACACAACTACAGTTAAACCAGATCTTATTTGTTTGATTTAACCTGAAAGACATACCTTCGCATTCACTTGAGAAATCCAGTTCTATAGGAAGTGCTTACTACAAACGTAAATGTTTGTGGTGATAAGTTTTCCTATTTTCAACGTGATCATCCATTTTTCACACAATCCTGAAAGGAAATTCAGGATTTTGTGCCAAAGGAACGATATCTGTACGGTCGGAAGAACGCTGAAATACTGAACAAGAACAAATCTTTGTCGATTTCGTCTTTACGACCTTTTGAACTTGCTGCATGTTTCAATAATATTAGTAACTAGCTGATGAGCACGAAACAATTCCGAAAACTATTCAAAACAATTCAATTTCATTAAAAATAATACGAAAGCCTATGCTATACAATGCTAAATTGCTTTGTTGATCACCCTCGGAAGGCTTAGAAAATATGACACCAGAGGCCGCCCACTCCGTGATTTTCGCGAATTCTATGAAATGTTCTCGTGAAATAGCGGATGGATTTGCCCAACTCTTCAAAATAATCCTTACGAAAGGTTCTTCCATGACATAAAATTATTTTGAGTTCCAAGTGGACAGATTGCGGATTTTCAAAATACCCGATTCAATGCAACTAACATGCAATGAATTTCCGAACGGTAATAAGTGATTGGAAAGTTGTATTGAGATATTAATAATAGGTTTACCAATAGCAAGGAATGCAAGTCATTGCACTATAGGTAATCCTTTTTTCTTTGTCGCTACCTGCCAGCAGTATCTACAAATGAACAATTGAAAATAAGCCTTTCATTTCCCTCGAACCCGATTTTTGTTGATTCTGAAACTCTAGGAATTTGTGGAATTAGCGAAATTTCGACTACAGGGGTGGTCCAAAAATGTTTTCTTCGAATTTGTGAAGATATAATCTCATGGGTGGTCGGGTACTCATCCGGTTATTTGACACTTGACAGCAAAGTGCAAAGTAAAAACTTTTATCATATCGTCGAGAATGTGATTGTGACACACGGTATATACAATGCATTCAAATTATTTTTAAGGAGCAGTATTCCATGCAAGATTCTGTAAAATTCAACCGACCATCAAAAATGATAGTGGCTAATTAAATATGTTAATGTTTTATTGTTCCACAGAATCCCGTCATAAAACGAATTAAATGGCATATGACCACCCAAGAAGTGTAATAAAAAATTATTTGTTTTGAAAGCGAAGTACTTTTATTTCAAGAATGTTGAAGCATTGCCTTGGTTTAAGTGTTGATATGATCGTGTTTTTTTTTTTCGTTACAGAAGCTGCAATAAAAATGTTGTTTAGTTTTCAACTATTTCATCGGCATGTGAACTTACAAAATTTTAAAAAGCACTTGTTAGAGCGTCAAAATCAATGTTTATGTAATATTCAATTCAATAGGGTGGAACTAGACCTTGAAAAAAATCGATTATCGATATATCGAATCACATACTTCTGATTGAAAAAAATCTTTTTTTGAAAATGTTTCTCAAATTATCAATACTGAACACATTAATCAATTTCATCTATTGCAAACATATTAACCTTTCCGTTCCGTTACTATGTGAAATAGTTACTGCTTGACATTTGTTGTCAAAGCATTAATATTTTTTACATACCTCCTACAAGATTGAAAATTTCTTAATTTTCAACCAATAAGAAGGCTCCCTCTTTTTACGTTGCTTATAGCAACTGGAGATTATCATGAGAATTTTGTTAATTCCTATTAACTTAATGGAATTAATAAGTGATAATTTTTCTGTCCTTAATGTCCGTCACATTTCAGTAACAAAAAAGTGTTACTAAACGTCAAAGTAAAATTCTCTTGGGAAAATACAATGTTCTATTATTCTGAAATCATCGGAAATTTTAGTAATAAACGTTAGTTAATAACAAGTAAAATCAAATTCTATTGTAAAAATATATTGCGTCATATTTAACTCAATTCATCGGAAATATGATGTTTTTTTTTATTTCATTTGAAACTATGTAGGTACTCGTGTAGACATGTAAAATCAGATGTTAAAATCGAAAACAGATGACTGTTTTTACTGTTCCTGAAATTTTAGTGATAAACCTTAGTTACTAACTAGTAAAATCAACTTCTATTGTAGAAATATCGTGCATCATATTCAACTAAACTCATCGGAAAAAGGTTTTTTAAGTTTCATTTGAAACATTATGTAGACATTTAATATCAGATGTTATGGTTTGAAACGAATTAAAATATTTAATGTTCCTGAAATTCCAATAATAAACCTACTCATCATTTTGAAAGCAACTCCAATTCATGAAATTTTTGGAATCTCCCTAGCAGCAGAATTATCGATAATTTTTTTCACGGTTCCACTCATGTTTTTGTTGATAGAAAATTTCCCTCGTCTAAGTGATAAGATTTGATATCAGGATAGTGCTACGAATATTTCCGTCTGCGAGTTCTGCGAGTTTCGAATACATAAATAAATCGCATTCGAAAAGTATTCATCGATTGCAAAATAGAAACATGATTCCACTCGAAAATTTGACATTTTCGTATGCGAAGCTCATTCGCATGTGTTTGAAAATAGCGCCCCATATGGTTGCATCAAGGGTTTTAGACTATACAGAACGATAACTTTTTCGTGACATCAATAAAAAAAAAGTTTCCCATTCCCAATATTCCCCCACTGCATCGCACGATGATCCCCCACGAACATCACAGAGGTCTCCACTCTCGCGCGCAATCTAAAGACGAACATTTCTCTTCCCCCCAGGTACGGCATCGGCACCCCGGTGAAGTGGACCAACCTGAACCCGAGCGACCTGGTGGCCCAGATGAAGCGCAAGGAGTCCCAGTTCGACTACCACTCGCTGGAGGACTACCTGCGCCGCGCCGGCATCGCGACGGGCTACCAGCAGAAGCCGTGCCTGGACCCGCACGACCCCGACTGCCCCAACAAGAACCTGACGCAGCCGCAGCTGGACGTCGGCGCCGAGCTGACCGGCGGCTGTTACGGCTTCGTGCCCAGGTAGGTGAAACCACAGAGCTGGAAACCTTGCAGATGAGACAGTCAGACAGAGCGGATGAATTTAGAGGGGTTAGGTTACTGTTACGCGCTGTGCTTCCAAGAACACCGGAAGTCATCATCTCGGCGGCTCGCTCTTCTGTGATTTATGGCCTCGCGATGACATCGCTCGCCGACACGGCGCGGCGTACCAATAATTAGCGAAAGATTCATTTCTAGTTAGTTTCTGTTATTTCTAGAGAATTATGTCTTGTGCCTATACAGGGTCAATCACGGTCGATGGTACCTTAGACGTTTACGGAGAACGGGACGTAGGATTATTCTGAAAATTTGGTTTATTGGGTAATCAGTTTTGTTCTATCGATCTAAAATATTTGCAGCGTCGCCGCTTCTATCGAAAAGTAGCAACAACTTTGTTATTTCAAATGGAACACCCTGTATTTTATTTCATTTTTAGATTCTTCCTGAAGACCTGATTTCGTCGATCTATCATACTTGGGGTATAGCGAGAAAGATTACAGAGATATAGGGTGTGAAAAATCGAGATTTTTCAAATTTAGGAATTTTTTGTGCCGAAACTGTCCATTCTTGCTCAAAGCGGCTTACATGTCCCTATTTCAACTTTCCATTTACTATCGATTGATATTTGATTGAAACAAATACGGGTGGTTCAAAGTTTTGCATCACCCTCTATTTGTTTCTATTAAATGTCAGTAGATAGTAAATGAAAAGTTAAGATAGGGACATGTAAGCCGTTTTGAGCAGAAATGATTAGTTTCGACACAAAAAATTCCTAAAGTTGAAAAATCTCGATTTTTCACACCCTATATCTCTGTAATCTTTCTCGCTATACCCCAAGTATGATAGATCGACGAAATCAGCTCTTCAGGAAGAATCTAAAAATGAAATAAAATATAGGGTGTTCCATTTGAAATAACAAAGTTGTTGCTACTTTTCGATAGAAGCGGCAACGCCGCAACGCTGAAAGTATTTTAGATCGATAGAACAAAACTGATTACCCAATAAACCAAATTTTCAGAATAATCCTACGTCCCGTTCTCCGTAAACGTCTAAGGTACCATCGACCGTGAGTGACCTTGTATAAAAAGGATCGGATTGGCGCAGATCGTCAGTTTTAGTTTTTAAAGAGTCAGTTTAGAAAGAAAGCTAGTATTGTGAACATTGAGATTTGTAAAGCGAATGTGAAATAAATTGTTCCGTTTTGTACTGAGTGTTTTGAATTCACGAACCCAAGGAGAAATATCGTAACATTACGAATGTTTTCGTTTTACACGATTCACGATCCAGGATTACCGATGGGTTCATATCCTCACAATGTATAACATATTCTCCTTAAACTTTAATTCAAAAGGAAAAGTAATAAGGGTTTCGAGGGTTATCACAGCACAGAATAAACAACCTGTGAACATAGGAATATACCTTCATTATCTGGAATGTGAATCAGGTTCAATAATATGTTTAGTGGCAATCATTACTGTGTACATGAAGATTGCAAATCATCTTCAAATGTATCAGAGAATATCAAATTACATTGGCTTCCAAAGGAAAAATATTTGTATTTGAATTTTTGTAAAAAGTTCTGAGTTAATGTAAGCAATTACGATGTTTTGGTTCGAAGCAGGGTGAATTTTGTTTAATTTTCATTAGCAGAAATTCAAGCTGTCAATAATTGGTGCATCGTCAAAAATACTCGAGACCGCCGCATTTCGACTTCAGATTCGTGATCAGGCGGTCAAAATACGCGAGTCCCACCAAAAATTCTGTTTAACTCCGGAGTGCAATAAACGAACTATCACCCCCAGGTACATGCACTGGCCCGAAGAGCTGATCGTCGGCGACATCCAGCGGAACAAGTCGGGCCACATCAGGCGCGCCAAGGCGCTCCAGACGGTCGTCCAACTGATGGGCGAGCACGAGATGTACGAGTTCTGGGCGGGGCACTTCAAGGTGCAGCACACCGGGTGGAGCAAGGAGAAGGCGACGGTGGTGCTGCACGCCTGGCAGACGAAGTTCGCTGAGGTGAGGGCGGTTTTTGAGGCGCTCTTTGGGGTTGTTCGGCTCGGGAAAGGTCGAATCGAATCAGAATAGAGTATTTTAGAATGCTGTCAAATTAGACCTGCTGGACCAGAAGAAACATAACCACACATATTTTCGCTGTCATTCGAGTTGATTTTTTTTCTGTTGGAAGTATTTGAAATCAGTTCTTGAGACATGTTTGGGTCCCGAAAGAGTCTAAATACTGATGATGTCCAAGGAGGCAACTTTTGGACACAATTCCACGTCAGTTTCCACTTCATCAGTTTGAATAACATAGGGATCAACAGAATTCATGACTCTTATTTTATCGATCCATATATCACTCTGCAGCTTTACTACCAGAATTTTCTGAACCCAATAAATATTTACTTTTACCTTAACAAGCCATGAACGAAATAATATTGAAAATATCTGATAAATCAGCAACTAACTTTCCTGTTTACTCTCTTGAATCATTCTGAAGTATGAATATACGTATTGTAGGAGCTTTCTTTTTGTCATGGCCGCCACTTTTTTCCCTCCAAAACCTATTGTCATTTCATGTCAAAACAACTTGTCAACCGTCAAAAGGTGGAGGGCATATATCTATCAATTACGATTGATAATGATAAAGGACAGAGTATTTTAGAATGCTGTCAAATTAGACCTGCTGGACCAGAAGAAACATAACCACACATATTTTCGCTGTCATTCGAGTTGATTTTTTCTCTGTTGGAGGTATTTAAAATCAGTTCTTGAGACATGTTTGGGTCCCGAAAGAGTCAAAATACTGATGATGTCCAAGGAGGCAACTTTTGGACACAATTCCACGTCAGTTTCCACTTCATCATTTTTAATAACATGGGGATCAACAGAATTCATGACTCTTATTTTATCGATCCTTATATCACTCTGCAGCTTTACTATCAGAATTTTCTGAACCCAATAAATATTTACTTTCACCTTAACAAGCCATGAACGAAATAATCTTGAAAATATCTGGTAAATCAGCAACTAACTTTCCTGTTTACTGACATTTACTTTGTATTGACATAATTTGGCGCCATGTTTGGTCCTTAGGTCACATATGCTTACGCTAGATACGGTATCCAGGTTATTCGTTTGGTAGGTCCAGGGGGATTTAACGTACTGCCATTGATTGATCGTTCTAAAATTTTGACCATACATATGTATATGTTGTACCACGTGATATCATTGTACTTTTTTACAGACCCCTCTAATACCAAACAAATACTACATGATGCCGGATCTATAGCGTAAGACTTCATGATCTAAGGTTTGGTCCAACAAGGTCACGTGTTCTAAAATGCTTTATATTTCGGAAGATTTTCATCTTATTGATGAAGCCGTTACGAATACAATAGCTGTTTGTGTTTAGAGAGCAAAGTGATAGATTGCCGCTCGAAAAAGACAGTTATCACGCGACATGTAGCGGAGCGCGATGATCTTTCTACAACCGCAGTTCCAGGACAAGAAAACTATAACTACTATTATTAATACTGGTACTACTCAAACTACCAAAAAGTATACGTTATACGACGTATAATTGAAATTTGTCTTTTTCAGTAAATACTGTTTTTGCTTTATATCCAACGGACTCAGGGCCGCATTATCCATAAGGCGGATTGGGCAACTGCCTAGGGGCCCCGCTCCGACTAGGGGCCCACGGGGGCATAGTCGATGTTGAACGCACCAAGATTTTTGATATTATGGTACAATCAACTTTTCCGAATGTAATGATATAGCACTGCAAAAATATAGAAGTCTGATGTTATCAAACGGCAAAAAGGTCAACTCCAAAGATCCAAAAAGTTACAAGAATTGCTATTTGAACTTATATTGTACTTCACAAAAATATTTTCTTTGGTCGTGACAATATTTTCATGATCAAAATCATTCCATTCAATGAAAGCAAAAAGCAGAAGTCGATCTGATATACTCGACTTTTGTAATAGAAAACATATATTTTGAAAAGTATGAAAACGGTGAAGGAAAGGGGCCCCGAGAATTACATTGCCAAGGGGCCCGATAGCGATAATCCGGCCCTGAACGGACTGATGTTTTTTGAGAAATGCGACAAGTTCCTCGATTTCTCTAGTAGGAGGTTCAAATTTACAATATTTTGCTTAGATAATTCACATTCACTGTTTTCAATCATGCAAGAGAATATAAGTTCGTTTAAATAATATGCTTGTAGTAGAGGCGAGCGATTTTTCAATATTTTCGCTCACGTGCGCAAATGCTGTCAATTAATGACATTCTTCGGAGAACGTCAATTTTGTGTTCAAATTTGAAAGCGTCAAAGGCTATCTTGTAACCGGTTGTAGAAGGAATTTTTTTAATTCACATTTTGCCTCGCTGTCTCTTGTAGGAGGTTCAAAGTTATAATTTTCTCACTTTCTGCTATATAGCAGACAATTCATCACAAAGGTTGTTTTAAACAATATAACGACCAGTTAGATATATAAAACTCAATTATAAAACAATAACAATAATCTGTGGCAAACGGTCCTTCCAATGCCAACCCTCCTCCCAAAAAAAAAAAAATAAAAAATACCTATGCTAGAGATGCAAGCATTTTTTCAATATTTCCGCTCACGAGTGCAAATGCCACTGTCACTTAATGACATTCCTCGGAAAACGTCAACTTTCTGTTGGGATTTGAAAGCGTCGAAGACTACTTTGTTAACCGGTTATATGAAATAGTAATTTAGGTAATGCCCGACCAACGTAAATCACTCTGTATATAAGACATCCGGGTCGTTAATCGAGTACGTACGATGAATTTGCTTTGAGAATAACACGAAGAACGTCATTGAATGAACAGTCGCATTGAAAGAAACTGTTTATGTTGTATAAAACATTTCATAGAGAATCTTTTCAAGATTTTGAACAAGGAAATCGATTTATTCGATTTGTGGCGTCAAAATGGTTGTATATAAGACCTTATGTGTGGCTGAGAATATCAAGAAATAATTGGAAATATTTCAAAGTGGAAGATAAAATTAGTTAGGAATATCTCAACCCCCATAACTTTCATTATTTTTTCTAGGGTTCATATAATTGTGGGGGTTATGAAATGTGGTGTACTTTTTGGGTGAGGGTGGGTTAATATAGAGTTTGGTGATATAATCAACAACCCTAGATAGAACTAACTTGAGTTTAAGCTCAATAAAAAAAATAAAATGTGGCTCGTTTCCAAGAAACAAGATGTCTGCCAACATTAATGACGTTTCTTAACCTCCCCTATTATAACCCATGTATATTTCAGTGACTGACGTCACGTAATCGTATACAGATTTGAAAAATCAAATATATTATTCCCAAATCTACCAGGTATGTTTATTTCACTGGTGCTTCCAATGTAGATTGAAACTTCGGGGTTTTTGGGTAATATTCTCATTTGTTGTACAGGGTGGGTTGACTATGGATTTCACGACTTCAACATCTGATATCTCGTAAACGATTTTTGTTTGAAGGTGGCTGACAATGTCTCGAGTTGTGAAGAAAAGTTTCGGACTTCCATTGTCTAAAGGTATGAAGATTTGAATCCTGAGAAAAGAAAAGATGATTTATGCTGAAAAAACGAAATAAGTGATGAATAAAAATTAACTATTTCATCGAATCAAGAAGATTCGAGTATCAATAAATCAGGTTAGTATTAATGTTAGTATATATGAAGTCGAAAAATGTAGATTTAAATGGGAGTTTAACTAGTCTAATAGCCTGAAAAAAGAAAAGTTGAATTAGAAATCAATAGCCTGAAAAAAGAAAAGTTGAATTAGGAATCAATGCCTGAAAAAAAAAAAGAAAAGTTGAATTAAAAATTAAAATAAAATGAATGAATAAAGAATAAAAATTCTGATAAAGATTCAAATCGAGTTTGTCACGACGTTTCGATTGTGTGTATCTACAATCGTCTTCAGGTGAGAACTAACAAAGTCCTGGGATACGGGGGTATTTATAGGTCAGCTATGGCGGGATTTTCCGGTTCAGTGAGCCGTAACCGGTTGATTCGGCTAGCCGTAGCCGTAGCCGTAGCCGTAGCCGAATCAACCGGTTACGGCTCACTGAACCGGAAAATCCCGCCATAGCTGACCTATAAATACCCCCGTATCCCAGGACTTTGTTAGTTCTCACCTGAAGACGATTGTAGATACACACAATCGAAACGTCGTGACAAACTCGATTTGAATCTTTCTCAGAATTTTTATTCTTTATTCATTCATTTTATTTTAATTTTTAATTCAACTTTTCTTTTTTTTTTTCAGGCATTGATTCCTAATTCAACTTTTCTTTTTTCAGGCTATTGATTTCTAATTCAACTTTTCTTTTTTCAGGCTATTAGACTAGTTAAACTCCCATTTAAATCTACATTTTTCGACTTCATATATACTAACATTAATACTAACCTGATTTATTGATACTCGAATCTTCTTGATTCGATGAAATAGTTAATTTTTATTCATCACTTATTTCGTTTTTTCAGCATAAATCATCTTTTCTTTTCTCAGGATTCAAATCTTCATACCTTTAGACAATGGAAGTCCGAAACTTTTCTTCACATCTCGTAAACGACATTAACTTGAATGAAATTTCGTTTTCTTGCAAGATATTTTTTTCATTTCATTTCATCATTACAGGGGCTGACTTGATTTTTCAAATGGAACCCATATTGACTGATTTGTTCTTCCACTTATATAGAAAGTATATATTTCTGAAATTGAGAAAGATAGCACTTTCCAAATTTTTTATAACATGCGGCCCTGTATATTAAATGATGAAATTAAATGGAAAAACATTATCTGAAAAAGAAACGACATCTCATTCGAGTTGATTTTTCCAAATCTCCTATATCTCTTTTACCTTTTGAGATATCAGCTGTTGCTGCCAATCATCCTGTCCATTCTCAAGCCACACTCTTCCAGTCTCCACTTCATTATCATCTCCAATTTCGCCGAATAGTCGATCCCCTACTAACTGATTCCCCAATGATTTTACTAAATTAAAATTTGCAGACTCAAACCTTGAAATAAACAGTACTGATAAAACCAAATACCTAGGTATAATTATTGATAAACATCTTAAATGGACAGACCACATTAATACCTTAACAGCCAAACTACGAAGATTTATATATAAATTTTATGAGCTACGAAAGTTTATAAACAAAAAATTATTAATCATTCTCTACAAATCTCTAATCGAATCTATCCTAAGATATGGTATTGTTGTGTGGGGTGGTCTTTATAATAACTCCTTACAACCCCTGACTGTGTTTCAAAATCATATTATTAAAATAATACTTAGGGAAAAAAATTATATCCTACAAGCTTACTATACAATGAAGAAATTCTGAGTATACGCTCGTTATATTATCACACATGCTGCATATTCATCTACAAACATCCCCATTTGAGAATTAGTCCAACACATGTACATGAAACTCGGTCAAAAGTAAATGATATATTAATAAGCCCCTTTTATCAGAAAGATGCTAACAAGAGGTTTATTATAACGTCAATAGCTCCTAAAATACTCAATTCTTTACCACTAAACATAAAAAAAATTAACAATCTTAAAACCTTTCAAAAAAAAGCTAGACAGTATATAGGTAAAAACCAAACTAAATACTTAAATATCATATAATTACCGGTAATACATGGATTTATCAATCCCAAACAATGCACACCTGACAATAAGCATTATAATTTGTTTTTGTAATTCTAATTACGCTTTAGTTAGAAAATTACTGATGTATAGCTACTCACCAAGTTTTATTTAATTTTTTTTTCTATTCTCATTTATACCTGTCTGAGACAAAATTGGATTCGCTTAATGCTTTGTCACAAATAGTATATTGATGCAATAATAAAATTTGAACTGTACACATACAGGTCCTTGGACCTAGGTGTTCACACTAGTATGTACTTTTAGAAAAATATTAATGTATATGAAGTGTAAATGTACTTTATAATAATAATAATAATAATTTATTTGCTCAAATTAAATACATAAGTGTCTAAAAACTAACAATTTTGGCAAATAAAATAGAAAACCCATAAAAGGTGGAACCTTGTTCATGGGTATGCTATTAACTTTAGCCTGATATATTATAAATAGTACTACTTAATAATGATATAATTATAATTTTCCACAAAATTAGACAATACAATATAAAATTCGATATAAATCCCTAATGGACAACATGATGATGATAAATAATAAAAAGAAAGATTATTGAAAATATAATAAAATATTACCCTTATTATGGATGTTGACGAATATATATATGGTCTCGGTTAGGTATATATATAAATGCATTTTTTTATTGAGTTTCTATTTCAAAATTATTTATACTATAACTACTTATAATTGGATTATTCCACAACAAAACTTTTTATATTTCTCTTTGAAAAACTTCGTGAATTTGCTTGGATGGTACATTTAAAAGCCATACCTTCAATTTTTTCTTGATTATGAAACGACTACCAATTATTTTTATCTCGTTTGGGATTTTTTTGTAAATTATAGGGCTTAGGTAGGAGAGGAATCTTTGGTTTTTTGTAGTTTCAACCTTTGGTATTCTGGTTGTTTGGTTTTTAAGTCGGGTATTGTATGGATGGTCTATTTGAGGGAGTTCATATTTATGTTGGTGATGGTAAAATGCAAGATTCATGAAGTATAATTGGTGAATTGTGAATAATTTAGATAATTGGAAAAGTTTATCTGACGAAAATCTGTATGTTTTTTTATACATTATCTTTATTAGTCATTTTTGTGTAACTTCCATATTTTTGATGTAATTATTTGTTATTCCACCCCAGACCAGTATGCCATAGTTTAGGTGTGTTTGGGCTAGGCTTGCGTAAAGTATTTTCATTTGTGATATGTCAAATAATTTTTGGTATAGTTTGAATTTTGTAATTAACGATCTCAATTTTTTTGTTACGTGTTCAGCGTGTTTTTGCCATCTGAGATTTTGATCTATAATGAGACCTAGATATTTTATATGTTCTTTCATTCCAATCTCAGTGATGTTACCGTTGATATTAACTGTAATACTATTATATGTGGGAAGGTTGTTGTTATATATTGAAAAGGCAATGAAATGGGTGGTCAGTAATCTACTATCGAACCAATGGAATAAATCTATCAAATCTCTTTCGACGGTAGATTTTAGATTGTTCCAATCCTTGTCACGATATAGAAGTGCTGTGTCGTCAGCAAAGCTAATAATATTCGCTTTTACATCAATGTTAAAGAGATCATTGATGTAAATGTTGAATAAAATCGGTCCAAGGACCGTTCCTTGAGGCACTCCATACTCGATGACCTATAAGAAATAAATAAAAAAAATATATATATATATTCCTTTCCAGGAGGTGGCACGCCTGTCGAAGAGCAAGAACCCCTCGTCGTCGTACCTCTTCTACACCTTTTCGACAGCGAACGTAAACAAAATCCTGAAGGAGTACTCGCGCTCCGACCTCGTCAAGCTCGGCGTCGTCTTGGGCCTGACGTGCGTCTACGGCTGGATCGCCCACTCCGGCCTCGCGACGCTCGGCGTCCTGGTGCTGGCCAGCTCGACCGCCGCGGCGCTCGGCGTCTGCAGCCTCATCGGCCTGCCGATGAACCTGCTCAGCACGCACGTGCTGCCCTTCGTCACTGTCGGACTGGCCATGCGCGAGATGTTCCTCATTTTGTCGACGCACATGCGGAAGCTGTCGCCGTCCGAGGTAATATATGATGATGATGATGATGATGACTTTGTTTTCCTTTCGATTCGCGAAAATCACGAACCAACAGATGGCGCTCGAGAAATGTCAAAAGTTTTGCATGAGGGTGATCAACAAACATTTGGTATATGTTTTCAATGGTAATATGTCAATTTTCAATTCGAATTTTAGGGACCTCCAGGTACCCGTGTGAGAGGACCGCTCTATTAGGTAAAATTAGGGTGGTCACAGCTTTGTGCACACCTGTCGACCCAAAAAAATGAACGTCGGTATATTCCTTTTTACGTTCTCTCCGACGGGCTCACTCACGAACATCTTCATTCTATCTATTCGAAAAGAGATTTCGCCATGTTGCCGATTGTACGTCGCGTAATTTGCGAAAATCACGAACCAACAGATGGCGCTCGAGAAATGTCAAAAATTTTACATGAGGGTGATCAACAAACATTTGGTATATGTTTTCAATGGTAATATGTCAATTTTCAATTCGAATTTTGAGGAAGAAATAAATAATCCTGAGTATCCAAAATGGGCGCTATTGATAGATTATCGTTTATAGAATTCAAAACAAGTATTTTATGTCAGTTTCGTGGATTTATTATGTTTTTATAGACTTTTCAAGTGATTTCAATGATTTCTCTTCATTTCAAGAATGGCCAAGATTGAAATAAGTATCTACAGTATATTGGAGATAAGAAGAAACCCTTGAAATGGCGAAAAGCATTATTCAAAGCTGGTCACATACTTTGTGGGATAGATGTCAAACACATACTGGAACACATATAAATAAACTCCTGTTCACAAACTTCAGCTCTAGGGTAGCTCTAATATGAAATTAAAATAGTTCCATGGAAAAATTAGCAGTGGAAGTGTGAATTTATCTGTAAACCTGTAATAATATTATCCTAACCCAAAAATAGATGATTAGCGAAATAAAAACAAAGAATTGTAGTCAATTAACTTTATTCTCTGAGAGAAGTAAGTATAGGGGTGCTTATATTGAGATACCTACCTATCTTAAATAGGCAACACAAGTTATTATTTTTATGTTAACAATAAAATGATGATTAGATGAATAGGTATATGTTCAAAGAATAACTTAAATAGTTTGAGACCTTGTGGTCTACCAGTCATTCAAATTCATTTATTTCAATTAATACTTCATTCATTTCACAGCTCATTCATTTTGAATAAAGATTTGATTTCATTCAGCCCACATTGCCCTCACTCTTGAAGTTTGCATGTGATGACTTCCAGATGTTTATTGAAGGAATTGCATTCTTTTTGAGCCTATCTCTTGGTTTAATTCTCCTTGATGGTCCTAAAGTAAAATCAAGGTTTTCATTACAAACAACAAGGGACACAACAACAGTTAAACCAGATCTTATTTGTTTGATTTAACCTCAAAGACATACCTTCACATACACTTGAGAAATCCAGTTCTATAGGAAGTGCTTACTACAAACGTTAATGTTTGTGGTGATAAGTTCTCCTTTTTTCAACGTGATCATCCATTTTTCACACAATCTTGAAAGAAAATTCAGAATTTTGTGCCAAAGGAACGATGTCTGTACGGTAGGAGGAACGCTGAAATACTGAACAAATCTTTGTCGATTTCGTCTTTACGACCTTTTGAACTTGCTGCATGTTTCAATAATATTAGTTACTCGCTGTAAGCACGAAACAAGTCCGAAAACTATTCAAAACAATTCAATTTCATTAAAAATAATACGAAAGCCTATGCTATACAATGCTAAATTGCTTTGTGGATCACCCTCGGAAGGCTTAGAAAATTTGACACCAGAGGCCGCCCACTCAGTGATTTTCGCGAATAGTGACGAATACCATGTTGGAATAGTCAAGTGAAAAAATACTACCGTGCTTTCAAGAGCGGCAAGACAGTTTGCGCAGAAAGAACACTGATGACTCTGTAATGCCCAATTTTGTCAAATACAGGTATGATTTAACCAATCGTTATCGTAACGGGAAACATTCCTTCTTCAAGGTGCTCCAAAGGACGGGTCCGAGCATCATCTCGGCGGCGCTCATCAACTCCGGAGCGTTCGTGGTCGCGGCCATCCTGCCGATACCCGCGCTGAGGGTGTTCTGCCTGCAGTGCGCCATCATGGTGGTATTCCACAGCACGGCGCTGCTGATCATGTTCCCCTCATTCCTCGCCCTGCAGCGCAGGTGCCAGAAAGCGGACGTGCCCTGCTTCAGGTCGGAGGCCAAGAGGAAGCCGACCACCAAGGCCAAGGATGTCGATCTGGTGAGGCATCATTTCCTCGTGGCGCGATATCAGTCACCAAGTTCCTTGTGGTACAGTTTCATGATGATAATCTCTCATTTTGTTGCAGGAGCACGGGAACAATCTGCTCACGGCGGAGCAGGTGTGCCAGCAGAAGAAGAGCCTCATCTCTTGGTGCGTCACCCGCTACCTGACCTCCGTGCTTCTGCAGCCTTTCATGAAAGGCTTGGTGTCAGTCGCCTATGTAGTTATAATCATCTTTTGTGTGTTCAATGGACTGAAGCTAGAGTTCGATGTGAGACTGTCGACGTTTTTACCGAAAAACACCCAAGAGTACAAATACCTCGAGGCGCAGAACAAGTTCTTCGGCTTCTATAACTTTTATCTGGTTACCACTGAGTTGGAGTATCCGTTGAATCAGCCTCTCTTGTATGAATACCATTCCTCCCTCACCAAAGTTCCCCACGTCTTGAAGGACTCCAATGGGGGCTTGGACATGAACGACTTCTGGCTGGCTAACTTCCGGGACTATCTCCTCGATCTGCAGCAGGAGTTCGACTACAGTCGGAACACGAGCTGCGTGAACAGCGAGAAATGGTTTCCGAATGCCACAGAGAAAGCAGTATTAGCGTTCAAATTGCTGGCGCAAACTGGGATCGTCGAGTTCCCAGTGGACAAGAGTCAAATATTCAAAAAGAGATTGGTCCACCACGGCATCATCGACCCCAAAGCGTTCTACAACTATTTATCGGCTTGGAGCAGCAACGACCAGATCGCCTATTCGAGTTCCCAAGCCAACCTCACCCCGAAGCCCTTCGAGTACTACACCTCCAAGGGCGAGTTCGACTTGAAGATTCTCAAGTCGCAGCCACTAGTCCACACCCAGATGCCGTTCTACCTGAAGAACCTCAAGAACACCGCCAGTATTATAAACACCCTGAAGCAGATCAACGAGATCTCCGAGTCGTTCAACGACAGGGGGCTGAAGAACTACCCGGTGGGGCTCATTCTCGCCTACTACAGCCAGTTCCTGCTGTTCGACCGCATGCTGGGCGCCCAGCTGGTGCTGACGCTCTCCTCGGCGGCGATAGTCGCCTGCGTGCTGGTCCAGTGGACCAAGCTGTGGTGCGCTCTCTTCACCACCTTGGCGGGCATGCTGCTGCTGTGCCTGATGAACGCGACTGCGCTCAGCGGCACGATGGGCGCCATCCACTTCATCCTGGTCAGCAGGAACGCCTTCCTCATCCTCACCGGCTTCCTGAGCGCCCTCGGCGGCAGAGAGCGCCGCGTGCGACTCTCGCTCGAGATCAACTCCGAGCCGATCATGAAGGGCGACGTCGGCCTGCTCATCTGCACCTCCGTGCTGGCTACCTCGCAGTTCGAGTTCATCAACACGCACCTGTTCTTTCTGGTGCTGGTGTCGGTGGGCACCTCACTGGCCAACTCGTTCGTGTTCTTTCCACTCCTGCTGGCCCTGTTGGGCCCCAGGGCCGAGCTGCAGCCGCTCGAGCACACCGACAGGATATCGACGCCGCCTCCGCCCGCCCCCTCGCCGGTGCCCGTCCGGACGGGCTTCTCGAAGGCGTCGCGACGCGGGGCGTCGGCGAAGGCGACGCGCGAGCCCAGCCTGACGACCATCACGGAGGAGAGCTGCAACCAGAGCATCACGGTCGAGCCGCAGGTGACCGTCGAGTACAGCAGCCCCGAGTCGAGTTCGAGCGGTCCCCCGTTCACCACCAAGGTCACCGCCACGGCGAACATCAAAGTGGAGTTGGTCGCGCCTGTATATAGGTCGAGTAAGTGTAACAACAAGTGCCACAGATCGTGCAAGTGCGACCGCCGGAAAAGGCAGGAGCAGAAGCAGTGCCGGTGTTGCAAGCAGGACTCGAACAGTAGTGACAGCAACGCGGACGGCGATCAGTGCCCCAGCAGCTAACGCCTCGTTACCATGTAAGGATCAGTGTAAGATATGTTTATATTGAATATATGTATACCAAACATTTTTATTTATTCGAATGGAAACCATGTAAGATAGAGAACTTAGTTTTTATAACCATTTACCGAATAAGTGCGGAACCTGGTACACACCTTCTTATACACAACGCGCATGTTTTCCCTGAAAAAACTTACCCCCCTCCCTTCACCAAACCACAGATCGAGACTACAGGGCAACTGTGTTTCCGCCATGCATCGATCGAAGTGTTATTCTGTTTTTAGGATCTTTTTAGAATCATTATTTTATATACGTATACCAAAAAGTGATTGATACTTGTAAATAATTCAATTTTGGCGATGCCCAACTTGAAGGTTCTCAGGGAAGAAGCAATGTAATACTTCATTCACTCTGTTGATGCTAATTGTGCTGAAGTAATTTATGAAGCATGTACCCAAAACTTTCAATCATCAATGTTCTGAAAAATATCAAATCAAGAAATGAAATTATATTCATCAAAACTACGCATGATTTAGTTTCGGGTCCTTGCTATTGTTTTCTTTTCACCATTTTTTATTTACGCATCGAGACTGATAAGTTTTAAAAACGTCGGTACCGTTTGGGTATCTGATTTATTTTAGTTTCACACCTGTTTCAGAGAATCGTCTGGACAGGTTAATTTGGCACATGTTTTATATAATTTAGTTTTGTTGAAAAGTTATTTTTGTACCTAATTTATTTTAGATTTTTTTAAATTATAAACCACTAATGTATATCTACTGTGAAAGAAACAGGACTGTATTCGGTTCCGTATTATTTATATCACTTTTCAAGTAAACCCTATTTTGACAAATGGTTGTATTTTCTCTAGACCACCTTCAATCCAATTTATCCTTTTTTTTTTATCTCGACGAAAAAAAAATCAACAAAATACACATTTTTTTCCGAGGAGACCCGAAGATGAAAATATTTCAGCTGGGTAGAACAGATGACCAACCGTTTTACCAATGTAGTATGCACAAAAGACAGATAAACATGCCCCGGTTTTTGTGGACCAAAATCGAGCAATATTGTACTCACAATATACATATGCATATGAAACCTCATTTTGTTTATTGCTGCTCTTCTAGAAAACATAATTTGGCAGAACTAGAAGTGTTTATTTTTGATAATCGAGGAAATGGCAGGAAGGGTCAAAGTACTTCAACATTGTTTTGTGGTTTTTAAAGATTTTATTACTTTTTTTTTGAAGTGTTGGAAGACTGATCGCTGATTACACTTCCACAACAAACTTTACATTCTACCTTATGGATATTATTATAGATACATACCTTACTTAAATGCAAGAATTAAGCAAACACTAAAATAACACCCTTTATCACATTTTTTTCTGAATTTCTTGCCCAATCAATAAAAACAAGAACGCATCTCTCATTGCACCAGATTTATATTGAATTGGACAAAAAATTTCTTTATCAAATTTTATAAATAAGAGTATGCCAACACACAAAAATTCAAGTTGCTAAAACTATACAAACATCCTTGATCTGTTCAATACAAGGGGTTAATAGATACCAAGCACAATCTCATTTTCAAAGTTGACCAATAGGAGCATCATTGAAAAAAATTATCATATCATTCACACCCAATATCTTCCCTTGAAAGATTATTAATATAAATGAAAAAAAAAGGCTTGGATTTATATTAACACCAAGTATCGGAGTTAAAATAATAAGGAACAAACCAAAAGAAGTCATTCATTTTCATACAAAAATATATTTCAAAGTATAAGTTTGTTAACCCTCTAACTTGATAAAAGAAAAGCCAGATTATAATCTGTTTTTGTATATAATTCAACAATTTTTGAGATGAATTTCTAGTGAATTTGAAATGATTTTGAATGCAAATATGCAGCAACGTTTTCCTCAGTCTAGAAAAGCTTCGTTTTCGTCTACTAATTCATTGGAAGGACAGAACTTGTTGATTTTCATCACCACGAAAAATAAAGAGCGACCAGAACAATTCTCAATCGTTGGGCTCAATGATTTTCATCAATGTACTCACAGTTCAATTCAGGTTCGATCAAATAATTACATTTTCTAAATTATGAAATACACATCAGATTGATTACGAAAACCAAAAGTTTAATGTGATGCAAGATTATCGAAAATGTATTTAAGTCACTGGATTATTTAAGAAAAATAAATGCATTGAGAGTTGACTCTATGGTTTCAAAAGGTTTTGCTATAAACACGAACCAATTCAGGGCAAATTATTTATCCCTAATCGAATCCCAAGTGAATTGTGAACAAATTGAAGCTCCACCAACGCCAGCCACACGTCGATTGAAATATCTTCAATAATTTTGAGCACAGCATGAGCATCAACAAAAATAAAAAGTCAAACTAAGATAAAGAAGATAAGGATAACAAATACATGCTACCAGCAATTTTATTATCGTATAAACTAAAATAATATGCCCACTAATAACTAGTCGTAAATCTGATTATCTATCAGCAAATTAAAAAATAAAACTTGCGCTTTCAACAAAAAGCTGTTAAAAACTTCTCGGACACATTTTCTCGCACATCGATAGCAAAAAATTACAATGAATTGGTGTGCAATAACGCTCTCTTTATATGTATATCATGTCCCCAATTATAAAAACCCCTTTGCACTTATGTAATATCCAGAAATGAATAACTAAGGTAATAATACACACTTCTCTCAAAATGGAATTACTTCGAAACAAAACTCAATGAGTGAGTGTACAGAGATGGTACAAGATGAGTCATGACAATTTGTTCTTCCTATGATGTGCAAATGAAACTGTCAACTGATTTTTATTTCTCATGTAATACAACTTAAAACAGGTGAGTAATAATGTTTGAAAATATACATTAGCTCATGATCAGAAAGTGATAGCTACTATGTAGGAATATAATAAAATATTGGAATATTGCACTTTAAAATTTTGTAGGATTATCAGAATCATCCATCTACCCCTAAAAGAAACATCAAATAACCGCAAAGTTTCTTTCTTCTCTAATAGTATATGAGTGATTTTAACAAACATTATTTTAGTTATAATTTACCAACAGTTTGCGTTTTCCAAGGAATTATCATCAGTTGACTGTCCTTTACTAGTTCGGTACATACCAAAAAGATCACAAAAAAATGTATTCCAAAGAAACCACCACTGGAAAAATAGGGATGTGGTTGAGTGGAAGAGCAATTAGCGATTTCATCGTTGAACTTGAACAATTATTTTCAATTATTGAAAATCACTGAGCTGAAGCAATGAAAAGTTAGTGCTGTTTTTCTTTGTACATTACTTCATATTCCCAAGATAATCCCACAAAAAAAAAGCTTTGGTGAAAAGTTGAATGGTATCTTTTGAGAGCTGTCACTATTTCGGTTAAAATTGTACTTTGAATCAGATGATTGATGAAAAGTAGCATACTAGTAAAGGGTAGGGTTTGAGAATATAACTGATATGTACAGATTGCCCCAAGTTTGAATGAGATAAAACAAAAATAAAGTTGAAATGAAACCAAAAAGAAAAACTCAACATAGTAGCCACACTTTCTTATATTATATAATATAAACCGATGCGGTTTGTCGTTCATATTTCAAGTGATATTGCTGTTTACTATTTCTTCTATTCATATAGTAACTAGAAAAATATGAAAAATGTAAAATTGTAAAACATGTTTAAGGCAATGGCACCAACTGCAACCACTTGATTCATTTTGGTTCATAGTTCGGTTGAAAATTAGGAATATCTATTCATTTCATTTCGCACATTGAGATTTTCTTGATGTTCATCAAATATCCTGATAAAACTAAAACAAAACAAATAATCCAAGTAAAAGTTATAGATTTAATGTTTAGAACTAGCCCCATGGATTCGCCCAAAATAGAACATTTCCTTGGAATAACCTGAAAAGTAAACTGTTTTGAATATCATTATATCTATTATCTGCTGAATCTCAGACTTGCACTACGATTGAACAGCAATCGATGACAACGAAAATGAAACTCACCATTCGCTTATTCTCTCTGCCTCCAAGAATCGGTACGCTGACGAGTGCTGTTGATGCGATTGCGCCCAGACCCGATGGACTGGGTGCGGGATCTGGCAAACTTGAATCCAGAATCAGCTGGAGCGCTAGTACCTGGTTGCGGATAGGCGAAATCATTTCTGAAAAGACCAGAGTCCATTACTCCACCGACGTCAGATGGTGATTCGCAGATGCGCCACCTTACATCGTTCATCTAAATTTCATTTCGTCATTTATAACATCTATATATAATACACATGTTCCGATATTACTGGTATTACTAGCCACAGCAATTGACCAATCCCACGGAAAAAAGTTTGCTGAAAAGTTGAATGGTATCTTTTGACAGCTGTCACTAATTAATGTGTTTTATGCTCCGTGATATATTATCTAAATGGCGGACAGCTGTCATCTTTTATTTTATTGCAGAAATTCCAATCAATTCAAATGTTTTATTCCAATTTCATATTATATTGGAACTGTGAATTCATAGATCTTAGATCTTATATATTTTATTAATCTTGAAACCATGACAAACCTACTTAAAAAAGGTCATCTATCTCTTGCGATTATCCTGTGATGAAATAAACTCCAGGAAAAAGAATCCTTCAAGAACATATAATTATTTTCATTTGTTCCCCTAATATATCCCAACCAAGGTTAATAGAATAGTCTATTCTACTAACCTTGTATCCGAACCACTATCATTCACAGTTGAAACGTAACATGAAAATGAAATAAAAGATCAAAATGTATTGGAATACCCGCAATAAAATGACAGATGACAGCTGTCCGCCTTTAAAAAGTTTATCACGGAGAATAAACACAAGAATAAGTGACAGCTGTCAAAAGCCGCCATTTAACTCTTAACCAAACTTTTTTCCGTGGGATTGGCACATATATAATAACAACTATATGGATAACACCTATTCTTCTCTTCACGCGAAAGTGAAGCCAGTTTTGGAAAAACAAGACTGTCTGGCTTACTAATGATGAATTGTGCGCATGCGCGGGTTTTGACGAGTTGAAATCCACTGACGTTTTCATAATTTCATAGGTTAGGTATATTTGTTAACCCAAATTATGTAAAAGAGCGTTAATATAGTTATTAATGTACTTACTGACTGTTTAAAGAAGTGATTAGTAAGTGATCAGTGATTGATCAAAAATTAGCCCACGAATCTTGTTCCGATGACTTTATCGTGACAGGTTTCTCAGCAAATCGCAAGTATCGCTTTGTAGATCACATCCATTTCTGCATTTATCATCAACTATTATTCAATATCGTTCAACAATCCATCAATGAATGAATATTTGAAAAATATATGTCATGATGAAATAAAAACATCGAATTGAAGGTTACGTGACACATTTGATTGATGTTTAATAATTATCATACGTTTGTCGCTCACTACAAAGCTACTCTCCTCCATGATGAACACGAATGTCGATTCTTAATTCAAACTTGCGCATGCGCATATTCGCGATTGGTCCCGCAGACTGTCATTTGTTTTATTTTTCGGCTTCAGCTCTGGTATCCATGTTACCTATATAGTTATTATTAGATATATGGGGATTGGTCAATTTCGGAACGCTTTTCAGTAATAGTAATCTCGAAATGCTTTTCGGAACGGTATCAGGCAATAACAGTGGCAAACATACAAAAACATAACTTATTACGTTTTCATGGTGAGGTGAAATGAATAAATGATTAGTGATTCCACCAGAATGTTTTTGAAGATGTTGCAAATACCATATTATTATATTATAATGCCTTGTAATTGAATTAGGTAAAATAACATTAGCATTCAACTTCACTAAGTACCACTTGGAGTTTCTTGTAAGAGAATAATTTCTACTAACTTTAGTGGAATGAAGTTAGTCCAGAATAATGTTGCTGCCTTATTATTATTTTGCGTAACCAAAATCGGTATTTTGTATTTTATTTAGCGTAATCTCAACTGGACTCTTGGTCCAAAATTATCTCTCAGGTTGGGTGATGATTTTAATTCGTTCGTTGTGCTACCTCTATACTATTGATGATACTGACCTATGATTCAGAATGTATATTACGCCGTTTTTTAGTCATCACGATAACGGTAAATTGATATAGCATCAAGAATGATAAATCAGTCATTAAGGTTTTGATATTGATGAAACAACAAGAAGACAGAGGTGTGGTTATTATTAGAAGCCAGTTCAATAAACTCTGTTTTATATGTTTCTTTATCATTGTGATACTGATAATGTACATATTGTGAGACATCTAAACTGGCTATAGTGCTCGATGATTTTTTATTTTCAATGAGTTCTACAGGTTATACGCCATCGTTTGGCGTATTGGGTATCCTATATTTTAGCAAGGGTAAGTCCCATTTACAATTATGTAATATAGTCAATATATACAGGGATGAATTCCATAACTGGGGTTACTGTTGAATATTGATACCATGCAGGAGCAAGGCCCTAGGTCGCCATATTATTATCAATGTAATTTCATACTATTTGTTAGTAGTATTGGTCAATGGATGTGTTCTTTACATCAATGCCTTCCATGGGAGAAATAAAAACTTATCAACATATAACAACATATCAAAAAGATATCAAGCCACATTTCAGTGTGAAATTTTCTTACAGATTACCACTCTAGTTTCATTTAAAACCAGAACATTTTTTCTCGAACACGAATATCTTTTGAAATAAAAAAATTCCAGTGATAAATTAAAGATCTAGTTGTATTATAAGTGAAATATAATTTATATGGCTTTGCTCATCCACATTAGGAATAAGTTTCACGTAGTGATCATCTAAAGAAATCGAATCAAGTAGGTAGTTTATACAAATCCACAATGGGAGAAAATATTTTTTTTTCAATTAATTTTGATAATTCGTCCATTCTGTGGCTTTTTCATTTTGAAAGAGAATTCAAATAATTAAGCCCAACATTTTCAACATTTTTCATATCCAAAAAGAAGACAGGTAATTCCGTTTCCGTAAATATCCTTTTAAAACAGCCCTTACATTAGAAACACAAAAATTGACAAGTTCAGCCAGCTTTTAGATAGAAAAAATATGTCTGCCCTAGTGTTGTCTTTTTCATCAAGGTTGCAACTTATAATGTTATGATTGCGACGTGAAAAAAGAGAAGAAAACAACACTAGGGCAGATATATTTTTTCTCTCACAAAGCTGGCTGAACTTGTCAATTCATTTTCACCGCTGCCAACCGGCTGTTACTCAAATCATGTGGTTGAAATTTCCCTCGGTGTATCAACTTTACCTTTGGTTAGCACCAGAGAAGCGCCTGTGATCCTCACGAGAAGTACTAGGCTGAGCAGTTTGACTTTCCGAGACACTGCGGTTCCTCTTCACATTCTGTTTGTATTGGTTTCCTCTTCCGTGGGTCTTGAAAATTTCCTCAATCCTCGGCTGAAAAACAGAAAACGAACCATTCCAATTCCAGTTACAATCTCGAAAAAAGACAATCCTCACCTCGACGACGCGAAAATCTTCGACAGTCTTGAACTTTGACAGATACTTGCTGAGCACAGGATTGACGGTGAGATGACTGCCGTGCTTGTAGTACTTGAGGAACGCCCAGAACTTCTCCAAGCCGTACAGCTGCCCGTTCTCGTAGTCCTTGATGGTCTCCTGCTGGAAATCCTCGTACAGCTGCGGTCTGAACTTCACCTCCAGACCGTAGGAGTAGAAACGGAAGAGGCACTCCAAGCCGTATCTGTAGCCTTGCTCGGCGTCTTCGAGGGCCAGGTTCTTGAACTCCTGGTACATGGTGCGGTTGAAGTTCTCCCTCAGGAAGAACGACCAGAAGCGGAAGAGGGTGTTCATCTCGTTGGACTGGCCGATGCCGAAACGCTTTCTCTCTGAAAGAATAAGCACAAAGTAATAGGTTATACTAACCAGAGAGTTGACTCAGAGAAAGGCGGGAATGTTTCCGAATGACCTTGGAAATTTACTACGATTCGATTTGTTTGACAAGTGATTTCATCTGAAAGAAGTGGCAAACTTTTCACCTGCGATTTTTCGAGGAAAAAAGCGAGATTTTGATATCTGAAAGCGATTCGAGAATATATTTTGTGTTGTTATACCATTTGTAGTGAAATTTTCACTCTTGTTGTTGTTTTGCACCCCATATTTTACATAACCTTCAATTTTGCATGATACATTGATACATATTATTTAAATATTTTAGATTAGTGTTGAATTTGTAGTTGTGTTGTTTTTTTTGCTTTGCATGCTTGTTACATTTTTATTATTTGAATTTTAAGTAAGTCCTAGTGAATATGTAAAATTTTTGTTACACTCTATTTTTCATGTCTTCACTCATTGAAACTGAGGATGTTGAAGATATAAACTTGAACAATGAGCAAATTTATGCATCACAATATAAAAACATCATACTTGCAGTTGAAGGACTTAAAATAATTCTGTAAGTATCCTATAATATTACAAAACAAATATTTTTGTGGATATTAGGAACATATCATTCAGATATTGATATAAATATCTATACTTTTTTTCTGTCTGTTTCAGCATTGATAAGCTGATTGCTTCCTGCATTGCCAAATATTGTTGTGTCTTGATAGGAATATGAATGATTGTGAAAACAATATCACACCCTTGATGCACTGATACTACATAATGAAGAAATTTAAAGATTTAAAAAATCTACTGGAATATTGTCATACCTACCTTTTTATCATACATTATATATGATGAATTGGAGAAATACATTTTTCCAAATTAGATGGTTGCTTTATTTATAACTTGCAGGTGTCTCATGTATATTTCATTTCTATCTATTGATTTCATCAAATAATGAAACTGGTATTGTCAAGATACACTGGAAATCCTTGAAGGGCATTTATTAGTCCAATTTTCTTTGTGGTTGGAGAAATATGCAAAATGTTCTCAATTGTAAATCCACTAGTGATGAAGGACTACTCGTTTATTCGGTTATATAAAAAAATCAAGTAAAATTCCAAACGGTTGATACGTTGTTTATGAAAAACTATTTTTGTGAAAAGCTCAATTCATAAGTATTCATGATTTTAGAGAAGTGTTTTTTGATTGGCTAGTAATTAATTCTGGCGACAGAAAACTATTTAAAGTCCAATCAGAATTCGAAGAGGCGACGCCTGTATAACAGCAGATAACGGCATCATGTAAGCCGAACTTCACGAAAGATGTCATTTTGTGAAATTTGACATAGACAGAGTCACATAGAGTTTAGACAGAGTCAGTTGATCCAACGACCAATCAAATCACATAACTCACATAACCATTTCATTCACAATGGTTATTTTTCCCTCTTCAAGGTCAATCGATACTATTTTACTATTTCATTCATAAATACGCTGAGTCGACTCTCTTGTTAGTATAACCTATACTCTATGGAATAAGATTCGTCATGCGGGTGGATTCGGAAGACCCAGTTGGGATTTCTGTGCTACCTTTTAGGCACTTCTGCCGGAACTTGTGGTACCCCTGCTGTGTGAAGTTGTTGTCCTTGAGGAGGGCGTGTGATGGATGCTGGAAGTTGGGTAAAGCCTGCGGAACGCTCCCATAACTGCCATAGCTGGTGCCCAAGTGGGCGGCATCATTCGGGCTGGTGCCGTAACTACTCCTGCAAAAAACCAACGTTTCCAGTCTGTCTGATAGTTTGAATCAATTTTTTCATTTCAAATAATCAACCGAATCATAATGACTGATGGATGTTTGGCATTGAAATAACGAGGGCGATTAATTTTACAAAAGTCGGGTAATTTCGGATATTACTCACGGGCCGCTCATATCCATATTCAGCTACAGCGGAGCAATTTTGAAGACACAAAAAAGTATTTTTCACCGTTATCCAAGTTGTCTTACCACTCTTAGCAACCCTCAGGAGTTTACTGATGGAAGCTTGTACGAGTGGAATCATACGATTATGTTGTCGAGGAATTTTTCGTTAGACAATGGCACTATAAATGCAGCAAGTATAAACATTTCGAGGAAGAGATCGATTTTGATTCGAAAACATTTCAATAACGCATCAGTTCACTGAATGTTTGCTGTTTTTTATTGGTCAACGGAATTACGCCTGTGATACTGATAACTACTCATATAATCGGTCGATAAAACAAGTATTTCTACAATGGATAGAATAAAATTTTTGTTCCACGTTTTAGTTTGTGAAAATTCATAGAATAAGTATTTTTTATTTTTCTCGTACGATCAAATTTGACTTTGAAAAAAATCCTAAATAGGTAATTTCGGCTCTTCCACCATTCTGATGACGTACTCTAAGCCTTGAATGCACAGCTGAAATGCTATCACTTTTGCGACTATACAGTATTTTTGTATCTAAATAGTCGGATATTCTGCATCAACATCTTAGTATTGCTAAATTATCCAATGTATCATTAGTTCAAAGTTTCAGAAGGAACTGAATTATATTTCTAAATTCTAGCCCGGTGCCAAATGGAATGTTAATTATAGATGAGACATAAATTATTGACATAGAGTAAATATTGATTATGAAATCATGACCAGATACAGGATAATTTTGGAACTGTAAATTTTTCTTCAAAAGTGATTATGCTACTCAAATAATCCATGTTCAAATGAATATTTCAATTCATACAAGAAATTAGTGACTTCAATCTAGCAACAGTGCAAGCAACAGTTTTCTACTTTATTTTTGGTCCGTAGGCCCAACCTAATCAAGTTCAGAAACTATAATAATCAACGAATATACTCAAATGTCATCAAATCTGTAGTCCGTCATAGTGTTACGCCATAAAAATTGACAAGTTCAGCCAGCGTTGAGAGAGAAAAAATATGTCTGCCCTAGTGTTGTCTTTGTTATCAAGATTTCAACTTGAAATGATGAAAATGTTATGATTGGGACGTGAAAGAAGAGAAGAAGACTAATATCACAATCTTAATGTATTTGGAATTATTCAACAATTATTGTAAGCTTACAATGCTCACAATATATTCGAAATAATCGGAATAACGAAAATACTACCACAAAAACAAACTAATTATATACAGGTTATATCTTCTTCTTTTTTAGGCCCAATCATAGCATTTTCATTATTTTAAGTTGCAATCTTGATGACAAAGACAACAATAGTGAATAGGGCAGACATATTTTTCCTTTCTCAACGCTGGCTGAACTTGTCAATTGTAAATCGCTGTATTTTGAAGATTGAAACCATTCGGATAATTTCAGTAGTCATTCCAGATACTAGTTTATTTAGTTTCATGAGAATCCGTTCGTCAGAAACTTCCTCATTCCGACATAAAAAAAAAACACTCAACACGGCGAAATGCGTCAATGACTTACCCAGTTGATGTGGTGCGTAGACGATGCTCTCTAACATCCATAATCCATCCGACGTGCTGCTCCACAGGAGGATTGCTCGAGTGCCTGGTTTTGCGCTTCCTGGGGGTGCTCGGGTCCACCCTTTCATCCTTGACGACGGCATAGAACCTCGGAACGTTTCTGTGACGGGCGTTTGCCGGCTCCCTTCTCCTGCTGCCACCGGCTTGCGGTGAAATAGCGTCCAGCTGGAAATGCGTTGATTGAGCTTTTCTTTCTCATCGAATGGTGATTACTACTACTTACGACTGGTGGAGGCGGTGGGGGGACTTGAGGGTTTTGTATTCTCGGCGCTGGAGGTACCATTTTCTTGAAATCCTCCTGACTAATGACGTTGACAGTCTTGTAGCTCTCCAGGGAACATCTTTCCTGCATACGATCGATTAGTAACAACACAGACCATGGACGTATAAACACAGATGGACACAGCACGCCTATACCTTCATCGCACATTGTTTTGGAGGCTTAGAGTTCGTAGGCAGTCGGGTTGAGGGGAAGAGAGTTGGAAACGATAGACTGTGATTGTTTCCTTCGCTACAGTGGCGTACGTGATTAACTTATCGAGAAGTTTTATTTCGTTGTCAATAAAATTCAATGGACGATTCAAAACTAAATACACATTCAAATAGGAGCTATTCATTGAATTAGTAGCTATAGGTATATAGAATGAATAAAAATAAATAATATCAGTTATTTTGACAACCCTTATAATCTATCGAACATCTAACGGCAGAAGTATCCTAAGTTGAATAAATAACATGATATTAAACCCCTGTGATAACTTCATTGTTCTTTATAGGTAGGTAACTCAAAGTTAATGTAGAAAGATAATATAATGTAATAAAACAAAGTTTTATATTGGGGTTACTTTATTAATTTTGTAGATACAGTGACTGACATAGAATTGCGATTTCGGAAACAGGTCCTCAATGTGACTATTGATTTCTGAACAGAATAATATTCGTAAAACACTCCGTAATCTGACAGTTGATGAATCTAATTAATTCATCGTTTTGTGGTGTATTCTTATTTTGAAATATTCATGAAGGATTAGTTTCAAAAATTGTACAGGGTGGCCATCAATATTATCTCCATCATAGAAGTGGTCACCAAAATGTTGATATAATTCCTTCGGAAAATTTTGTAATGTTTTGCTCACCAAAATATTCATAAGGTTATTAATTCTTTTATTATAAATATTCGTTGTTTTATTAAAAAATCTAAAATATTTGTCAGCCTCTTTACAAATTCCAATGACCAATTTAGATGCTTTTGTAAGATTTTCATACTCTTTTCTTTTCTGTAGCTTGGAAAAAGTTTCCTCATTTTCATCCGTCAATAACTTCTTACATCTGGAGCAAGTGACAATAGAATTCAAACTCCTTGACCTGAAACCTGCTATATAACTAAAAATATCATTGGAATACTATTATGATCATGAAATGATAAATAAACCCATTGTTACGCCTATGTTACTCAAATTCGATAATGTAAACATATAGTATTTACGAATGAAATGCCAGATCTGGGTGTAAAAACTTAATTTTCCTGCATAACCAGCACTGCTTCACCATTTTTACTGTCTATGTTCAAATTATTTCACAAAATAACTCGACAAAACACTATTAATCACTCAAACAAAGTTTGGTAAACAAAGACTTGCTCCAAGCGAATGTCAAACGAGACTGATTTGAAGCAATGTTGCCAGTTGCACATAACCTCTGTTGGCTCTGTTACTTCCGCAATACTACCTCAATTACGAGCAATTTTCATTTTATTGAGTTGATCCCATTTGTTTCAGGAACTTTTTGAATTCATTACGATAGGATTGGATAGAATTGTATAATTAAAATATCCCAAATGAACAGAATATGATCTTCGACTATAAAATTAGGATTCATCAATGACAAGACGTGACAACATCTAATTCAATGGCAGGTGTACAGAATGTGACCATGTCACTGAAATTTTCGGCTTCACATTATAACGTAAACAACTGGGTCCATCTGTGTTTATACGTCCATGACACAGACAGTGATCGAAATTGTTCACTTACGTAGTCTTGGTCAGTCCATAGGTCTTCTTCGTAGAAATATAGGCCGTCGTTGATGGTCTGCTCCAATTCCTGGGTGATTTTAACGCGCGTTGTCCAATCTCCAGTGCGATCGTAGCCTTCGTGCTTCGGAACTCTCGAAGATTCCGTCGCTTCGGCCTGAGTCACGATGAGCAGTTTGTTCACGTCTCTGTCACTGAGTTCATCCGAGTCATCATCAGGGGGCCTGAAAAAAAAAAAGAGTATCTCTCTGGTTCTGCTCGGGATTTTTAAGCGAACTCACCATTCATTTGAGAAGGTATTTTGTCTACCGGTCGGTACCTCTTGATCCAACTCTTCGTCGAAATGGAAATCGAGCTCTTCGCGCTCGAACGACTTCACTTTAGACTCTTTTTTCACTCGATTCTCCTTATTTTTTCTCTTGACCTGTCTCCAGTTTTCGTCTTCTTCCTTTTTGTCCTCATTGCTAGAGCTGCCATTGGATTTCTGGCTGTCATCAGATAACCCATTTCCATTCACCATGTTGCTATTGCATGGCTTCTTCTGATCTGTTGAAGCAAAGTTTCAATAAATGCCATTGAATATAAGTGCAAGTGTCAAAAGATAAACTATAAACTCAGGAGTTCTACAGAAGTTATAGTAATTCAATAGTTGGAAATGGTGAACTTTGAAGAGAACACATGAGATATACGTTGAAATACCCACTGAAATATAACCAATAACTGGAATGACAAATGGACTTCTCAAGCATAGACCCTTTTGAATCTCGCGCAGACTGAAAATAAATCAGGCCGGGAGCATGCGCACTATTACTGTAACCAGGTCCGGTCTAGCCTTTGGTACACATACCACCTGGACTGTGCTTTGGGACCAATTATCAACATTAACATCTCTGAAGAAACATTACAAAAAGAATTATCTAAATTAGCAGTTCCAGGGTGAAACCAAAGTTTTTGGAGCGAATTATGGAAATCATTATACAACCGAATTAAATCGAAACTGGTGGTAGGATTTTTTCATATTTTTAATCAATAAAATGTTTGTATTTTTTGGGATTCATTATCTTGATTGCATATTTCTTAACGTTCTTTAACTATTCCAAGTTTCTATGTATGTATCGTTTTATGTGTATGTAAAATTCTTCAGCGACGAATAAATTCTATTCTATAATCCTTGTCCTACAGAAAATAAGTTTGTGATCAACCAATCTTTGTAATAATAATTTTAGTTCCTGTGACACAATATGGTAAGTAAACAGTCAAAAAAAAATTTCCATATAAAATAAAGCACATTATATTATAATATATGTATTCTAAACTACACAGCACTAATTACGTCGCACCCCGAAATTTTGCCCCTGTTGAAATCTGAATAACTTTTCTCTGCTTTGAACAATTTGAATTCTGTTTACACTGTTCACTGGATAATTGACAGAGGCTTTCGAGGACTAATATTTAGCCTGGGAACTGAATCACGTTTCAGTCGTTTTTTATCACCAGAAGTTATATGATGTCATCAATGATGATATGTTCTTCACAAATCACATTTCCATAGCTGAAAGTCTCGTAATTTGGATATCTACCAATATCAAGCTTTCATTCATGAGCAATGTATATTCTTAGTTAAACTGAAAATGGATGATTTTAAGATAAAATAATACAGCTCAAGTATAAGTATCAATCTCAACTCACCAAAAAGAGGTTGTTTATGAAAATGTTATCAAACAGGGCAAAATGACGATATGGAACAACTTCTCTTTGATTTGGATTTGGCGAATGACCATTTACCACTTGACCAGTGAGAATTAACACGAAACAAAAAGTGCCAAGCCGCGTCTAATTTAGTTCATCTCATCACAGACGTACGTCATCAAATGTATACAGTTGTAGTGATCAGATATATGATTTTCATACCTTTACTCTTACTGCGTCGGCGCATAATCTGAAATCTCAGTTCGCATGGTTGAGATCATAAGTTCCCCGCGCATTTACCTATATTAGCGTTCCAGTTATTGGTTATATTTCAGTGGAAATACCTGATTCTTGTGGAATGAATTCGGCAACATCGGGATTCAGGTTTTCCAATTGACGATCTCGAAGCGTTTTTGGCAGCGGGGGTGGAGGAACCAGCTTCGAAATCATCTCTTCCTTCAGCTCGTTCCCTTCGTCCAAAATGGGCCACTGCAGTGGATCTTTCTTGGGTCGTACCTTGAAGCCAGCCGTCAATTCGAGCTTATCAGAGGAACTGATCGCTTCGACAATCAAGGCCACATTGTTGGTCAGAGCCTGAACGCGGTGGAAGGAGGCAATCAGAGTGACAGGTAGGTAACCTTCTGTATCCATCTTCCTCCTCAAGAAGAAGTCTCGATTGAGGTTATCTTCGCTGAAGTAGTATTCACTGAAACGTAAGGAACAACGATGAAGCTCGGAATGTCGTTGTGGATTGAGGTTTTACTGACATTTGGTTTTTGATGTACTCCTTCACGGTCGGCCCGTCTAAGCTGAGATAACTGTTGCTGTTGAAATAGTAAGTGCCCATGTATGGTACGAAGCCTTGGCCGTCCATCATCTCGCCCAGTTTCCCACGCTTAAATTGAAAACAAAAATTCACATGCACATCGATTCCGAAATTCAGATTTCTATTCCACGTTATAGTTTGTGAAGAAAACTCATCTGACACGTATTTTGTATTTTTCTCATACGATCAATCTAGACAACATAACTATAATACTAGTTATTCAAACAATAATTTCATTAGAATCTGTAATCTGTAATTTTACCAAAAACATTTTTCATTTCATACCTGGAATTCAGCATTGAAGTCAATATAGTCCGGATTGTTTGGAATCCTGTTATTATGCCGATTATTCATGCCTCTCCTTCCACCCCTGAATCTGTCATTCCTATTCCTACCACCAGGGGCAGCTCTAGCGTTCCTCCCATTGTGGTTGTGCCCGTTGAGTTCCCGTTCAGCCCGCCAGTCCTGGAAACGAATTCACAAAAATCGCGCGCTTCATTCGACGCTGAGAACATTCAGCTTTTTGCGTCAGTTCGATTCCGGATTTTGCATAACCAATCAGAAGGCAACGTGAAGAGCAAAACTCAAAAATTTCGGTTGTGAATCCCGCTTTACTCTACTGGGTTTGTTGTTCGGAGGATATTTTCTCTCTCAAAGCTAGGTATTCTGTACGTTCGAATCAGTAATCGAAAAAAAAAACTGAATTATGAATATTTTGGATATTGAAATGTGTATTATATTGATGTTATAGAGCTTCATGTAACGTTATATTGTTGTACTCCAATAATTATTGTTATACTATACCGGGTGTCAACGAATCTATTAGACAAGTCATAACTTCTAGAATATTAGGTGTATCAAAATGAGATCTGATATACGTGAAAATGAAAGTTTTCGCATATTTTTTCACTTCCCGGGTCACACCGGAAATGGGTCTGGTTTTGAATTTTTAAATGGAACACCCTGTATATTGTAGCATTTTTTGATTTCTGAGACAATTCTCACTACAATGAAAGTAAATAAATTATGATTCATGGCACACTTGACAAAAGTAAATAAATTATTATCCAGTATTTTCCTTAGTAATATTTAATTTATATGCTTATTTTCAATCCAATCACAAATAAATTAGTAAGATTCGTCAAAAAATCCTTTTTTCGGGAAGTGCTTGCTAAAAAATGGTTGTCATTTGAAAAATAATAGACACGAAAATGTAATTTTGCCAACTTGTCTTATTCCTATCTATCATACTAGTCACTAAAACTTTACAATTGTAATTTTCTGACCTGAGGTCCTCAGATTAGTTTACGTCCGATCAAGGCCACCTAGATGTGATTCTAAAAAAATGAAGTAGGCTTAAAAACTCTTTAAAATGTCACATTCTGATCCAGAATTTTCTCAGAAATCAAAAAATGTTACAATATACAGTGTTCCATTTAAAAATTCAAAACCGGAGCCATCTCCGGTGAAACCGAAAGTGACCAGAAAGTGAAAAATATGCGAACACTTTCCTCTTCACGTGCCATTCACCTATACCACCAAATCTCATTTTGATACACCTGATATTCTAGAAGTTATGACTTGTCTAATAGATTCGATGACACCCGGTATAATAGGTAAAATGTTATGTTATCTTATGAAAAAAAAAGTACCACTACTCAAGATAGAAATGTTCCATTACCAGCATGTTGCTGATTAGGAACAAGAATCAAATTACTAAAAATTAGCTGATGTTTATTTCAGGCATGTATACAGGGTCACTCACGGTCGATGGTACCTTAGACGTTTACGGAGAACGGGACGTAGGATTATTCTGAAAATTTGGTTTATTGGGTAATCAGTTTTGTTCTATCGATCTAAAATACTTTCGGCGTTGCCGCTTCTATCAAAAAGTAGCAACAACTTTGTTATTTCAAATGGAACACCCTATATTTTATTTCATTTTTAGATTCTTCCTGAAGAGCTGATTTCGTCGATCTATCATACTTGGGGTATAGCGCGAAATATTACAGAGATATAGGGTGTGAAAAATCGAGATTTTTCAACTTTAGGAATTTTTTGTGTCGAAACTAATCATTTCTGCTCAAAACGGCTTACATGTCCCTATCTTAACTTTTCATTTACTATCGAATGATATTTAATTGAAACAGATACGGGTGGTTCAAAATTTTGAGTTTTGCATCACCCTCTATTTGTTTCTATTAAATGTCAGTAGATAGTAAATGAAAAGTTAAGATAGGGACATGTGAGCCGTTTTGAGCAGAAATGATTAGTTTCGACACAAAAAATTCCTAAATTTGAAAAATCTCGATTTTTCACACCCTATATCTCTGTAATCTTTCTCGCTATACCCCAAGTATGATAGATCGACGAAATCAGCTCTTCAGGAAGAATCTAAAAATGAAATAAAATATAGGGTGTTCCATTTGAAATAACAAAGTTGTTGTTACTTTTTGATAGAAGCGGAAACGCCGCCACGCTGAAAGTATTTTAGATCGATCGATCGATCGATAGGTACCATCGACCGTGAGTGACCCTGTATAAAAAGGATCGGATTGGCGCAGATAGTCAGTTTTAGTTTTTAAAAAGTCCGTTTAGAAAGAAAGCTAGTATTGTGAACATTGAGATTTGTAAAGCGAATGTGAAATAAATTGTTCCGTTTTGTACTGAGTGTTTTGAATTCATGAACCCAAGGAGAAATATCCCGTCCCGTTCTCCGTAAACGTCTAAGGTACCATCGACCGTGAGTGACTCTGTATAAAAAATTGTTCGTGATATAATAATTTAAAAAAAAAAAAAAAAAAAAAAAAAAACAACCAACCTTGTCCCCCTCGCTGACAGTGGACCTCTCGTCGTTCGCCCTGTTGTCCCCGCGCCTCCTGTCGCTTTTGCTCACCTTCGGCAGCTCGATCTCCATCGGCACCCATTTGTGCTTGGTGGGCCTCTTCTTGTCCTCGGGCTCATCGTAGTGATGCTGCTGCTGCGCGGTCCTCTCCTTGGACGTCGAGGCGGAAGATGACGAAGGCTGGCCAGCAGCAGGGGCGAAAGACGTCTGTGGCTGTGTTGGAATGTTGATGATCATTTTAGCGGCACACCGTGCGAGGAAGAGTTTGGGCAGGGGTGGAGACCTGATGTGGGATTGGCGTCGACTTTTTTCGAAGTCGATAATTTTTTTTTTTTTAGTTCTGCGTGGATTCGATATGGTTCCTGACTGGAATTTTGAGTAGTTCATGCTGGAAGATCATGGATTCAGATGTGGGCGCTAAACTCACGCAGCGTCGTTTTTTCAGATAAATTAGTTCTGATTATTTTTTGTTTTGTATCTGAGAGTTATTTGCGATTTTTTTAATTGAAGAACTGTATTCTGTGGGCTAAAAGAACAAAAATGACCACCCGATGGAAAAAATCGGTTCATCCGTTCGAAAGTTGATAAAGTTTGATTAATATTAATCTCAAAGAAATAAAAATGGAGAACTGTATTCTATAATATGATATGATACAGTTGAAAATACGGGTGAGATATTTCAATGTTAATCCTATCTGGTTAAATTTATTGTTAATTTTTGAAGGTTAATGTGTTTATTTGAATAAATTATTTCTGAACTTTACTAGATACTCATATTTCATATTTGTTACATGCAAAGCAATAATTGGTATTGAGGCATAACAGCGTATTTCCGAATAAAATGTTTTGAACGAATTTAATATTGTGATTAAAAACGCTAGAAATATGAGCCAATATAATACGAGTCAAGAGGTTATCTACAAGAGTTCAGATGTAATACACCAATTCAGTGCTAATCCAGCAGTATTCAGAATATATGCATTAATGAAACATTATTTTACAGGTAAACTCACTCAAGGACAAACATGTGCTATAGTGTGAAAGTATGATTATTTTATCCAGTGATAGCAGTAAACTACGGAACTCATTCAGTTATGCAGCGTGTCCCGAAACTATGATTCTAAATTGAAACGGAATATTCACCTGGAGAAATAAATATGACTTTCTTTTTGAATACATGAATATGATTATGATAAAGGAATAATAAGAGAGTAACAAAAAATTACATAATGGATTGACATGGTCACAAAATATTATTACACAATGACGGTTTCACAAGAAATGGCAAGATTATTTCTAGAGTCGAGGAAGGAAGACAAATAAATCAAAATTCAGTTATTTCTTTTAAAAAACTAACAATTTCTTATATTAGGAAAATCACAACCTGTTTAGCAAAATGTAACACCCTATGAAGTTCTACCAATGCTAAACGACATGATCCTGGCCGATCTCAAATTAGACGAATATAATAGTCAAAAAAACATTTTGCAATTCATCATCATAATTCTATGGGAATGAAAATAATGCTTTATAATGCAAATTCCAGAATTATCAGTACCCATCAATCATTATCAAAATAAACAGAACGTTTTCATTCCATTATTGCGGGTATGATAAGTAAAACTATATATAATTCATCTGATGTTATAACAAAAGGTGCTATCACAAATGAACTGAAAACAATCCCATAATGCCAATAGAAAAAAATATATATTGAAATGTTATTTCCAGACTAGTGATGAAGTAATGGAATTGTATATTTCAACTACTCATATAAAATATATATTTTCATACAGACAACTGAGTTGAATGTTTTAGTGAATTCAAATCAAATGCAAACACTTATAAAAAATCCACCAGGCTTCGTTATGAACAATTCCAAAGTGTATGATAAGGATAAGAAAAACGATAAAATCCAGTTTGGAGAAATATCTCAGATGCCCACAAGTATATTCAAATTCCCATAAAGATAAAAATTCACTCGTGAATCGTTGTATGTTGGTACCCACTATATTCATAGATATTGTGAATTAATTGAAAATATAATATCGACAATTGTGTTAATGGATAGTGGAAATCCAAACAAAATTTATTTTTTCATCAATGAACATGAAAACTATTCATTATCAGTCAATGTCAGTGAAGGTCAGCACAAAGTTATCAGGAATTAATAGAGGCCTTAACGAGCGACTTGAATGTTAATGAATATTCTCAACTGAACAAAAATCTAAACATCAAAACACAAGAGATAGTAAACAACGTTTGATGTTTCAGGAACCATACAAAATATAGAATGTTAAGTAGGTACCATATTTTTATGAAAAAAAATCTTGGAATTACTTCAAATGTTATTCGTTAACGTTGAATGTTAACTTTTATATAACAACTTTTAAGATAGGCTTGACTTCAAGGTCGTTTTGAAAGCATACAATTTCGTATTGTTAAGTGAGCTTAAATACTAAGCTTAGCTTAAAAGTATACGGCAAATACGGCCGTGAATATTCATCTGGTAGTGACCTCAACTGCCACAAGATCCCCAATTATCTCAGGACTAGCTAACGAATTTAATGTTATCATTGATATATACTGGACAACTCCATGAAACACATTGAGTAATTCAATATTACATCACAGTTCACAGTCTTGCTGTATCAATGAGAAATAACTCCAATTCTACTCATTTAGGAAAGTGTAAATCCACGAATACTTAGAAGATATTATTATATAACAAACGTATATCACCAGTTTTTTTCATAATCATGAATACTTGAATGAATAATTCAAATAAAATAAATTAAACACAGATTAGTTATAGGATTAATTATCCATGTAATTAGGTCAAAAAATCTGGATGGACGAAAATAACCAAAATAATAACCAATCTATCTGCCCAATCATAATAGCCTTGTCCTGCATAGTTGAATTTCCACTTCAAACACTTCTCAATATGACATTTTCATGTATAAAGAATTCCTGATGACAATAATCATTTCAAAAACTTTACACAATGTTTAATTAAGAAAAAATCGAGAGCAAGAAATTCTTGATAATCAATCATTCAATGGTGCCAAATATACCTACCCACAAATCATCCTGATTAAAACAATATACTCATGTTCAAGTTCAAGACAATGATATCTGCTATCATATACTAATAAGGAAATATATTCATTCAGATTATGAAGTGTGATGGTGAACCCACTGAAAATATCTTTATCAATAATTGTTCAAAAAACAAGGAAGCCTAAGGAGAAATGGTTTGAGGTAGTGAACCAGATTAGGTTAAAATGTTCAAATTATACAATAATTTTTGTGGGATATGCCTATTATATAATATGAATAAAAGTAAAGTAACATGTGAAAATAATGAGCTATTATTTGACCATGAACCACCCTGCATGAATAATGCACATTACACTCACCACAGCACTAGAAGCAGCAGCAGAAGTGGTGTGAACTGGAATAGTAGTGCTATTTCCCAAAGAGGGCCAGTCACAAATATCAGTGAAGTCACTAGCCTGAAAAAATTATTATAGATAGAAACATCAATTAGTTTTTGAATAATTTTTCAACAATATGGTTACTGCAAATAGCATAAAATTTTCAAATGGATCTAAACTAATAAGAATTTTTATTTTTGTTATGTTTTTATTCAGCTTTGTTGGTTTCAAATAATAAGTAACCCAAACTTGTCCTCTCTGATGATGATTGTGAATACTAACATAAAATCCATATGAAGCCTCTTCTAGGTGGTGATGGAACAAATAATCAGCTATTTAGGCATCAAGGTCATAACTTTCAACTACTTCATCTAACACATGATACTTTTTTCAGTAATTTTTTCAACTTCAGGTAGGATGAAATAGAAATAACTAATTATTTTATTCATTATGACCAGGTATTATGAGAAGTATGCACCAAAATATTGTGTATAATAATAACTACTGCCTTAGAAGATATGCAATAATTTCGAGAAAACTGTATTTTTACTCAATTAACCACTCAACTCAATTGCTCTTTTTCAAAGGATTCAAACATGGCACATGTTGGATAATTGTGGCAAGGTCAAAGAATTTTCCGATAATGGTAATCACAACAATTCCTAACAATTTTTAGTTCAAGCTAAACATATGATTCACTTTCTGATTAACTGATGTAACAAAATAAACAAAGCAATGCTATATTTGCTTTGCAAGTGAGATGATTAAAAAGTTCCAACATAGTGAAAATTGAATAATTTGGCAACACTGCAAAAATTTACAGGTATTTTTTGCCAAAGGTTCCAGTTGTTGATGGATTATCATGATAGTTATTCTAATAAAATGCGAAAATTTAGGTAATACACCCAAGGATAAGAAATGACCCTGTATTGGCCTTTATGCATGAAAATTGAAGGTAATCATGATTGCAACTGTTCTGGAAAATGAGAAAAAAATCTATAGTAGCTATTATATGATATTTCAGTATAAAGGAACACAACTTTCTCTAGTCATCTTACAAAATTGAAATTCAATTCAATTTTTAATACACTTACACTGCTCCAAGCATCATTTTTTCTCCACAAGCTATGGAGTGTTGAAAACATGCCTAACAGAAAATCTCTTTCAGTAAAAGAACAAAACTTTCATATTTCAAAATCAAATTTGTCAACTCAATAATTGTATTCTCACTTCTCAGACCATTTGAGAAATAACCTGTCTTAAGACTTGGTTTGAAACTTGCAGTGGCACAGTGGCCATGACATTATGTGACTGTTCTAGTATAATAAGTTTCATTTTCATAAATACATACTAATGATTGTTAATATAAACTTGATTACCATAAATATTGTGTGCCAGATCAGATAAACTGAGGAATTTTTGAATTCTGACTTGAAAATGTTGTCCTTTCACTGTTCCATTTAAAATTTTTGATTTATTATCATATATTTGATACATTTTTCATAATCATAATTCAGTTTCATTAGTGGGCTAGTATAAGTGTGTGAATGTTTTTTATAATCACATGCAATGTCTGAATTTTCTTTGACTCAGACTGCCAATATATCAAAGGTGTCAAAATTATCATCAATTAAAAGTGATGTGTATGCCTAGTAAAGAACAAAAGTTGAAAAAAAAAATATTATTTAATCTTTATGCTTATTGAAATTTTTGACACTATTTTGCAATTTGAAATGCTGTTGGTTATCTGACATGTTGTTATGTACTATTTACTGAAAAATATATTTTTACTATTCCACTAGAAAACATTTTTATTCATATTCATATTCATTCATTCAAGTTATGTGTATGGACTATTTTGTGTAGAAATGATCGCAGTATTTTCATTTCACCACCAAAATAAACACCATACATTTTCACCTATTTCAGCAACATTCAAAAAATATAATATGTAATAATTGCATAAAAATATTGAACTTCTCAAACTAAATTTGGCAATAAACTATTATGTGATTAGAATTGAAAATAAGGACACATACCTTGTGATTAACTTTTCGTTTATCTTTTGAGGCTTTGACAACTCCATATGATGTACTAGTAGATGAAGCTGTTAATGCAGCTGATGAAGCTGCATTAGTTGATAAAAAAGAAGCTGCAGTTCCATTTACAACAGTTTCTTGATTTTTTGGTTGAAGAACTCTCTTTTCAGCTGTATCATCTTTCTGATTAGACTGTGACACCTGTTTCAGCTGCCAAGGATTTACTTTTGGAATTGGTGCTTCAACAAACACCTTTTTGACATCTGATTGTTCTTCCACTGATTCCTTGCAGGCAGATAAATCTTTATCATCTCTCTTATCTTTGTCTTTAGGATGGGGATCTTTCTGCTTTTCTCTAGTGGGATGACTATCTTTTTTGTCATGTTTATCATGCTTTTCCTTCTCAAGATGGGTAGATTTATTTTTCTTGAGTTTTTCATTTTTTCGATCCTTTCTGCTGTGGCTTGCTACAGGCGTGAAAGTCGCATCATCATCTGCAATTGCATTTACCTTAGATGTTTCTGGCTCAGGTTGTTTAGTTATTTCCACCACTACTTGTGGTTGCTGCTTTTCTTTAGGTTGTTCCTCAATATTCTCCTTATTATTATAAGTTGTAGACTGTTTGAAATTGAGTACAGCATGGGCATAAGATGCCCCTGGCTCTGGTTTAGTGTTATTGTCATCCTCTAATCCAGGATTATTTGGTGTTGGAGGAACACGTGTATCCATACTAATCTAACTCCCTCGATTGTAATACGTGACAAATGAGATTAATGGTAAATAAATTTCAATAAAACAATATGGAGTGTAACCATGTTGGTTCAGTAAAGCATGGTATCTGTCCTTAGCCTCTCACACTTGATATTGAACACCGTCACAACACTATACATAAATGTCAGGACACAAAAGAACGTTACGTAACATATGAAAATTGTGTTTTTATTATTATCCTGACTTTTAGGATTGCCTGAAAACACAGTTTATTTTTTATTCAACTCCACGGGGAGAGCTAAAAGCTCGTGCTGGTTCCAAGGGTAAAAACATAAAAACTTAAAGTACGCACGGTCACCTCACAAAAGTCACAAACTCACTGTCACTTGTCAACATATGAAAATTCAAATCATCATAATGGGCCATCAAATATACGCTGAGGTGCACATCAATTGGTTGATTATTATTTGAGCGAATGTAATACAGATATTTGAATATTGAATCAAAACAAATCTGCCAAATTTTAATGAAACACTATGGCAGATGTTTGGGGTTGGGGATGATTGTGTCTTGTGTCATCTGTCTGAGCTGAGGTCACGTCCGGGCCACAGTCCGGGCAAGGATATCGGCGCGGTCACATGCTGGCTTTTTGCGTTTTGGCTTATGGCGTATTGTGATTCCATTGGCCAATCAATTGATCGCGTATCAAGGTCATCCGTCAAAAAGTCGATTACTTTCCGACTTTTGCTCAAAACAAGCTCCGATTTTAATGGTCTTCACTTTTCAGTTCAAAATCACCGTCATTATTATTAATTATTACGTATCAATGTTTTATTCAAGCTTTCCGCGATAGGCGAAAGCTGTCATATGAATGCGCGAGACCATCCTTGCGTCCGGTACTGTCCGGGATCACAGATTTATCAGATGACATGACAGTCATTACACTGACCAGCAGAAATATGTGAGCAGAAAACAACTCATGACTCGATGTCATTTCATGTCATTTCATTATGTCAAGATTGTCAAGTCAGATTAGATTAGTCATATGTTAACATAACATCAAAAATAATAAAAAAATTCCAAACCAAATGAAACAGTCCAACCAAAAACATAAATTAAGGAATAAATGTTGATTTGATAATCATCATAATAAATGACTGATTAATATGTCGAATGATAAAAATCTTGAGAATTTATGTAGAAGTTGAATATATTCCGAAAAATTTGTCAAATTCCTTTTATGACTTGAAAAGAAGGAACAAGCCAGTAAATGATGACAGTAATAAAAAAACTCACACATTTTCTAATTTTGCTGGGATTCATTGCTGAAGGTGAATATCAAACTACATCATTTTTTCTTTTCTTTAAACATTTTTTCATTATTCCCAATTCCAATCAATTTTGAATTCATTTGATTTTATTTGATTTTTAGTATATGGAGAAAGAACCAAAGATCAGATGTATGCAAAATTAGATGGCACAAGTGCTTGTTATAGAAGACTTAATGCTACCCACCAGATAGGATGTTCTTGTATGTTAACCAAGTCATTATATTTCTTCCTTTATGAAATTTTGATATTTCAGCAAAGTCAGGAGGTTCTACAGGTGTTATTCATGTTTGTGAAACTGTCAAAGATCTGAATTTCATACTGTATAATGGTACAGCTTCCCCATACATTCCTTTATTACCAGTTAAATATTTCAATGTTGAAAATGTGGAAAAAATGATTCAGAGCCAAAAGGTGTCGGGGCTTGTCCTTCATCTGAATAATGAGACACTAGAATCTTTGGAATATTTCACTCATGAGAATCAGTGCCCAAATCCATACTCTAGCTTAACCAATTCCTGTAGTGAAATGTCTACCTGGAATCCTCATGGTACAGGTTTGCTATACAGAGATATTCCTTTCCCAATATTTTATTTAGAAAGTTATGATGAAGTTCTGCAAATGAGGAACTGTTTTGAGAAATTCAACAATTTCTCATATGAAAGTCAGTCAGATAGATCTTTATGTTCCTTGGAATTAAAGTCATTTATGTATGCTACAACTAACACCCCTACATGTAGAAGGTTTGTATATACTCACAAAGTATCAATGATAAATATCCACAATGTCTTTCAGGAGATCAAATATCATGACAAATTTGAATAAAATTAAATTCTGTGATCCACTAGGGGACATGAACATTTGGGCAAGTTTATATCCTCTAGTTGATGGTCCACATCATGAAACAAAACCATTAATGGACTTCAAATACATCATTATTTCTGCAAGGTTAGATACTACATCCATGTTTGACAAAACATCTGGGGCTAACAGTCCTGTGACTGGAATTGTAACATTACTTGCAGTAGCACAGTATCTGAGAGAAATTCTTCCACTGGAAACTGTGAGAGAAAGTAAGATGATTTAATTTTTCAGTATTATAGTTATAGATGTACAACATTCACAGCAATAGTTGCTGTGAATGTTGGAATGTATTTTGCTCCTAACACAATAATCATGATTATATTCTTTTGGTTATGGAATCAGAATTTGATGTTGAATACCCATATTGTGGAATTTGTGAATCAATTGATGCCTGTTTGATTGTGAATGAAATTGAAGATATATAAATAATAAATGTATTCATTCAATTGAACATGAGATGAAAATGATAAATGGCTGCATTGCTTTACTGAAAATATATATATTTTGAAATAATAATTATTGGGTAGGTAGAAAATAATAACTTCATTTCAGAAAAGATGAATATTTTGTTCATATTATTCAATGGTGAGACATATGATTATATCGGATCTCAAAGAATATTGTTTGATATGTTGGAAGGTGATTTTCCAATTGAAGAAGCTGCTGATCATAATATTCTACCAATGATCCGCCCAGAAAACATCAGCTTGTTTATAGAAATCAGTCAGTTGGGTAACAGTAAAGATGGACTGTTTGTACATCATATGAAGAATGAAAATGAAGTAAGAAACATTTTCAGTGCACACAAAGTGGAAATATATTATTTTGCCTATATTTTAAACAGGTACTAGGTTTCTACAATAAACTGGAGAAATACGGCGAACCAGTTCTCAGATTCGAAAATGTTTCTGATAGTCTGCCACCTGCTTCCCTTCATACATTCATAAAGAAACTGCCGACTTTTCCAGGTCTTGTAATAGCCGACCATAAATCCAGCTATTCAAATAACTTTTACAATTCAATTTTCGATAACTCAAGTAACATAGGATTTCAATATTATGATGTTCTTGAGAATGATGATATAGATATCCCCAAAGATAGCATACAGCAATTGATAGCTAATATATCTGGAGTAATAGGGAGAAGTGTTTTTGAGGAAGTCAGTCAGATCACATACAAAGATGAGAAACAAGCTGATGTTATTCTGGTGAGTGTGATTTTGATCACTATATACCGAAAATAAATTATTCTATTGTTCTGATTGAAGAATGATATCTGATTAATTGGGTTTCATTCAACAAATCTATCTTCTCTAGAATGCGATATTATAGAAATCTCATTTATACTGTTGATTTATTTCAGGTGAATGAATTACTCAATTGTTACCTGGAAGATCCAAATTGCAGAGTCCACAGGGCCATTAACAAAGGACACATTGTAAGTTTAAGAAAAAACAAAATTTTTCTAAATTTGTTGATATACTTGTATTTTTTGTTTACATATATGTTGTAATATCATGATTATTTCAATTGATATACTGGTATAGAAGTATGCATGGAAGTTTTTCTTGTGAAATATCCTCACATTTGTTTGTCTAACTAAATATTTCTTTTCATCAACATCAGAAGTGTATGAGCTACTAAATATTTCTTTCAGAAACAGCCGAAAATTCCTTTCAGTCTTTATGTTGGTGTGGACCATTCAATCAATTTTATAACTTCATACACCTCTCTCACTTTAGGATGGCTTACAGGAGTAGATCAAGGAAAGAGTGATGCAAACTGCACAAATATTCCCAGAAATTATGTGAGTTACTTATTGTGGACAATAGAGTATTCTGGATATTGATTATTCACATTTTTTATAGGCATTCAAGTTTTATAATATGTCCAAGAGTATCCTTGATTTGAACACCACCTTATGCTACAAAATAACAATGAACACAACAGAAGCTGTTAGTCCAGCTTTCAAAATTCCAGGTGGGTCACCATATTCGATTCTTTGGTATATGAAAATAATGGTTACAGAAAGTAACATTGTTAGGGAGAGTAAAGATACTTTCCCGAATTCTACATGAAATCTAGTGAAATTCCTTTTTCTCCATTTCAGATTATAACTGGACATCTGGCGAGTTCAGTACGTGGTCTGAGTCCACTTGGTTAGAAATAAGCGTGAGAATGTTTCTCAGACCGTCAGCTGCTCACGAAAAAATGTCTATTGCTATCGGTTGCATGTCTGTGATATTCTCTTTCATATTGGTATACTTTGTGAAATCTAGGTCTGATATACTTTTCACTCCTCCTTTACCATCTGAAGCTCCAACAGATTGTTGACATGAAGTCTTTCTGTGAATCACAATTTTTATCAGCATTGATCATTTCACTTGATGAGTTATATTTATATACAATTTTTTGAATAGGTACTTGGAGAAAATGTACTTCAATACCCTCTAATGCTGCTGCAATAACAACTCGAGAAACTAGTGTGGCAAAAATTTCTGAAAATTTGAAATTATGTATTCAATATCTCCAACTCTCAAGTTTCTAATCCCTAATAAAACCTAAATTTCAAATGTAGTATTATTTCTGAGTTATATCCTGGAGTATTAAGTATAATATAAAATAGTCCACCCGGAAGCAACAACAGCAATTTTGTCCAGCAAGTGGCGGTTTCTATACTCGACTAGGTGAACTACCGCATTCTTCGAGTCATCGAGAAGTTTGTGAAAATACTCAGTGTGCAAAAATCTGTAATCTACGATTTTATTCAGGTTTATGTGATTCGGGTTTCAATTTCGAGAACAGTTCAAGAATTGTTCGTGAACTGCGCAGAACTCTTGCGTATTTGTCCAGAAGAAATGTTCTCAGACTGTCCGAAAACAATTCATAATGTGTAAAAACCCGAACAGTATAATAAACGATCCTCAAGAAAGTATGGAAGATGGGATAGCAATAATCTACAATGATAGAAGGAAGCGACTACTCTGAGCATGCGTCAAAAATAATCCCAGAACGGTTCACGCTCGACTCTCGAGAGCAGACACTGGTTTCTGAGTGGTTTCGGAGTTTTCGGACGGTTCTAGCAAACGTTCCAGGACGATTCTGAAATAACCCGAACGCGTAAAAGTCAGTCCTAGACCTAGCGATAAAACCCGAACGCGACCAATTATACTGCGCATGCTCCTGACAGCTCTAGAATCTAGATCAGTATATTATCAGTAATCGTTCGAACCAGAATGAAGCTATAAACACATATAAACGAGTAAGGAGCGACTACACTGAGCATGCGTCAAAAATTATCCCAGAACGGTTCAATCTTGAAAACAGGTATTGTTTTCGGATGGTTCATGTCCTAGGACAGATTCAGGACGATTCTGATAAAACCCGAACGCGTAACAATTCAGTCCTAGATAAAACTCGAACGGAACTCCTGACAGTTCTAGAACAGTAATCGTTAGTACCCGAATGAAGCTTTCATATTCTTCTCGATGATTTAAATCACACATCAACTGTCGTTAGACTCGTAATATCTTTAAGGGAATGGATATATTTTCACTATCAACCAACAAAATGGAAAATGTTGAGAGGTTTATACGTAGAATAACGATAAAATTGTACCTACTCAAGTTGAGCTTCCAGAGGGGGCGTCTGCGACGTCCTCTCATCCCGGCGCCCATGATAATAAATGGCGCGCATCAAACAAAAAAAGAGGTACCGGTTTAATTTGATATATACGTACTTGTGAAGGTGAGTCAAGTTAGCTGTTTGACACGCAAGAATTCAGATCCACATTAATACAATTACGAAGGATTTGAGACAACAGTCCGGTGAATCACGAAGCTTGTAACACATAATTTAAGGAATATGATGGTCAATGGGTAGCGTGGAAGCTTTCAAAGCTGGCCACCGCAATTCGATTCCTTAAATTTTTTTTTAGTCAAAAGTCTCAAATATCATCCTCAAAAGTCCCTACAAATAGTGATCTAGTGATAGGTTAGTACGTTCAGGTCAGGCAAGTCTCATCTCATTAGAAAAATATAGCGCGATAGCGCGTTCAAATTTTTTTTTATTCATACAAATTTATTTCCTTCTTCAAAAATTTACTGATGGTAATGATCCCTGCCTTCACTGATAGGTAAGTACGTTTGGTCAATACCGCCTTTATCGATACGAACCATTTCGAACCTACCGCCAAAACGAAAATGATTCTGATTGGTCGATTTTAATAGCTATGCTTGTGTTAATGTGGATGTGAATTCTTGCGTTTGACACCCTACTAAAAATAACGTACAATACTAATTTGTCATCTATATTGTTTCTAATGGTGAATCCGTAAATAAATAAATAAATAAAAAATCGAAATCACATCTTATCATCTCCAAAAGAATTTAGAAAATATTGGTCAGCGGTCCCCCAAGAGAGACAGAATTTGATGCCCATCATTTCTGAACAAAAAATGATAACTCTCTGTTTCCAAATCTCTCGATCTAGTCTACTACGAGAAACCTTACTGTTGATTTGTCATATTAATATATAATACATCAGTACCCAGCCAACACATCTGCGACATGACATCTCTGAGATGTCGCATTTAGGTAACATTGCGATATCACGAACGTTGCATCGATGCGATGTGAAAAAGTAAGCATATTTGCGACATAACATCTCTGAGATGTCGCATTTAGATAACATTGCGATATCACGAACGTTGCATCGATGCGATGTGAAAAAGTAAGCATATTTGCGACATAACATCTCTGAGATGTCGCGATGAGATCACACACTGATATCACGAACGTTGCATCGCTGCGATGTACAAAAGCAAACACATCCACAACATGGTATCTCAGAGATCTCTCGATGAAATCAAACTGCGATATCGCAAACGTTGCATCGCTGCGATGTAAAAAAGCAAACAGATCTGCAGCATGACATCTCTGAGAAGTCGCTATGAGATCAAACTGCGATTTATCACAAACGTCGCATCGCTGCGATGTACAAAAGCAAACAAACATGCGATATAACACCTCTGATGTGTACTATATATATAGCACAAATTGTGCAATTGTTTATTGTATTGTATTTGTAATACACAAAAACCGAATGTTCCGTTTTTTGGTACAATTTATTAAAATGTATCGTATCATTGAAGATTTAGCATTATTATATGAAATCTATATTGATAATTATTAACATCATAAACGCACGACCAAAACCTTAGTTACTCATAGTACATTATAGTGACCATAATTTACGTCAGTTACGAAAGCATAATACGTATAAGCAATGATACGATAAAGCTTCGAATGCAACTCGATTATTAGCGAGTCAACACCGTCTCGGACATTGCGGTTGACTCAGCTACCGCCTCGTTACCAAGCAATGTCCTCCACTAATATTACAAATCGCATTATAATCTCGTTACATTAATAGCCACCATTTGAATTTCCCGCGCGCAAATATACTTTCCGTGGTCTGTGGACACCTGCACTAGACAGTTGACAAAGATGATTCATCATCACCAGTTATAACTTTCTCAACCACTCCAGACTCCAGAGTCCGGAGTTTCAATCCAATCAGTTGAACAACCATTGATGGAATCAGTTTTACCAGTTCACTTAAGTTGTAGTCTATGTGCTAGTTTTTCAAGTTCTTGTACAATCAAAAAGTTATAACAGCTCTGTGGGGGTACACGAAACGTGAGTATAGGTTTTGTTTAAGTAATGGTGACAATAAGTTTTCACTTGAAAGCATGCCGTTCTTTTCATCATACTCAAAAGACGACATCTGATGGTTTTGGAACATTATAGATTATGGTAGTCCAAACTATTAATTTATTGTTTTTGAATCAGCAGATTATGATGTCACCCAAGGTGGATATAGATGATCATTTACGGATTCATCGCTTCGGAAGACGTATGGGAGCTGATGCTGGAAACTTTCTCAGAATGTGTTTATGAGGAAGTTTCTGCAAATTGAATATTGATGCAAGAAATTCAACTGAAGCTAATATTTCCATTCCATCAGCCTTCTCCGAAGAAAACAATATTCATTCAAAACAAAGAATGTCCAGAAATAATAATAAACTATATTTTTTGCTAAAGAGAATTACTTTTTATTTATTGGAATGGAATAATAATTTTGTTTTTTTGTTGGTATTTGTTTATTGTTGGAAATAAATATTTATAATATAGGTATGTTGATTTGTTTTTCACTGACATTTTTCCCTATATATCACCTTACCTCTGCATTACATTTGTACATCGCTGTGATGTCATATATTCACATCTCTGTGATATCATATATTTACATCCCTGCGATGTCATAAGTTCACACATCCCTGCTGTCAAAATCGAATCACATCGCAGTTTCATCCCAAAAACACATCGCAGTTTCATCGCAAAAACACATCGCTATTCCATCATAAAAATATATCGCAGCGACATCGCATGGAGGAAACTTGAGTGTGACAAAATAATATCCCTGCCATATCGCAGCGACGTCTGTGCGACATAGAATGCGATATCGCAGGTCACATTGTTACATCGCTGCGATATCTCTGTGATGTAACTGTGTTTGCTGGGTATTATTCAAGTAAACTATGATATTTATTTTTATTCATTCATTGAATCCTCTGGATATAGATCTAAAAGGACATCCTGTATACTGTCCATCTTATTCAGCTCGAAAGTATATTATATACCTATATTTTTACCTCGTAATCCATACAGTTTTCATGCAAATAGAATCTGATGAAATATTTCGTTGAAGGCAGAGGCGGCACGTAAAAAATTCAGAGATGGTTGAATTTGGTCCGCCCCCATGCAAAAATGTATCACCATGTGAGTATTCAAAAACGGTTAATTGTCTCAAATATAGGTTTACCAAATTTCAATAATTTCAAAAATTTTAAACATCCTTTTATATATAAAGCTGTTGAAGTCCTATAAGAAACTAAGCCACCCTGTATATATATATAAATAAAGTCAATATCAAAATATAATAATTTATTCAATAAAAATATATAAATCAGGAAAAATATAAATAGAAAATAAACATATAGTTTCGATAGTTTTGATGACTAGAAAATTGACTAAACTGAATTTACATGGAAAAATAAATACATTGACTAGCTTTTAAATGTTTCTAATAAGGTCTACAAATACACACAATTCAAAATAAAACTTAGATCTAAGTAGGTAGATATAACAGGTTTTGGACACGTGCTATAACTAATAAGTAAATCATTATCACTGGTATTTCTGTGATTCTGTGCCTCAGACGAATTTCTGTGATATTTTTTCAACGGTTTTTTATTATTCCATAGATCAAGAGGTAGATGTAGTTTCATTATGATTGTTAGAAAAATCACCCAGAGATTTTGGTTTTAAATGGAAGAAGGATGATTCTGTATTTGATTCGAACTATAATATTATTTTTATGTATCATTATTTTTGAGATATCAATCTATACACTCGTTACTTATGACTCACTAAGTTGAGATTCACACTTTGGTTGACTTTCCATAAATACAATGATTATTTGCTCATATCCTAGATACATGGAAAGGAAAACTTTGTCGATTGAACATAAGATTCAAATAGATACCTATACACGAATAAGAATATTTGTCTTTAACCACTGAATATTTAATGGTAAACGTAAATCGATATAGTTGTTTTTCTAGTTGTTGTTTTTTCATTTCATAGAAATTATGAGTGCTAACATTTTGGTATCTTGTTTTATATGTTCCATTTACGATAAGTGGATGAAAAATCCTTGAAGCACTCGAATAATATCCATGCTTGCATACGGTATGATGATTATATTTTCCATAGTCAGTAAGGTATATAATAGCTTACAATTTATATTTTTCTTATACAAAAATTGCAGATTATCCGATTATTTCCGGAAATGTGAAACACCAGTGATGATAATGTATGTAGGTATAGGGAACTATTACATAAGTAAGTTTCCAAGTTCTTATGCGGTTGGTATTGTATAAATAACACATAAGAATATAGTCTAGCTTAACTCAATAAATATATATTTTTATATAATATATATATGAATGTATATATATTCATAGAACCCGTATAATATTTTCAACGAAAGTGGTCCACGTATCGTACCCTGAGAGTTCTGGAACATCCTAAGAACAACTTATAATTAACATTTTGAACAGTCGCAAGATACGATCCATGATTTTTGATTTTTGCTCATTTTCTTATAATATACACCGCACATAGCAACATGAATCCTTTGTATTCAGAATTTTTCAACCTGATTTAGGTCTGGAAAAATATATTGAAATACTTTCATCGCATATGATAACGCATACAAACCTCCAGGCCGATAAATATTTTTTTACGAAAATCGCAGAAGAGCTTAAAATGAATAAAGGTTGTGCATAAAAGTATTGAAATACTTGAATTAAAATATGGTCCAAGGACAAGGAAAGAAAGTAATGAAATCCATGCGTTAATGCGGGAAAATGTTATTTTCGTATTACCTTAATTATTACGATGTTGATGGTGCTCCGAAATTCAACTTACCAACAAGAAATGGCTTGTGGTTCAATTTTAGTTTTCATTTGCACGCCCCTTATTAATTTAGTTCTTTCAATGGACATTCTGTATATTCTCTTCTGATTTCATGATTTTACACGGATGTTCCATGATATTTTCTTCGGGGACTATTTACAAATTCATTAAATAGAAATATGTTCACTTCGAGAATAATTTCAAAATATTCCTTCAATCTCATGAACCTACAATTTCCCCGAATGCTTTCCTCCTATCTCAATTCTCAAATCCATCGCCAGCCTATATGACATGGACTCATTTTTCATCCATAAAGATGTATGTTATACATAAAAAAAATCCCTTGGGGTCCTTTGAGGTTATTTCGATAAGCCGATTCAGTGGCAACAAAAATTATTCAAATTTATAGAATTGCACGAAACCCGAAATGGTGAAAAGGTGAAATGATATTTCTTTAGTTTCCAGCCTTACACGTTTCTTCAATCGTTTGATTTAGCAGATAATATAATGAAAAATCTTAATGTATTAATATATTAGATAGCACCCTGTGAGTATAAGATTTTCTATTATATATTTTCTTTGAACGATGAGGAGGCAATTTCAATTTAGTCCAGCCGAAAGTAGGTTGTATTATTCCAGTTGTTGCTTTCAAAGGTTCATATTACATGGGGTCCTACTTGTATGAATTATGCACGTTTTCATACACAAGTATAGCTTGTCTGTTATTGACAAACGTGTTTGTATTCAAATTTCCACTGAAATTCCAACCAACTCATGTGAGAGTGAAATTTATGGTGGAAATAAAGGGGAATAATGAAGTTGGATTGGAAGTTGTACGTTTTATTGATTCAGGTAAAATGCTCTGACTTGTAGAATGATAATCAACGATTCTTGGGATTATAGCTAAGAGAACATGCATCACCATTATTTTTCATTTGCCTATTTCAACGTCCTACAAAATAACGCCTTTATAGTTCATTCGTCTTTTTTCTTTGGGTCATAAAAAAAATTTTTCTCTACGGTTTTAGTATAGGTTATAGAACTGGTGTGTTGAGAAAAATAATAAATGTGAGAATAATTTTCGTTTGCACAAATCGAACGGATCAAAAAACTTCTTACAGTTCGAACAAAAATTTTGCCTCCCTCGTAGGCCATTACAGCCAGAAACCGATGATTTGGATAGCTGTGAAATTGGATTATTCCCGATGCATTTCAATATTTTAACATGCATAATAGAACACGGTATTCATGAAATGGTCCTAAACAGATGCATACGTTTAAAAAAGCGCATTTCGAGGGGTTTGGACCGGTCATTGGGGTAGTACACCGAATAGGGAAGTCACACGAGACGGCAGCTGTTTACAGAATTCAGGAAACGGGGGCCACATTATTACAATGGAACAAAAAATTCTAAAGAAATCAAAGTGATTTGCATGATCACGGAAAATATAAATTTATACGATTCCGTTCATTCCGTACGTCACGTTTTATTATATGGAAGTTCCAGTAATTTGAATACAAACACAGTGTGTGGGAAACATCTGCATTTTTGTACTATATAATGTAAAACAGATATATTTTATAGCACCCTGGCTCTTACAATATGAAGTAGCAGGTCATTTGCAATTACTGAAGGCACACAGCTTAGTATTTTTTACAACTAGTAATTAGCAAAAGGTAGTCAGTTTTGTACTATACAACGATAAAAACAAGTTACCTCTGTTTAGGTTGAAAACCCATGAGAAATAATGAAGTACATAACCAAAATGCCGTGCAGTCGAAAGTATGTAGATAGCCAATTTCTCAACAAACATTTTTCCTATTAGTTTTTGTCAAAAAGCTGGCTAACTATTCTCTCGACATTCTGTACATATAAAACATAATTGGTATCCCTTCACTGCATCGCATTTTCCATCCTTATCCCAAAATCGATCACAGCAATTGAATAAATAATTCAATAATTTACCTCCTTTATCCCCATCTTGGCTTAATCCACATTAAAAAATTACTGAGGGACCCATATCAGTGTTGTTTGAATTGACAAATATTTAGAATTATTTGTTGCACCTTCTAATAAAGTATAATTCTTAGATATTTCAGCAACCACCTGAATAAATATTCAAAAATCAATTCACTATTTCATAGTATTTTCTAATATTTTGTATTTGTCATTCATATTTTGTGAATATTTCTTCAACTGATGTAAATAAAAGCAGCAGTGAAAAGGTACCAATTATTGTGAAATTATCTCGAGTTACATATAAGATAAATAAACTAAGTCAGACGTGGCAATCCCACCGAAAACGGCGATAAATATTTTCGGAAATTACTTGCATTGATAATTACATTACTAACCATTTGAAAAACTAGATTATTTTTATCTGCCCAACCAAAATCGCTTCTCAAATTTATATTGCTTGATTCAATTTGATGTTTTCCAAAACCATTGAATGTATGATTGATGGGTTGCCATGTCTCTGTGACTGAACTGAAATATTGTTGATAACTTTCACTGATTGTGAGCCGAGTGCATTTCCATCGCCAAGTCCATGTTGAAAATATACAGTTGTCAATTATTTAACCTCAAATGACGAGGCGAAGGGGTCCGTTTTTTCTGGCTATAAACACCAATTTTTCGTCACGAGAGTCGAGTTTATGAAAATGTCAAGTTACCGCCGACGAGGTGTGCAAGGTGGCTAAGAAATCTTTATATAGCTCGTCTGCCTGCTTCTGTAAAACAATTATGGGAACAATAAACTACCAGGAAAAACCACTAGACAGACGAGCTAGCAGTTTCTGTGCCACAAACAAATTCGAGTGATAGTTCGTGTAGTGGATTTGCTTATTTTCTGTCACTCTGGCAGCAGTTTGATTGTAAAGGTTCAAACATGCCTTCACCTCATATATGCCTGCTATGGGCCAATTCGATATGGAACTGAAATAACATGGCTGGCCCACTAATAAAAACTTCAATACTCGTACCTAGTTTAAATATTTGTTATCTGATATGCATATCATCGAAATTATCTGTATTGAACGCTGTTTCAGTATGCCAAAATCTTGAGAGCGCAAATGTGGCATAACACGCAAGAATCAATAAAAACCAGTCGAAAATTTGTCTAGCTGTTGATGGTGAATCCTGATTGCTGGGAGAGCAAATGGTGACAGCAAAAAGGTCAGGGTATGCGAGTAACTTGACATCATTCGGGAAAGGGCAAGGAAACATAATGTATCGTTATCCTAGGCTACTAGTCAGGAACTCAAGAAAGGATAACGTCTCTTCGTCTTAGGAGACGTTGTGGCTGATTGTACTCGTTTTCAGCTAACCCTGAGTTTCATGGACTAGGTAGGTACGCGGAACATTTTAACTGACTGTTGAGCAAGCTACATCTAACAACTCAATACGTACATACTTGTGAACTAGGTTATTATATCGAGATATAAAATAGGAACTTCTTTAAACATCACCTAAAGCTTTATCGTACAAAACATCAGTATCTCGATATATTAAAGTGAAAATCAACAGACTATATAAAAATTTCACTCAGTCTTTCCGTATTTGCATAAAAATATGTGCTCATATGTTCCGTCTCATAATATATGAGGTTTCTTGCAAATATAGGAATCGCTTATATATCTATGTACTTAGGATTATACAATAATTGTAATTAAAATTAAAAAAATCACAGGTGTCGTGGAATCGCCATCGATTGTTTCTTAAAAAAATATAACACATGTTTGTGAACTACGTGTTGGGATCTGTTAGGCCGGGGTTAGTGTAAAAGTAACGCTTATCGGAGTCGGCTGTTTCTGTAGCATAGGTAAAAAAACAACCGAAGGCAAAACCCGGCGCTCGGAAGTCGATTCCTCCAAGAGGAAAGCCTGCATTACGTACCCGGGTCTCGAGGAAAACCCCACGTCCTCCGGATCCTGCTCGCAGCCATGGTTGCGGCCCTGCGGAATGGCGTAAGTCGCTGGCCATTGCATCTTCTTAGCCGCATCACTCAAAGACTGCCCCATCTCCGAGGACACCTCCACTGGTTTCAATTTGATGGGCGACACCACCTGGAGCTGGCTCTTCACCGAATCCCTGTGCTTGATCGTCGGAGACGTCGTCAACTCCGGCTGCCTGATCACATCGCTGTATCTGTCCGCCTCTTCGCTGCCATCCTTGGCCTCCTTCTGACCGACGTCCTCCTCCTTGATCATGGAGGGCAGCAAGAACGGGTGCTGCGCTAGGATGTGGCGCTGCAGGAGTTCCCTCTCGGCGAAACTATGCGAGCACACCGGACACTTCATCTGGACCCCTTCCACGTTCAACGAGTGCGACCTCTCGTGGACGAACAAGAGCGGCAGCAGGGGCGAGCTGAACGGGCAGAAAGAGCACTGGTACATCTTGGAGTTGCCCTCATCGATCCCGAACAGGCTGGATATGAAGTTCTGTATCCCCGCCGCCTTGTGGTGCTGCTCCGGGATCTTCAAGCTCGGGCTGGCTCCCTCGACGTTGATGGAGGTGGCCGGCTTGGCCCCGCGATTCTGCTGGAGCTGCTGCTCGATCTCCGCCCACTTCTCGATCCCCACTTGACCGTGATCGGTCACCAGGTGGGCCTTCAGCCACTTGGTGCTCCTGAACCTTCGGCTGCAGATCGAGCACACCTCGGTGAAGTGCGTGAAGTACCTGTGGCTCAGGTCGGCCAAGTCCCCTGGCTTGAGGGCAGGGTCTGTCTCAGGGGGGACGGGGATCGGGATCGGGGGGGCGGTTTCCCCTTCGGCCTTGCGGGGGGGCAGCAGGTTGCTGCCGTACTCGATGATGCCGTGGGTGTTGTGTTTGTGCACGCGCAGGAAGTACTTGCTGCACAACTCCTTGTTGCATATGTCGCAGACCACGCCGCCTATTTGGGCGCCGTTCTCGATTTCGATGCCGTGCATCCTCTGCATGTGCGTCTTCATGAAGTACTTGTTGCACAGCTCTTTGTTGCAGATTTCGCAGTAGCTGCTCGTCGGGGTGACGTTCATTGAGATTCTTCTTTCCGGCATCAGCCCGCTGGACACTGTTATTCTGTTCGGCAGTTTCTCTCCGCTAGGGTATCCGTTATTATGTTCGTCTCTCTCTCTCGGGGGGTCGTTCGAAAGTTGGTTGTTGGAGTGGAATTTGAGGATGTGCTTGGACATCTCATCGGCATTCTGGACTTCTTTGCCGCATATGTCACACATCGTGTTATTGTTGGAGATGTTGTCTGCTGTGTCGCTGTTTTTTTCAACTTCTCCTTCGTCTATCAGTATGCCGTGCTCCGACATCATGTGAGCATGCAGGTAAAATCGATTCTCGAACTCTTTGTTGCACATGGTGCAAGCTAGTGCCACTTTGCTGGGGTCGAGTTCATTCAGCTGGAGAATCATGGTTTGTAATTTCTGCAGATCTTCACTTATAGCCTCCGCGTTCAAAGATTTATCGGCAGTTTTGAATATTTCTGGTAGTTTCTTCGGTTCTTGTTTATCAGTTTCTTCGGTTTCCTTGGTGAACATTTTGCCGTGGACCGTGACACTGTGTATATGAGCTAGACTAGCATTCTGGAATTTTATACAACAAATATCACAAGTAATATTACTAGGAGAGGCAGTTTTACTGTCTGAACTTGTCTGTTCGGTCATTATGAGATTCAGCGGACTGGTTTGGATGTTACTAGACGAAGAGAAGTTGTCAGATTTTTCTCGGTCGTCAGGAATGTATATTCCATGTCGTTTGAGTTTGTGTGTCCTGAGAAAATACTTGTTGCAGTATTCTTTACAGCATATCTCGCAAAAAGCTTTAGGATTCATAACACCGACTTTCTTCAGGCGATACGAGTCCAACTCGCGGCTAGCTTGATCTGACGACAATTTGCTTGATGTATCTTGAAACATTGTGTCTGGATCGTTTTTGACTGAGGTAGATTCGGTTTGTGTAATACTAGGGCTACGGTTACCTCTGGCAGGCTGATCATCTGGAAATATCTTTTCGCTGTCGCTAGAGGACGACTGTCCATTCGACATGGCGACATTTTCATTAAGCTCGTTCTCCGATAAATTGGCTTGGTTCGAAAAGGTGTTAGAAAATATTGTATGGAACGGGTTGGTTACTGGAGTGATGGCCTCATTTTTGATCGTACATGACTCCACACTTGGCACGGGATTAGATATCTTGATGTTGGTCGCGAGAGATGGGACCGCCACAGCAGTCGGAAATGCCTCCGAAGAAGAGTTGTCCACGTAGATGCCGTGCTTGTTGGCTTTGTGCGTCTTCAGGAAATACTTGTTGCAGAACTCCTTGTTGCAGAGGTCGCAGTACGCGTCGGGATTGAATATCCGGATGGGCTTCACCGGCATGTTTTCCGGCTGCGAGAACTGCGGCAAAGCCATGAACATGGCGCTGGCCGGATTGAAAGGCAAGTTCATCCACTCCTTGCCCGGCATCTCGCTGACCCAAGGCATGTCCGTTCGCAGCATCGGCAGCCCCATCGATGCCTCGTTGTGCTCCAGGTAGGAGTTCGTCGCCGAAAGCTGGTGCGGCATCTCCTCGGGCTCCCTCTTGCACTCGACAGGGTGATCGCACACCAGGTGGTTCTGCAGCAGTTCTTGTTGCGGGAACGGTGCTTGACATATCGGACAGCGGATGGTGGATTCTTCAGCGGTCTTGCCCTCCTGGGAGTTGGAAGAGGAACTCTCGGACTCGGTGGTCGAGATTCTGATCGGGGTCGATTGTTTGCGGCGTTTCTTGCATGACTCGCTGGATGTTATGCTGAGAGAGCGTTTGCCTGTGCGCGGGCTGTCAGAATCTGCTTTGCTGTTTGATGTTTCTGCCGTCGCCGGTGAAGAATATCCGCCGTTCAGAGTACCAGAACTTGATGGTAGCGTGACAGATGTCATCGTGCTTCTTTGTAGGCTTCATGCAATAGTCGTATAGGCCCCTGCGGACATAAAGAAACATCTTCTGTGAGCAGTGAGTCGTCTCTTAACTTCCTCGACATGATTTTTTGTTCAGAGAACGACCTCAATTTTCGATTGTTAGTGACCTCACAGATTTCAGAACAAAGGCGGAGGCCCGAAGTACCGAAAAAAATATCCTCCACCCGATATTGCTTTCCCACACCAAGAACAAATTTAGTGATAATAAAACCGTTTTATCTATAGGGAGCAAATTACACATCAGGGTGTCCCGAAAATATGTTGCCAAATTGAAACGAAATATGACAATAGAAAAAAAAATAGGACTACCACATCCTAACAACTTTTTGATTATCAGTTTCATCAAAAAATATTTTTGGGAAGAATTACTGATTAATTATCATTGATCCACCTAATTCTCCAATACACTTTTAAATATGTTCAACGATTTTTGTTCACTACTTTATTATTTCTTTTCCTCATACAAATTGTATATTTTAATGATAAAAATTGGTACCCTTAATTGGTACCCTCAATGATAATTTGTCATTGATTTTTCACAAAAATACAACAATTACATTGTTTTGATGAAATATTGACAAAAAAAATTTCGGACATTTTGTGTTTTATGATGATGAAAATCGGTACAGGTATCATTTTTTGTTAAAAAAAAAAGTAATGAAACTTTTTGAAAAATGAGTCAATAAAATTGATCGCAGTTGGCCACGATAACTGCAAAAAAATATAATCACCCTATTGTTGGATAGACATTTCAAATACCTATCCAACAAAAAAAAGTTTTACGAAATCGATCGAATAATAACGATTTTACATGGGTGGTAAGTAAAGTTGTATTTTTACAAACATTTCAGCAAATGAAAATATAACCCAAAAATCACAAGATATTGTGCCACAGTCTCAAAATCTCTACGTTAAACATTTCAGGACTGAAATTAGTTATTTGAACGTATCCATAAAGCCCTCTAGAAAAAAAAAGTATATGAAAAAAAATAAAAATCGGTTATATTCTAAATGACATATGGAGACAAAAAACTGAAAATATACCAGGTGTCCCATTTGAAAATCTAAAGTTTATGTCACTTCCGGTGAATTCGGAATTTGCATGAAATTGAGTAACTTATCAGAAAATGCAGTTTCATGCATTAAACGGATCCTCCAAATTTAATTCCATTATCTCCGAAAATAAAAAAGTTACAGGGGCGAGCCACCAGGTATATTAAAAATGTTCACGCTTTCAATCTAAATTTTCAGGTGGCCCACTCTATCTGGCGTGTAGTGTATTTATATTCAGACTTAACAGAGCAAATATCGTAAAGAAGAATGATTCATAGAGTTTCCCTCATTTTGAAATCGCCCTTCTCATTTCGCAAGTTTCGAGGAGAAATAGCAGAAACTTCGGTCGAGGGGGAATGGACCTCGGGCAACACCCGCATTATTACAATTTTTATTGTATTTTCGAAAAATCGATAAGCTATCTGCTAATGCTATCTTAGGAATTCTTATTGAGCATATAGGGTGGCCATTTGCCCATCTTTTTGAGATGATGGATGAGAATCTATATCTGATTATTTCGGTGCGAAAGTATAATTAGTGAAATTACCGAAAGGATTATCCGAGCGGATATACAGGGTGGGTATAAAGTAATTTAGCTACTTCTCTTCTCTTAAGATTCTTATATGAGGAAGTACAAATATTTTTAGAAGCTTCTTCGGTTTCTTCTGCCATTGAAAGGTTCTCTGATGGCTTTTTATTGTCAAAAATCCGAGTGCAAATATTCCAAAAGAAGTTAACTACCTATAGTTTTAATGATCCATGGGATAAATGGAAAAATATTTATAATACCATAATTCATCACATGAGCACTTAATGTTACCCGGAGACAAGGTGGATAAACAATTGATAAAAAAATCATATGCCAAATTGAAAGTTCTCTATCTCCACAGAGAAATATTTACTACAGAACAGAAACTGAGGCTCTGTGATTCCTTGATATTATCTAAAATAGCTTATTGTGATGTGGTCTACTGGCCAGCATTACTCAACAAAAATAAAATAAGTCTTCAAAAAATTCAAAATTCATGCATAAAATATAGCTACAATCTACGCAAATATGATCATTATAGTCGCCAACTGCAGTTATCGAACTGGCTTACTCTAGAGGAACGTTTCAAATTACATATGTCATGCTTTGTTTTTAAAATTAATAAATCGAACACTCCCCTATATTTGTATGCCAAGCTGACCAAAGGAGAGGATATACACGACAGGTCAACGCGAAACCGAGGGTTATACACTGTCCCTAAACATACTACTGCACAATTCGAAAGGTCGTTCACATATTCAGCAGTTCAAATCTTCAATTCCTTGCCGAATCATATCAAAATAACAAATACAGTGATGTCGTTTAGAAGACATGTCAAATCATATATATATTCTTCGAGAACTTGAATAAATAATAGATATGTTGTATTGGTTTACCGTTCCTTTATATAGTATTATAATTTGTTAGGTGTTATATAGATAATTATTGGTATAAGATAGGTAATAGTTTGAGTCTATTTTATAACTACCGGGGAGCTATCTGTTTTCAACATTAAACTTTTGAAAATAGTGATATAAGTACTAGGTTAGAGTAGGGGGTTGTATGGAAGAGCAACATGGTTGAATGCCGCCCCCAATGCACCAATATGTTTAATTTATTGGACAAGCAATAAAGACACTTTATTATTATTATTATTATTATTATATAGAATGGTGAAACAGCTTCCTATCAACAAGCACTAGAATAAATTGTAGACCTTTGCCTACTTGATTTCATACCGAAGTAATATTTCCTGAAATTAACAGAGATGGCGACATACCTTGTGTCGGTAAACCAGAAACTGTGCATCTGTCATCTTTTTATCAGTTTCATCTATTCTAGATGAAAAATGACTGAGAAGAGTAAAAATATCGATAACTATTCCAGATTCACTGAAAATATTGTGTTTTGATGTCATTTCAACTCATGTCTGTCAGATGCGAACCACAGAAATACATGAGCAACAGAAATCTTCTTCGATAATCGATCTCACCGCCATCTTCATTCAAGTCGTGGAAATATTAGTACCTTCTCAAACGGTCTACAAGTTTTTCGCAGAAACAATTGAAGAGCTGTTTCACCATCCTATATCCACCTTGCCCGGAGATCTACAGCATCAAGTTATAATTCCATAAGTTCATGCGCGCATATAGTCCATAAATTTGATATCCCTATACCAAAGATGGATATAGATATGGTGAAACTACTATTCAATTAATGTTTTTCGTCAAAACCTGTAGACTGGTTTAGCGAAGATCATAACACCGGTAATATTTCACTAATCGTTCGGAGATGGCGTTAATATCGCATTCAATATCAATATCGATGAATCAGTTCTCTATTTATATCCGTATTCTATGGTTTCATTTTGAAGTGACAGATCATTCATAATTGTGGTTTTCGCTTGAAATATAAATGTTGTTCGATTATTCAATCATGATATTGATTGAACAAATCACACAAAATCAAAATTACTGAGAAATTGTGAAAATTAATATTCATCTAGCGGAATCAGCAGACGTGGAGTCATCCATATGAAGTCGTGGAAGTATCACTAGTATTTGAAACTATGATTGAATTTAAACGAAATCAAGTACGCAGAAGTCTACAAATATTTCTAGTGCTAGTGCTTTTCAATGGGACTCGTTCCTCCATATCTATATTCACCTTGCCTATACCGTGTGTTTAACTTTTATGTGATAGTGATTGTTTTGGTATTATACAGTACGTCTGGCATAAATAATAATTAATATTTGAGAAAGGTGTCTGTCACGTTGATATTTGATTCACTTAATTTCAGATTCAAGTAGAAAAAATAAACGATAAACGATGAAGAAAAAGGGATAACTTGAAACAAAGCGATTGATGAAAAATATGTCATGAATAATAACAAGAAATAAAATTCGGATAATCAAAATAGATGACCATATTTTAGTATGAAAAGGTATATAAAATTTCCCGATAGCGTTAGTGTGGCATAATGATTCAAAAAACTCATTCAATAATTGAACTTTCAAATGAGAGAAAATACTCAAATCATAATAGATCATAGATCAGATTATACTGCCCATTTTTTTATCACTGGATCTGTTCACAGATTCACCGTTAATGTGAAAGAGTCTCAAAAATCGAGTTCCTGCAGTTTTAGAAAAGGAATAACTTATACTTGGCAGCAGAATACCAATAATTTCAAAATTCCTCTAGTTTTCAACGAATAAAAAAAACGTTGTTGATGTCAATCGTGACGAATTAAAAATGTAAATCAGAGTGATCATTCCAAGAACCACAAGAACGTCTACTTGAGAAAATGTTCAACCTTCCGTACCTTTTTCCGAAAACCCGAGGCCTTTGACGTTCACCACCTTCACCACATCCTCGACCGCACGGTACTCGTTGCTACACTCACAGGGTGAATGAAAATTCCGCCACGAGTGCAGCACGAGATAGATTCCGATTCCCCACCCCGTCCTTCCGCCGCTGCCCTTCCCCCCCCCCCCCCCCCCCTCACACTAGCGCGGAAAGCATAATACATCTTTATTTCTCGTGAATTGATCGGAACCTCCTCCTGCAAAGCTCCCATACAGGGTGTCGAATGGAGGCAAGTGCAATCTTTCGATCCCTCGAGAACCTGTTCACCTACCATAAGGTGTGATGCATGCAGAAAACCAGATCGAATGGACGTAATTGTGAGAAGTTTTCGTCACCAGAAATGTCTTTGGTGAAGTCAAGATACCCCACTGGAACTGGAAAGGATGCTTTTTTTTTTTTCGAGAAACAGACATTTTCAAATTATTTTTTTCGAAAAGTTCTCCATTCATTCGCAATCAGATGAGATAACTAGGACAGACATACATCAGAATATAGGTACTGTTCCCACGATTTTTGCAAAATGTTGAAGCCCTTGAACCGTTCTTTCAATAAAAAAAACATTTATTGTTGGAAAGAATAGTAAGTTTTTTGCGAAACTGAAATAGTATATCGTGCAACTAGTGCGGAAAATATACGCGGAAAGGATATTTCATACCAAGTGTCGCCTACGGCTCGCGTTTCATCATCCTGTCAAACGAGTATGAAATGTCCAATTTCCGCACGAGTTGTACACTATAATTTTCCGACGACTTATATGAAAAACATAGGTATGTTGGATTTTAATTTCGCATGACTGTATTGCCTACTTACAAATCATTTTTACAGGAAACCAATTCAATTGCCTGAAGAAGCATATAAGAAATATGTATCACACAAAGAGAATAAATTTTATTGAATATTCAACATAAATATTTGGGTACATTTTGATCTGTATTATTATAATGAATATTGGAAAAATAATTATCGATGGTAATAATTGAACAGTACTAACGGAATACTATTATTTTCTTTTATCAAACCTAAATTGCATTCTTCTGGGTGATCAGAATCTACCATTTCATCGTCGGATGACATTGCAGCAAAGAAAACTACTACTTGGTAAATCACATTGACACTATAATGTTATGAATTCGTTTGTAGATATGTCATTGTCACAGCTAACTATGAGTAAAAATCAGAGTATAATTAACTATAGGAAATACCAATCGTAGAGCGTGGAGATGAATATTTCATTTCGTGCTAGTGCCATAGGTATGTTTATTGTTGAAAACGATCTCATGATTGAAAATAGTGATTGTGTTGATTTATTCCATACGAAACTGAGTTATTGCTTGGAAACATCACTCGTCCGCATCAGGACAAAAAGCATTAGTCTGTTCAATAAAAAGCAAAAATAATATTAACTTAAAAAGAAAACATTTCAATTATACTTCATACCATGGTAGTTTGAGAAGCGCCAATAGTAGTAGTAATAAGTATCGAATTTTCTTGTTTAAAGGAACTGCGTTCGTAGAAAAAATCTTGTGTGCATGTATTTCGAACGCAAAGTGTCTTACACCTCTCGAAAGATGACTGCCTTTTTCAAGCGGCGATCTATCACTTTGAGCTCCAAATATACGAATAGCTATTTTATTTCTCAAGAAAGATCTATCTTGAGATGATTTTCATGCGAGGGTCAATAGTAGTAGTCCCATTCATGGTGACAACTCCCTTTGCGAGTGAAGCGAAAATCTGGGAGTAATTTTAGATGAAGAGCTAACATGGAACTCACATCTGGAAAGAACAATAAGAAGAACGAGATATGGCGATGAATTTATGGCGATGTCACAAACAAGCCAAACAAAGGTATCAAGAATCAGCAGTTGTTGCAAATATTCTCAAGCAACCTCAGACATGTCTGGTATATCCTATCGAAATGAAATCAAGATTATTTTCATGAGGAGGGTCATGATCGATAGTTCCAACAAATTCGGCAATTTTTTTCAACTTCAACATTATGCATGACTTGTACAAAATGTTCTTCAAATTATTTTGGGCTTTTTGGAAATATTTACAAAACACCCAGTATTATTCAAAGGAAATATCAACTTATTCTCTGGGCGGTGTTTTTTTCCCTCTGAAAGCTAGAAGTGAGAAATTGAATGCGAAAATGCGTTTCGCTTGAAAGATAGTAAACACATAAAATTGAGACAGTATAATTATTCATCTCCACGACTGGAATTGTGTTTGTGTCATCAGAATCATCAGATCGCGAGGCCAATCAAAATGCTATTCAAACCCCATAATATACAATCAAACGCCAACTTCGCACTGTTCATCATTCAATCAAGTTTTCCAGGAATGGAACGACTTAATCATAATCACGGACCAGGAGAGTTATCTATCTATATATATGTGAAAATACCCACGCACACAATTTCCAACTGGAATGAAACGAATGCGGGTTCGAGGGAAAATTTTCAGTTGAAAAACAATATGTTTATCTTTTATCTCTGCCCGTTTTATTGATTTGTTAATTTTATCTGGTAATCGGTAGAAATAATTCAACATTTGAATAAATTTATGCGCAACGGGGAAGGCAGTAAATAAAGATAATGGTGATCGAAATTAAAAGCTGCCAGCATTTATTGATTTCACTTTCGGTAATATTTAATAAAGGAGATAAAGTGTAATTTGTAACAGAACCACCTGTATTTACTCTTGGAAAATATAGGGTGAAAACGGCGAGCACATACAAGGTGTCCCGAAACTATGGTGCCAAATTGAAACGGAAAATTCGTCTCGAAAAATAAATAGAACTTTCCCAATAACATTCTTCTCAATGTCATTTGCTGCGAATTCGCTTCATCTCCGAACAATTTTGGAATATTAATTTCACTCAAAATTGAATGGGAATTCCAAAACTGAATAATTTTTCTGAACACACCAGAGTGGTGTAAAAATAGGCGAAGAAGCGTACCAACGCCACTGGTGGCACCTGAAGAAGTTTTTTTTTCCCAAATAAAGCAGAGCTATTCAAATAATATATTTTTATACGTTTCATCAGATACTTTTTTTGATATTCCATGCAGCATAAACCATCCTGTATATTTATAAATTCGACTACAATCGAGGTGCTTGTGAATTATTTAATATATTGGAAACGTGTTTCATTTTCTTTTGGATACAAACATAAATATAAAATGAGACCAAAAATATATACCAATAATGGCGCAACATCATAATCTGATAAATATTTTTCAACATTAGATGAGAAAACCAAACTTGAAGAAGCATATAGATGCGGTTCGGTTCTTGAAGTTCTTTATATATTTTATTTTAAATCTTCATTCTTTCAAAATAAACATCATGAGGTTGGAATGAGTGGATGGATTTGGGAATATTGAATAACCAAAATGTGACGGAGATGCTGAATATATCTATCGAAGTCCAACTGAAAACCATGCATTCTCTGAGCACATTGCCTCAGAAATTGAAATAGGTACCTATAAGTGCGTAAGCGTAACGTGTGAAAAAAGAAAAAGCAGTCACGTGAATCTGAATATGAATTCAATATTGATCATAAGATGAAGAAATACAGCAATGGCAAAACAAAATGATAAATGGAGAAAATAACATATAGCACAACGAGAAAGTGGGGTGAACTGATGAGTGTGTGTATATTATGTTCGTTGCGTTAGATGCGTGAGTCCTCGTATAAAAGCATGCCTACGACGATCAATAATGCTCCCACACTCAAGACCACTGGTCAGAAAACGGAAAATGTCCAGTCGCGCAACTTTCATTTTCAGTGACACGCCTTGAAAAAAAAAACATATTTCTTATAACTTCATATGCTCTCATTATCACTTCTTGTTCCTTTTTCCAAAGTATGATAGATGCTACTAAAATAATAATTGTCTTAGCAATTAATCGAGCACAAACAAAAATACAGTTAATGTTCGTTATGTCAGTATTCACATAGGTAGCAACTTCACCAACAAATAATCCAAGCAAGCGTTGCCCACACCTTCCAACCTTGCAAATGAACTCATCGCAGTTACACGTGAAAGAGTGGCATACCTACGCTTTGTTTATGTAACAGTAGCACGTGGTATGCAAAAGAGGGAGAGTAATGTAATTTTCTTTGACACTTTGACATTCCAGAACGGCTGTGCGAAGCCCAAAGGTTAAAACTATATGAGCTAACTCCACTTGAGTGTAAAACAACTAGGCAGCTTCTCGAGACCCAATCGATCCATGATTGGTTTCGAAGAATTATTATCAATTGATGCAACGATCAGAGCCAACTATTTGATACCGCCGCAAATTGCACTTTCCCATTAACCTCTACGTCGAAGGCAAAACAAAAGAGTAGGGCCTAGCAACATAACAACAGTGGGTGGCTTGATTCGGAAAGAGTATGCACGAACAGGCACGTTCTAATCGTTTATTTGAGTGAAAATAGGGACTCACCAAAGACCAACAGCCGAATTTTAGAAAATTGTCATTGCGGGCACCTATACGATGCTAGCGCGTTGTACCTACTGATAATTTAAGGGACAGCGTCGAAATTCGACGTCAGCGCGCAACTCCATCAAATTTAGATGACTAAAAGCCGGTATATTTGTTGAAATAAACGTGTGGACTTTTCGGATATTTTGCTAATATGGAGTATAGACGAAAATGTTCGTATCGTATACAAGGTGATGGTTCAAAAACTGAATGAATTGTTCTTGCTGAAATGGCTTATTGGCTCAATAGGAGCAAAAATTTGGTTTGAACTTTGAAGAAACATAGTTGGGTAATCAAAGTACCTACTCCCTCGCATTTGTGTAATGAAAACGTAGGTAACCATTTTAAAAGAAATCAAAAATTATTCAAGCAATGTTTGAAGGTCCGGAAGGTCGTGTAAAATTGACTTCCCACGCACATGACGTTATTTTTCTTTTTTTTTATGTACTGGTTCTCACGAAAAGGGATATCCTGTAATGTTCAGAGAACATCGTGAGAACCAAGGGAAAGAAGGTAGGAGTTGGTGTTCTTCTTAAATTTCTGAAGATCGCATGCATCGGAGAACACCTCCCTAGGCAATGAGTTCCAAAGTTCGATGTTCGTTGGATGAACGAGTCTTTGAAAGGGACTTTCTGCAGGTCTCTAAAGTGACCACGAAGGGGTGTGAAGACTGAACTTGACAAGTTAATCTCGAAGAGACTGCTAATAGAGGAACTATTGTTGATATTTCAGAAGAGCATGGTCCATGAATATATCTATATAGATAATCGCCAACTTTTCTACGGTGTTCCAGAGAAGTGAGCGAGTTTGTAAGCGAGGCATCACCGACGAGACGAATTGCCCTTTTTTGGATAGAATCCAATAGTTTCAGGATATGTTAAGGTGCCGCACTCCAAATATGGGAACAGTATTTCAGGACAGGTCGGATCTGTTCCTTATAGATCATAAGCAGCTGACTGGGAGTGAAATAGCTCTTGGCTCGAAACAGAAAACCAAGTTTTTGGGATGCACTTTTGGCAAGAAATGTTATTGCTGATAGTAACGCCAAACATCGAAATAGATGACTTCAATGGTATGGTTACTCCTGACTGAATTATGTTGGGCACAATGAGATCGGCTATTCTAGAAAAAAGACATGCTTGTGTTTTGTTTGCATTGAATTCTACCAGGTTATTAGATTCCCACTCGGGAATTCTTGCTAAGTCCATATTTATTTTGTTAACATTTCTTCCTCGTTTATTTCTGGTTTGAAGGGCCGATAGAGGAGCCCTGGAAGAGAAAGCGGTATGGAGGGTACTATCATCCGCGAAGCTGTGTATAGGACATAAAGTTGCTTCCAACAAATCGTTGATGTGAAGTAGAAATAGTGTTGGTGCTAAAATTGATCCCTGCGGAACACCATCAGCATTTATGAGTAGAGTAGGTATCAGATGAAACTCGTCATGTAGATAGATGAATTTGAACTTTTATACCATAAATATCTGATGTTCTTCATTATTCAATAATTAAACATGACGAAACAGTAAATTATGACAAGATTCTTTTATGAGTTGAATTTTCCCCACGCATGTATGTTTATTCTCAATCTATATAGGTATCTATTCTCTTTGTTTCCATCAACTCTAAGTAATCATTCAGAAAAAAAATCGTTGCATTAGACACCCCCTTCAGTCAATAATGAAAGTAATGCGAATCCGGCAGGCAAACTATACAGTTCATTTTCCGATGAATGTCCCCAATTCAACCGTCACCGACATTTCAAAAAATCGGAAAGGGCCCCTCGTTAATTTTATTATGTAAAATGTTTGTCTTTAATCTTCTCTTTTATTGTATTGTTGCGAAATGTCGCCAGCTGCGCGAAATCTACCAAAATACGTAATTATTGTAAAATAGGGGATTAATTTTACGTAAAAGGGTAAGTTTTGAACAGAAAAGGGTAGTTTGATGACAAACATCCATTGAATAGAACAGGTCGGTTTTCGATATTTTTCCAGATTTGTGTAAAAACGACACGTGCGGGTAAGCCTTTTGTATGCGCAGGCCCTTTATAAATTCGATCAACTTTCATTGGCGTGCAGCATTTTTTTTACTACACCAAATCACTTTTTCTTGACAGTGACAGCTTTGAGGTTAGTCATCAGGAAAAACCTCACTAGGTATGATTATGAGTTCCACTACTTGTCCGTTCGATAGAAAACATAATTCTGTTAGAGAGAAGTTCGGGAAGTCTCGAGTCTGAAAATGAAATATTGGCCCGTTGATGTAAACTTTGGTTGTGGCCGCAAACCATCCAGGGAAGTTTTCCCCGTAGGCAAGTAAATCTCCTGTTTATCCCGAAAGCCATTTATATTGTAGGTATAGTTCATCACGATTCTAGATCTCGCCTCAGATATTGGATGGTTTTCCTCTTCAAATTGTATCAGTGAGATTGACACAACTGGAGAGGGAAAAGACGTATATGCCTGCTGAAGATATGATAGGAAGACGTGTTCTTTGACAATATTTCACTCTGTATATTTCAAAGATATCATTCTTGTTAATTATAATATAAACTTGACAAATCATTATTAAAATACTTCTATTATATATGAATTAATTCCATATGCTCTGCGCATATTTACTAGAATTTTTCTAAGAAAAAAGTTAGACCAATAAGAGATACGACACAACATCAGTGGCTTTTTTTGGTTGGAGGGAACACTTTCGGGGTAAATAATTACCCAATTTCGGATTCCATAATAAATTATGTTTCCCTTATTACTATCACCGTCAGTTTGAGAATCATTTACTTCAAAATAGGTTCAAGGTACGCCACTGGAAAAATGTTCTATTGCATCAAAAGCTCCAATCTTTTGTGAAATCTTCTCGACATTTCAACAATAAATCTACATCGATATATATGCTACACAATATGCCAGGTGACAGAAGACATAATACGAGTGACACATCGCAAACCTAACAAAATGAAATGAAGATGATTTTGAGCAAACGGGGTAAAATTGAAAACGAAGCCAGCTGCCACAGTCCGAAAATTAACCCTAACATTTCATACTTGATCTGATAGTGGCACACGCGTGAATTGTACGGAAAGTTTCGGTTTTCACAAATTTCATGGAGCTAAAATGAAGGGTTGATTACCTAATGATTCATCAGAATTTTCATATACCTAACCTAACTAAAATACATGAATCACAAATTTATTTTACTTCTCGGAACAAACGACAATGACGGCGAAAGTTTTCGGAATTCTGACTTAGATCTCGGAATTCCGACTTAGATCTTGGAATTCCGACTTAGATCTCGGAATTCCGACCTAGATCTCGTAGTTCCGATTTAGGTCTTGGAATTCCGACTCAGATCTCGTATATGTTAATAGTTGAAAAACTAAAAAAAAAAGTATAATGGGCACCAAAATATATATTTTTTAATGCAACATATATTTTGTTACCATTGGATAATGTATATTTTTATGATTTGAAATATACATTTTTTCAATATTGATAAAATATATAGTGTTCGTTTTGAAAAAATATACCTATTTGGTGCTAATAAAGAATTTAAAAATAGGTAAAAAAGTTAAGAGGGGTTCAAAATATACAGTGGGTAACTTATCTCCACGGTTCTATCTATGGTTTATAGAGAGATAAACCGTGACTTCTCTCTGCCTGTGTGCCTGTACAAAGACTTCATACTTTCATTTCATTGACAGATATGTTGACTCATGAAGTAAGATGTGGTACGATGCGTGATGAGTTTTTTTTGGCTTTGGATTTCAACCTTTAGCCACACACACATTATTCTCCGGATCATATATAAGATCAAAGATCATATACACTATAATTTGTCTACTCTATGTCAGTATATTCATTTCAATGACTCTATGCTATAAATCTTTGATAAGATCTATGACTCTGCCATCTTGTAGCAGAATCACAAACTATACAATTATATACAATGGGATGAATAGTTTTCTGTATCCCAGTAACAAATTTCATGGGGCGTTGCCATGCCTCAAAAAATTCTGAACACTGACTGAAGGACTGAGGAATCCAAACGGTCTGAGTTCAAGGGCTTCACAGACATTTCAGAACTATCCTGCAATGGTTTCAGAATACCAAATATCATTACAAAACAAACAATTATTAATTCTCCAATAATGAGATGTTTTCAAGAAATTCATGTTGAATGTGATCTTAGTAGGTAGATACAAGTAGATAGTTGAATCATATTTTCATAAACCTCTAACATAAGTGAGTAACATATATAATACAGTCACGTAAAGTGTAGTAGCGGATGAGATAAGTAAGTCATGTAATACGACATGATGAATGTATCCAATTTGGATAAATTCAATACTGAAGAAAATTAATATACACAAAATATCACAGATGGGATTTCTGAAGGAATTTTTCTGGGAATTCATCAGGAATTGTTTAATTTCGATCTGGCAACAATGGCGCCACTCTCCAATCTCCAATGAGCCATCATGCTGTTCAAGCCAGAAATGCCAGATGCGAGGCTAGGAATGGGATTTTAGAATTTAGAATGCTCTAGAAGACGCCATGTTCAACCTGTTAGCAGTGTTAGTGGAGCTCCAGAATGAAAATATTTTTCAAAATAAAAAAATTGTTGTAAATGGTATCACCTGAGTGCCCAAGTCTGTGAGTAATTTTTTTCTGATACATTCTTTATATTACAAATAACAATAGAAATATAAATATACTATTATTCAGGAATAGAAAAACTGGGCGTTGGCTTCTTTGTTCACGTATGGCGTATGATTCGAACTGCGTAAAAATTTCTATTTGAATATGCCCTGATTTTCTGGTAAACATATCTTCACTGGCACCATTGAGGGCATTTTTTGTTGAAGAAGTTGGTAGATGTACCTGCACCTGCCTCATTGTTCTTGTAGATATTTTAATTATTTTATTCTGAAATGGTTACCCAGCCCTTTCAATTATTAGCGAAATATCAAATAAGAGAATAGGTATTGCATGTTATTTTGTACAAATTGTGAACCACAAAAGGTTCCTACAGTGCACAAATTATTTATTGGACCTATTGGTAAAAGATGATCATAATTTAGTTATGTAATATGTAACACACAATAACATAAGTGCCAAAGTCATTTGAAAGACCCTATAGTACTTTGTTATTAATATAAATAGCTACCTTTATATCAATTTTGATAGATTAATCCATTTTCAAGACCTCCACACAAGAATATCAACTACACAATTTCTATAATATTATGATACCTACCCCCATACTATGGAGGTAGGTACCATAGTATGGAGTATGGAGGTACCTAGGTATCACAGAGTTCTGATTGAATGATAAAAGTTGTCTTGACATCAGTATCATTCAAAATATGAAAAAATTGCAGCAATATTCTTCCCCTATTTGTATTTTTTATAATATATGAGTTCAAGAAGAACTACCTATCACCAACTTTTTTGAAATACCTGTTTATTTTTCAATTCTTCATTCAATGATCAATGTAATTAATATTTGTTGAGTGAGTTTTCAAATCCAGTCCAATAATGTTATATAAAAACAGTTGGATTCTGAGGAATGCACCTATTTGTTCAATTTATTATAGTGATTTTCTGAAGTTGTCATTTTTCTTCAGTATTGAAGAATTTGACCTTACCTGAAAGTTCTCAGACTACATAGTTGATGAGATGAGAAAAGTAGTTCATATGTCGCTTGTAATACACCAATCATGGTAAACGTAGAAAACCACCTGATCTCTCCATTCAAAAATGATCATATATCTATGCTGAAATTGCTGAAACATCCCTACCAGAATATAATGTGTTATAAAGCCACACACATGATATTCCTTCAGGGGCGGATCCAGGCGATGTTTGAGGGGGGGGCCATATATCTAGAAAGTCACGGCTTATAGAGGTTATCAAAATTACGGATTTTTTTGTTGGTAACTACTGCCTACTGATTCATAGTCGAGTGCTTTTTCATAAAAAGATTGATTTAAGTAAACAGGATATCATATTTTCAAGTGTCAACATTTTTGTACTAAAAACAAGTTCAAACTATTCAATATATTTCATAAATATATTTATAGATCTATTTCATCAGAAAGTAAATGAAAGAAAATTTCTGTTCAAAAACAAATGAAACATGACCAAATATAAAAAAAAAAAACATATTAAAAACAAAATAACCATTTTCAGTCTCCTATTCTTTTGGCTAGCGTATATCTTTGGATAATATCATCTACATTCAGACTGCCGCAAATGGCCCTGTATATATGCATCAATGCGTTTTGGTGAGCCAGGGTAATTATTATATTTATTGGGTCTACGAGGTACTATGACAGTGAACAGAAACTATTTTTCAAAATATGGAAATGATTATATCGATTATTTAATAGGCGTGGGGATTAATTTTTCACAATAAAACTTTTATCAGAAAAAGTTGCTGATGAGTATTCTCTTTCCTGTTCAAGTATGGTAAGAACTGTAATAGTACCAGGAATCTTGATTCCATCGAATAGTTCGGGCTATATACTCGACCCCTCTCTAGCATTAGGACAAACAATAATAGCTACTCAATAAAATGTTCTCCTTTCGTGTTATTACCAAAAACATTTTAACTTTAAAAACACAATTAATAATGCAGACCGATTCAGTCTGCTAGCTCACCTGATCTCACACCACTCGACCTGGGGTTATTTGGAACCAATTCAGAAGATATTTCTTAGAGTTTCGAAATTTTATTGTCAGATTGTCAGTTGCTTTCTTTGTTTTCCAGTTCATAGTGTTTGGGTAAAATAAATCTCATGGTAAAAAAAAAACATATTGAAGTGAATACGCATTATAATGAACGAAAACTGCAAAAAATCAATCGAACGTGTATCGCCAAAATAATTATTAATAATAAACTTGTATTGAAATTATTACCTTTTATAAAAAAACGATAGGGGGTGCCAGTCTCATAAAAAGTGTCTAAATTTCAACTCGATCTATCCTACATAATTCCTACCACATACCTAAACTCCTTCACTAGGAATGCATTGATAGGTAAATTCAACTATCAGTTATGCCTTACCTACATGATCGTGTTTTATTTAAAAAATATTAAATATAACTGCCATATTAGTGCTCTCATAATACTTAAACATTCTCTTGGATGGATGTTTGTGATTAAAACAATTTAATTCTCACCAAAGGAATTCTCATACCTATCTATATACCTATTGAGAAATAATGTGAACTTTTTTGGGTGAAATATTCCCGGATACTTGTATTATTGAAGTTGAAATTTTGTTTTTTTTTTTCTATTTTTTCATCGGAAATATAATCAATACAATCTATCAGTCATCGGCAAAATTTTTTCAATACCTTTTCTTTCTTATATCTCATGTAGGGTCTTTTGGAAAAATGTGCATACCTATGTTGTAATTCAAACTATCCTACATCATTCCTGCCACAGAACATACCTAAACTCCTAAAGTAGGAATTAATTGACAATAATTTTACTATCAATTATGCCTAACATAGGTACATGATCGTATTCTATTTGTTAAACTTTTGAAACTATTTATTTATTAATGCCCATATAAGTGCTCCCATCATATTTTCATGAACATCCTTTTGGGTGGATGTTATGTAATAAAAAAAATTAATTCCCACTGTATGATTTTTTTTACGAAACTCATACCTATGTATTTAGAAATGGAGAGATCTGGAGTGAAATATCCGGATAGCTATATTTTTCAAATTGAAAATATTTTTTATCGATCCTGGAGTCTCAAAATGAAGATAATAATAAAGTTATTACTCATCTCACCCAACATTGTTCATCCTTGTCGGACATTGCGCATGCGCAGTACTGTTGATACAATAATGTTGGTAGCATTGACTTTTATATATTTCTCCAAAGTAGAGTTGGCAACCTATAGAAATAATTTGAAATTGGTAATAAATTGAATACACATTTGTAAAAGACAATACGAAATATCTGAATCCCAATGACAAAGACTCACATGCACACTATAACAATAAAAGATCAAACATAATCCAAAATATTGATGAAAATAAATTAGTAACTTGAAATCGTCAGCGTCAAAAAATCAATATTTTGTGCTCCATGTCATGATTATTAGCCTGAAAATATCCTTAGTTCTTCGTTCTTTCCAGACCAGTATCAACAATTCTGGTGTTGATTTTAATACCTACGGGTATGAAATATATTTAATTAAATAAATCCCTATATTACTTTTTTGTTGAAATTTGAATTCCCGGCAATCATTTTGTATCTTTCTCGGAAACGGATATCTCGTACCTCGAATTCTGATTGGACGAGGGTTCACCCATATGTCGCTCGAAATTCGTTCGAAAATGACCATTATAGTAGACTGTCCTAAGGACTTTGACGTGACGTCAGTGTAGTTCTCCGTTACTCTGCGGTGTTTCGTGATATCTGGTATTCTCTCCCCTCTGTTCCTACGCATTCGCCTACGTTCTACGTCTACCGTGTCGTTTCTGAAATTAAACATGGCCGCGCTCTCGGCTAGCGTTCAATGAAACAGTCATAAAGTACACTGTAAACCCTCTCTAGTGGTAAATCGTGATAATATAACCTAAAATAGTGAGTTTTTAAACAGGAAGAAAGAAAACATTTGGACGTGGTTTTGTTTATAGTTATATTTGAAGGTTTCAAACGCTGCGTTTGTTCCCATATCGTATAAGATGGCGACTGATTGTGCTGTTATTTGAAAATTTTTTTTCAAGTTGATTTAGTACAATAATTGACAATGATTTAAGGGTTTTAACGTTATGTTAACGTTTAGGGTTCTATCAACTTCGTTTTTACGTTATTTTGAAAGTGAAATTTTATAACATAGCCTAGTGAATCATTAAATTATAGCTGAAAAATGCCAGAGGTAAGTAACCCCCTGCATATAATAATTTGGTGGTTGTTTTTATTACAAAGTACTTTCTATTGTGCTTTGGTTTGTCCTTTAGATGATATTTCAATGTGAATTCAAGGGCGTGGCCCCCCTTTCATGTAACATATTTTGCTCATTTTCTTGGAATATTTTTGTTTACAAGTGCCTTTTTGCCAATATTACCCCCTTATAAGATGTGTTCCACCGTTTTCTACGTGGATTTGGATTCTTCAGACCTTCATCCTTCCACTAATATAGAAATTTCAATTTTTCTTGATGTACCCTTTTGAGCAATTTTATGTTGAAATTTGGGGTTTGGAGTAATGGTTTCAATCCAAAACCTACCTTTCATCATTTCCTTCACGGTGTACATACTTCTTGTTAGTTAAAACATGGGATATTGTAGTATAAGCCTCAGAAATATTGTTATTAAATATTCCTTAAGGTTCAATATATTTAGGGTTCTTTGAGGGGGTGGTATTTTTTTTGTGCTCTGAACATTATATCTTGAACAGGAACTCAGCCTAGCACTATACAAGTTCATATCATAGATAGTGAAATAACTTGTGAAACAGTATAAATTGTTCATTTGTTTTGAAGAAAAATATTGTACACCCTTCCCCTCCCCTCCTTCATAATAGTCGTTCTGCCAGTGTGGGCAGGTGAAGATGTTCTGCATGGGGGGCTAGAGACAAATTTGAGAAACATGATTGATGATATGAAATCCAGTTTTCGAAATGTATTTATTGAAAATTTTTAGGAATTGACATGATTATCTAACCTAACCTAAAAATTGTATTCCTTAGTTTTGATCATGAAGTGGTAATGAGTCTGTGTTCTCAGTGATTTCAACCTAGGATTTATGCATCACAAAGTTTTTACATGTTTTTTTTTATTTGAGTGTTAGGTATGGCCATTGTTGCTCAAGGTTTAGATTTTAATTAAAAAAAATAGAGATAAATCTATCCAGAATTATTCTTCTTTTGTTTGATTCATTTTGATAACCTCAATTCTCATTTTAATCATTACAAAACAGTTATGTATCTATAGTTCTCCTCATATTTTTTTTGTGAGCTTTAACTCTAATGAATCTTTGCAGATGGGAAATGAATCTGACTCTGAAAATTCGGGATCAGACAATGACAGCAAAAGTGATTCTTCATCTAATAATTCAGACAGGTAAGGCTTTTTCCCATAAATGTGCAATCAATTATTGTTTCACATCTTCATGGTTTTTCTACATTCAAGGTTGTCCACCACTATCTAGTAAAATCTCATATTGTATTTTAAATTCAATATTGATCACAAGATTGTACATAAATCCTTCATAACTATAGTGAGATTTTTATCATGAAAATTTTAGTTATAATTATTGTTATGCATTGAATATTACATTTATTGTAACAATTTTTCTAAGTTGCTTTAGGTTTAGCTGAAAATAACCTCAACTGTGGACTTTTGAGAAATAAATATTTGATTTTTTACGATTTTGGTTCAATCTATTTCATGTAATTCATAGATTGAAATTTGAGAAGCATCAGATTTGAAAGATTGATGAAAATATTCTTTTAAATGGAAATTGTAGGTCGAATAACTCACATATTGTCTCAAGTGGATGATTGTCCATAATAACTTGGTTGAGAAGATCATAGATGAATGATTCAGTTCAGTTCTACATATACTGGGTGGGAATATTTTCGTTGAAAAAAAAAAGGAATGTTTTCAGCGGATCTGGATCATCATCATCAGATGGGTCAGAAAGTGGTGGTGAGAATGAACATGAAAATCATGATCATGTTGGCAATGGCTCCATGCTTGAAGAGGGGATATCTAAGAATGAAGATGTCGATAGCAGCCCTCATTCATCCCCAGCTAAACATGATACTTCTAAAGAGGTAAATATTCAGGTCGCAAAATCAGCACAGATTCCCACACATATATTATACAGGTGACCCACCAGTTACTATGATTGGGGGTTGGTTTTAATTGATTTCCTTTTTTTACATATCATTATGATCAACTGATTGATTGTGACGACTTAACATAGCATACTTGACTTGAAATCCAAAATCACCTAGTGCCTGAAATGATGACAGATACCACAATTATGAAACCAGTAAAAATGTGATTTATGCTGTCAACGGCCTTTTAGAGATACTTGGCACAAACAAAAGTACATTATATCAAATATTGATTTTGCTGAAAGAAATGAGTAGCACACAATGAATATGTGAGTAAGATTATGGAACTTCAAGAAGCATATTTAGTGAAAATCAATTTGTTGATGTTAAACCTTATAAGTGTGGAGGTTGTAAAAATTCAACTTTCGTTTTGTTATATAATGGATTCCTAATAAAACCTCAAGACCTTTATTCAGATTCCATAACAAATAATGCTTCCAGTTCCTTTATATTAGTGGAAAAATATAGTAGTGTGCATATAGAGAATGATGAAATAAAAGGATAGATCATATTGGGTTAAAAATACAGTGGTAGGTATTGCATCTGCATTACACATGAGCTGAATTGTCCCTATAAACTAAAAAATATGTATCTTACAGAATATTTTCAGTCACTATGATTTACAGTTGGAACAGATTCAGTAACAGACCATGACATCTCATTGTTTACCCACCTCCCTCGCAGTCAATAAAAGTCGTCAAATTAATGTTCAAAACATTGAATCAATGATGTGTCAATTTTTTTTGGGCATCTCCTTTAAATCCTTTTGGCATCTTGAATAATGTTCATTCAAATTCACAGTACATCGAGAATGTCCTCCAAAAAACAGATTTTCAATCGTTGCGAGTTTTTCAAGACTTGAATATTTGGTTCACCTCAGAATCCATTGAATTACGTCTTAGTGCCGCCATATTGGTCTAAGAAAAAATGTCTACTGCCTCAACATTTCAGGAAACAAATATCTATCTGTGTTAGGTCCCTAAAAATGGCTTATTCTCCACCTAGGTATGTCCAAAGTCTAACTTCAATAACAACTGTATGGCGCTCTGGCCAATAATTTCGTTGTCACCCGGTATATCTGCTGACCTTGCTCCAAAAATGTGAAACGAATTGGCATCGGCATTCAGATTTTTATTCCACATTTATAGTATGTGAAAATTCATTGAAAATGTATTTTATTTCACGGTTACAAAAAATTTCCACCACCATTCTGACGTACTACCTATAAATGCCTTTTGCGCCTGTACACAGTTGCCGGAAGTATGAATATATCTAAGTAGTCGGATATTCTGCATTAACATCTTGATATTGCTATCCAATGTATTATTCGTTCTGTAGTTTTAATAGGAATTGAATTATTTTTTGAAATTTTATCCCAGTGCCCAATGGAATGTTGCTTATAGACAAGACATAAAAATTGAAGTAGAGTAATTTTCAATAATGAAATTATGGGCCAGGTACAAAATTATATTGACACTGGCAATTTTTATTTGAAGTTGATTATGCTACTCAAATATTCCATGTTGTAATGAATATTTCAATTCTTCCAAGAAATTTGTGACCTGAATCTGGCAACAGTACAAGCTATAGCTCTACTTCTTTTTTTTTTTTCGAATTAAGTTAAAGTTATTGGGATAATTTCATTAGTTTTGAATAAATGAGGTCGATACTTGATTCATAATTAAACACTAAACTAATGTAGAACTCTACAAGATTTTTCCCTAATTGAGGTTTACGAACCTCGACACGTGTTTCACTGTACTATAATAATAATAATAATAATTTATTGCACTTATTACATTTTAAAATGTACAAGCCAGTCACAAAAAAAAATTGATATAGGTGATATTAGTATCATTATAATGTATTGCGATTCAGGTAGTCATCAGTTGTATAAGGTTCAATATCATAGAGTAATTCCAATAGTGGTTTCTTTACTAAATTGAAGTCTGTAAGTGCTTTGAGAGATGAAGGTAAATGGTTATAAAATTTAATGCAGGAATATAATGCACCTCGTTCAACACAGGATAGTCGGTGAGCGGGTAAATTATAGTTGTTATGTCTGGTGTTATGTAGCTTTAATACTCCACCTGAAAAAGCTATAGTAAAGTGGAACACATGTAGTAGTTTTCAAACCTCAATTAGTGAAAATCTTAGTGTTTCACATTAGTATAGTTTTCAATTCTAGTAGTCATTCTAGATAGCAGGAATATAATACTAGCCATTTAAACAATAATTTCATGACAACCCGCTCGAATGAAACTCCCACATCGAATAAACTCCATGACTTGCTTCCCACATTCCCCCTGAATTCCTCAATCTCCACGTGAAAAAAAGCACACATTCTCGATGCTGACGATCTCGTTCCCCCCATAGTCCGACAAGAGCTCGGACCAATTCGGCACCCGCCAATCCGCGCGATCGCGGCGCGCCCCAGAAAGGCTGCAGAGCAGGGACAGCGACAAGACAAGCGACAAGACGAGCGGCAGCAAGAGCGACGATTGGAAGTACAACGACGCGAGCAGCTCCGAATCGGAACCGGAGCGCGAGAAACCGCCGCCCAGCAAGAGGGTGGGCGCACGATCGCGCGCCACCGCGGTCAAGAAGAAGCCGGCGAAGAAGCGCAACAACTACAGCTCTGAGGACGAGTCCAGCGAGGAGTACAGTAACGACGACAAGAAGAGGGCGGTGAACAGGCGGAAGGCGGCCAACGTCAGCTACAAGGAGGACAGCGAGGACAAGACGGACTCGGAGGACCTGCTGGAAGTTGACAACACCGAGCCGGTCGCGATTGTGGCCGAAGAGAAATGCGAGACCATCGAGAGGGTGTTGGCGCAGCGTAGGGGGAAGAAGGGGGTGACGGGTAACATCACCACGACGTATTACGTCGAGGAGAACGGGGATCCCAACGAGGGCGTCGATCGCACTGACTTGGAGAACACGGAGGACCAGTACTTCATCAAGTGGAAGGACTGGGCGCACATACACAACACTTGGGAATCCGATGCCAGTCTGAGAGAGCAGAAGGTGAAAGGTCTCAAGAAACTCGAGAACTACATAAAGAAGGAGGTTGAGATCCAGCAGTGGCTGAAGTACTCGACCCCAGAAGACGTTGAATATTACGAGTGCCAGTTGGAGTTGCAGCAGGATCTCCTCTCCAGCCACAATGATGTCGAAAGGATTATAGCAAAGTACAACAAGCCGGATGGTGGGACGGATTATTTCGTGAAATGGGGGAGTTTACCTTACTCGGAGTCCACCTGGGAGGATTCAGCGCTCATTCAGAAGAAGTGGCCTGAAAAAATTGAGGAGTTCGAAGGTCGGGAAAATTCGACCAGGACGCCTACCAAACATTGCAAAGTACTTAAGTACAGACCCAAGTTTCACGAGGTGAAAAGCCAACCAGAGTACATGACTGGAAAAGATAATGTAAGTTATAACTAAATCAATGACGTTATGTCTCTTGATGGCAACTTTTTTTTCAGACTCTGGTTTTGCGTGACTATCAAATCCATGGTCTCAACTGGATGATCCATTCCTGGACCAAGGAGAACTCTGTCATACTAGCTGATGAGATGGGTCTTGGTAAAACCATTCAGGTAAATATGGACGCCCAGAATTTGTGCAGAAAATATAAAATAATTTTCTAACGAAATTCATTTTTGCAGACGATTTGCTTCCTCTACTATTTATTCAACACACACAGCTTGCATGGCCCTTTTCTGTGCGTCGTTCCTTTGTCCACCATGACGTCGTGGCAGAGGGAGTTCGCTCAGTGGGCCCCTGAATTGAATTTCGTTACATACTTGGGAGATGTGCAGTCCAGAGAAGCAGTATGTCCATCAGCTCGGTTATTGAATGCCCATTTTTTACTTTGTATTTTTTCCAGATCCGTCAACACGAATGGTGCTATGAAGGATCCAAGAGACTTAAGTTCAATGCCATCCTCACTACATATGAAATTGTTCTCAAGGATAAAACATTCCTTGGCAGTATAAGCTGGGCTGTAATTTTGGTGGATGAGGCTCATCGGTAAAATATTTATTTTTTTCGTTTTCGCTCGAGGTTTTATATTCATTCACATTTCCAGGTTGAAAAATGATGATTCCTTGTTATACAAAGCCTTGATGGAGTTTGATACTAATCACAAGTTGCTTATCACCGGTACTCCATTGCAGAATAGTCTCAAGGAGCTGTGGGCTCTTCTACATTTCATTATGCCCCAGAAGTAAGTTGATATTGGGCTGTTTCAGAAAAGTTTTCTTCACATTCTGGTTTTTGTAGATTTGACACTTGGGAAGATTTCGAAAAAGAACATGAAAACGCATCTACCAAAGGTTATGGTAAGCTCCACAAACAGCTAGAGCCTTTCATATTGAGAAGGGTGAAGAAGGACGTTGAAAAGTCCTTACCGGCCAAAGTAGAACAAATCCTGAGGGTAGAAATGACTGCTATCCAGAAGCAGTACTACAAGTGGATTTTAACAAAGAACTACAATGCCTTGCGAAGAGGTGTGAAGGGCTCCTCCACCACCTTCCTCAACATCGTCATCGAGCTGAAGAAGTGTTGCAACCACGCCTTCTTGACCAAGCCTTCGGAATACGAACACCAAAATTCCCAACAGGACCATCTTCAGATGTTGCTGCGAGGCTCCGGAAAGCTGGTGCTGCTCGACAAGCTCCTGATAAGGCTGAGAGAGACGGGCCACCGAGTCCTCATCTTCTCGCAGATGGTCAGAATGTTGGACATCTTGGCCGAGTACTTGCAGCTCAGACATTTCCCGTTCCAACGCCTGGACGGCGGAATCAAAGGTGAGCTGAGGAGGCAGGCCCTGGACCACTTCAATGCTGAAGGCTCCCAGGACTTCTGCTTCCTCCTCTCCACGAGAGCTGGGGGCTTGGGCATCAACTTGGCCACCGCCGATACCGTCATCATCTTCGACTCCGACTGGAATCCCCAAAATGATCTCCAAGCGCAGGCTAGGGCGCACCGCATAGGCCAGAAGAACCAGGTGAACATCTACAGGCTGGTGACCGCTAGGTCTGTCGAGGAGGAGATCGTGGAACGGGCCAAGCAGAAGATGGTGTTGGATCACCTGGTCATCCAGAGGATGGACACCACTGGGCGGACCGTCCTGGATAAAAAGGGATCCTCGAACAATAACCCGTTCAACAAGGAGGACCTCACGGCCATACTGAAGTTCGGTGCCGAGGAGTTGTTCAAAGACGAGGACGAAGACGAAGAGCCTAGCTGTGATATCGACGAGATTCTGCGTCGAGCTGAAACCAGAGACGAAGCCCCGACTCTGGTGGGCGATGAACTCTTGTCGGCCTTCAAGGTGGCAAGCTTCGCCGCCTTCGAGGAGGAGACGGAACCGTCTCCAATCAATAATGCAGCTGGGGACGAGGAAAGCAAAGACTGGGACGAGATCATCCCCGAAAAGCTCCGGAAGAAAGTGGAAGAGGAAGAGAAGAGCAAAGAGATGGAAGACTTGTACCTGCCGCCCAGGAGCAGGAAGACGCTCCAGCAGATCAACCAGTCGGAGAGCGACGGGGAGGAGGGCAAAGGCAGGAAGAAGGCCAAGAAGGAGGAGGAGAGTTGCGGGTCCAGCGCGGAAGGAGAAGAATCCGACGATGACAGGCCGAAGAAGCGAGGTCGACCGCCGGGCGCGTGTCGAGAGAAGATAAAGAACTTCACCGACGCAGAGCTCCGGCGCTTCATCAAGAGCTACAAGAGGTTCAGCGCCCCGCTGAAGCGCATGGAGGAGGTGGCGTGCGATGCCGAGCTGCAAGAGAAGCCGCTGGCTGAGCTCAGGAAGCTGGGCGAGATGCTCCACGAGAGGTGCAGGGCGTACATGAACGAGCAGACCAAAGAGAACACGGAGGCGAACAACGATGAGCCGAAGGGGCGCAAGCGGCTGCGGGGGCCGTCCTTCAAGTTGGGAGGTGTCTCGGTGAACGCCAAGACGATGCTAGCTTGCGAGGAGGAGCTGGAACCCCTGGACGAGGTCATCCCTTCGGATCTCGAGGAAAGGAGACGTTGGACCTTCGACTGCAAGACCAAGTCGGCACACTTCGATGTCGATTGGGGTCAGGAAGAGGACACGAAGCTATTGAAAGGCATTTACATCCACGGCTTGGGATCCTGGGAGCAGATAAAGCTAGACCCGACGCTCGGCATAGGCGACAAGATTTTACTGAATGAGGACAAGAAACCTCAGGCAAAGCACCTCCAATCGCGAGCTGAGTACCTGCTCAGGATAATGAAGAAGAATCTCGACGCGAAGAAGGGCTTATTGAAACCAAAGAAACAACGCAAGAAGGAGTCGAAGGCTTCCGTTGCTCCTCTGACTAAGGAGATAATAGAGGACGATGGCAGCTCCAATGAAGAATCAACCACGCAAACCTCCGCCAACACCTCGATCACTCCAACACCGCCAGCCAAGAAAACCTCCAAACCCAAGAAGGAGAAAGATGAGAAGGAGGATGAACAGAGAATGTTGGACAAAAAGGAGAAGAAGGAGAAGAAAAAGAGGGAGAAGAAAGTGGCAGGTCCCATGCATTTTTCTACGAACGAGACCATAGCACTCAACGTTCTGGGCGATCTGGATCCCTCCATATTCAACGAATGCAAGGAGAAGATGAGGCCCGTCAAAAAGGCGCTCAAGGCGCTAGACAATCCCGATCAATCACTTTCCGAGGCTGATCAAGTACAGCATACGAGGGATTGTCTGTTGCAGATCGGGGAACAGATAAATACTTGCCTCAAGCAGTATACGGATCCTGAAAAGATCAAGGAATGGAGAAGGTATGAATAGTTTCGGTCATGTCAGATAGGTGTGTTCATTTTGTCGGGTTTGTTTCAGCAATCTGTGGTACTTTGTGTCCAAGTTCACGGAGTTCGATGCGAAGAAATTGTACAAGTTGTACAAGAAGGCGTGCAAGAAGGTGGGGAAGAGCGAGAAACGGGAGCGGGAGAGAGAGGTAGGTCGATAGGTCCGTTTTCACCGTCGTTCCATCTGACCCTTTCGTTTGTCTCCTAGGAGGGGGCATCCACCAGCAGGGAGAAGCAGAAAGAGCACAGGGAGGGCAGGGAACACAAAAGGAAGCACGAGAGTGACGCGGAGAAGGAGGAGTCGAAGAAGCACCATTCAGAAAAGTGAGTTTCATCCTCAGAACAATATTTGTGTATTTAAAAGCACAGAGTGATAGATTGCCGCTCGAAAAAGACAGTTATCTGCTGAGCGCGATGATCTTTCGAGAGCGGTAAGATAGAATAATTCTTTTACAAACGCAGTTCCTAGACAAGAAAGCTTGTTATTGAAATTTATCTTCGTCAGTAAATATTATGTTTGCTTATCCAACGGACCGATGTTTTTTTTTTGAGAATGCGACAAGTTTAGGATACTTTGATATTTTCAACATTAAAGCATTTCATGACACCATGTCACTAAACATTTTCGCTGACGAGCGAGCGCCATTGCTGTCAATTGAATAACATTCCACAATTTTGATAAGATCATTCAAGATGTCGTGACTAGGCTTTAAATAGGAGGAGATCGGTATTATGTATTCGTCTAATTTTTTGGTGGGACTAATTTTGGCCTCGTTGATTACGCAACTGAAATCAAAACGCGGCAGTCTCAACTATTCACGGAGACACGGTCCCTTTTTGTCTCGGAAATGCACCATTTGACATCCCAAATTTCTGCTATCAAAAGCACACAAAATGTATCCTTCTCTTAACCAAAACCCTACGCACGCATATATTACTTGTTTCCATACTTCTCTGTAGAAAAAACTATTATTTTTACAAAAATTTACCATTCCTCAAAACGTTGAAAAAAAAAACCTCATTTTCACTGAATATCTGGTAATTTTTATTTATGATGTTGAGAACGTGAATGTCCCGTGGGCTTAGCTCTACTCATTCATGATTCTTTTAATTTCATTCTGATATCCATCTTCATTTTTTCGATGATTTCCATCGGTAATCCGATAGAAGTAATCACGAAAATTATAAGAATTTTATTTGATATGAAAACTCGCGCAAAATGTGATTTAGTGATTACTTAATATGTTTTTCTTCAATTTCAGATAGTAGGCGCTGGAAAAAATGACCACATATAAGGTCTGTTCGCTGTGTCTCCATTAACTACACTATTGTACAGAATAGTAGATTGTGTAACACTGATACCGTTCGGTGATTTTCCGTGTACACTTACACTATGTTCGTTGTCAAAATGTAGTAGCACGAAAAAAACAGTTGTTACAATCGATTTTGAGGAGGTGTGATAAGTGTAGTGCAAATGGATATTGGATAAAATGAGGTTAGATGTATATAATGATATATTTTGAAAACTTCTTCGACAAAGTATGTAATGGTTATATTTGTTACCCGGGAATCTCTTGTCCTCGTCAGATAAACTTGTCAACAATTCATCGTCCTAATTCGCAATGATATTCTCTATTATTTCATCATCACTGTGCATTTTGATACAACAAATAAATACAAAATAATTATAAGCATAACCTCCAAATCAAAATCCTAGGATTAGCATAAAGCAGAATAAAAGCACCGAACAGATGTTGAACTAATTGCACTCCACTTCACTACACTCATCTACAACGACCAGTGGGTGTAAGAAAATGTAGTGTACAATATAAATTTCATGCATACACAGCGAACAGACCTCTAGTTCTGTTGTCATAATAATACTGTAGTTTGGTAGAATTTTTGACATATTACCGTTCCTACTCTTACATCTCGTTACCTACCTAATTTGTGTTAAAAATGGAAAACTGCAGCTTTTCATATACTGAAAAATTTGATATGTTGTCATGTTACATTTTGTGCCAAAGAAATTGTGTTGATGCTGAACGTGCGTACTCTAATAAGTATCCAGAGAGGCGACAACCTGGTAAATCAATATTTAGACGCCTACTATCTAAAATGGAAGAAAAACAGATTAAGTAATCACTAAATTACATTTTGCGCGAGAAATGGTTCCGAAATCATATTGTGTGATACATTGCTGTATTCACAATGAAAAATGGAGTCGTATACTTTAGTTTTGGCCCATATAAAAATACAAAGTTTTCTAAAAGACGAAACGTCGCAGAAAAATTCTGCTCATGTTATCGTGTAGTCCTTGATGAGTGGCCATGGCGAAGTGCTATTTATTTTACATTTCCTTTGAAAATAAAGCTAGGAGAAAATAAAAACGAAATTCTCAAATTTCTGTTTTTCTCGGATATCTCCGAAACTACTTGGAATATTGAAACTTTCTAAATGTCATATTATTAAGCACATAAATGCACGAACTTTTCTCTAATTTAATCGACCCCGTATCACTTACCGTTTCCGAATATCCCCATGCTGTTGATTCTTATCTTGGACACACTGTATATATGGTTTTCCTCTCAGGAAGGAGAAGCGCGACAAGGACCGGGACAGGGAGAAGGACAAGGAGCGCGAGCGCAAGCGGCAGCGGGACGAGACTAGCGAGGACGACGACTACCGGTACGCGCGCCACCGCAAGCCGGGCGGGTCGCAGTCCCAATCGCAGTACAGGCACGACCAGCCGCCGCACGCTGACCACGAGAGAGAGAGATGGAGCAACCAGACGAGGGAGCGGTTCCCCGCCGAACACAAGCGGCAGTTCGAGTACCAAAGGCAGCCACCCGGCTTCCACAAGCGCGATTATCCAAGGCAGGATAAAAGGTAGGATAACCGATTATGGGTGCAGCTGATTTGGGTTACCCTTTTCAGTACCTCATCAAACACATTTTTTTCAACGATCATTCACCTATAATATTTTTAAATTATTTAATGATCTGCCACATGAACTGAAACCTTTAAAACCGGTCACTTTCAAAAAAACATAAGAATCTCATCATGAAATCCTGAACAATCTTATTGATTTAAAATTCTGACTGCTATCAATTAATTAACAGTGACATTGCGTAAATATATATAGATATTTATTTTTTATAATTCCAGGGGTTGAACTAGGATCAATTTTAATTGTTTTCAACCCCTTTTTGCAACTAATTCAACTTTTTTTTTGTTTGTGAGTAATCAAATGTATTGTATATTCATATAGTTGCGAATAAATTATTATTATTTATGCAGAGGTTTTCTGAGGTACCCGGATCCTCTCAATAGTCCTCAATGGTACTTTGTAACAAAGATCGAATTAGGTGGGATAGCAAAAAATCTACATTGTGTTAGAGAAATGGAAGTTTGTAGACGGTGGTACCTAGTCAGTAATTTGGTAATGTTGAATTGCAGGCTTTATCCTAATGGAGAATTCTCCTTTGAACGATATTGAAGTAATTCTTATTAAATATCTTCAAAACGTCGCATTTCGAACTTACCAGTTCAATCTTTTCCCGAAAAAATACATTTCAAGTGCTTAAAAAAAGAGACTTGATATGGGGATTTAAAATTTAAAGCACCTTGTTCCTATTTCACCATTTAGCAACATCGACTGCAGATTTAATAAATAATAAAGGACAACAAATCCATTACGTTGTTTAGGTAAAAAAACATTAGGTGCCATTCTGCTTATTTCTGTTCCATGCTCCAAAAGATATGCTTCTCAGTTTTGGAGGTTATGTTTATATTTAACCTGTGGGTGATGGATTACGGTGGATTTATGCAGAGGTTTTAAGTCGTTAGTTTTAAGTCGTATGTTTTAATTTGTTAGTTTTAAGTCGTAACGAAAAATGAACCATTTATGCAAGAAGTTTTTACGACTGTCAATAGTGTCAATCCTGTTATTTTGTGTGCTTATTTTTCTCATTTCCTTCTATTCAATCCAAATTTCCAGCCTTAATGCTATTTTTATTAATGTCTATTTGCTTTTAATGTATTCAACTCCTGCTGTTTGTTACGATACCCTTTTGCAAAATCAGACGCATACGCAAATCGATCGAGTTTTAAGTCGTAAGAGAAATGTTGGCCAACTTTTCTTAGGATTTGAAACTTATGACTACTGTATAAATGGTTACATTGAAAATCAATGGATGAACTTCTTATGACTCATTACTTAAAACTTGAGACTTAAAACTTACAACTTAAAACCTCTGCATAAATCCACCGTACCTTTTCTGAATTTGATCATTGAGAAATACAAGTTAATTCAGTATTTGATTTTCTTCATGGTTTTTAGTGAATACCATATCACTAATATTTTTGGTTTTTTAGGTTCAGGAAGGATAAAATGATTACGTTTTATCAATACAAATAACGGTTATATTACATTAAGAAATTGGAGAAAATCCTTTTTTTTATTATATTATAATGTAAATTACATTTGTTACAAAAATATGAGTTCTGGTTATCCTACACTTGATGGAATCTTTTTTTACACCGGTATTTTTTTTTTCGAGCAGTGATTTTATTTTCCTCTTATTCTTCAATGAATTTATATCCCTGCAGAATTTCGACCACACTTAAATCAAATTGAGATTTTATTCAATAAATACCCTGGCGGAAAGCTAGAGCTCCATCAGTTAGAAATCTCATCATTCCAAAAAAAAAAGGAATCATCATTCCACAAAAACAAATTATTTATCTTCAGATATCATTCATATTAATAGATCATTGAAAACTCTGAGCAATTTGCGAATCTAATAATTCGATCATATTTAGTTGATCCTGCTAAAGTTGAACTTATTGAGCTTGTTCAGTTCAAATTTCAGTTGGTTCAGATTCCATTTGCGAATTGATAATATTGAATAAGCTCATGTGCATCAATATACATGGCATGACTACACCTAGTGACAAGAATAAATCGTGTTTTGTTAATTAACCTTCCGCAAAATGTCTATTACACAAATATTTGATTAGTTTTGACCCAACCTTATGTGATTTAAGTTATTTAAGCTGTTTTCAGATGAAACAAAAATGTATAATGATTCTCTATGTAAGGGAGGAGGAATAAAAATTGTAATTTTAAATATTTTTTCAATCTGGTTCGAAATTGATTTTTTGGATTCCAAGCACATTTTTCCGAACTTTTTTTCGATTTTCGATAGTCAATTTGACTTATTTTTTGGCTCCACTGACAACTTTTTTATAAATCCCTGCCAAATATGAGGTCATGTGATATAATTCGTAACGGATTTTTAGTTGTCAGACATGCAGAAACGAACCGCCGTTAGGGTTAATCAGAAATTTCAATATCAAATTTTTTTTTCTCTGTAGCCAACTTTATGGCGGACACTACCTGTGTCGATGTTTTCAAGAATAAACTCTATTGTAATTGAATAATAGCATTTTACATTCCTGTGGTTACATTTTAAACCACATTTTGCTAAACAGCCATCATATTTGTTATCGCGAAAAATTGTCAGTGGTTCTAAGAAATGTCTTCACTGTATGTACCTGTTATTTGAAGATCCCGCTTGCGTTGTGAAATCTTTCTTATTTTCTAATAGGAGACACTATGACTAAAAGGGTTATCGTTTTGTAGATCGGAGAAGGGCGATTGGCGCCAGTTCCCGAGGGGTAGGGAAGTCGCGCCCCCTATGGGGGCCCAGCGCCCGATGTACTTCAACTATCCTCAAGGGAGTATCCCCCCGCTGTTCCCGCCAGACCAGCAGTTTGGTAGAGACAGATACCAAATGGGGGATTGGAGGCCTCCTGACTACAGCAGGTTCGATCGCCGTCAACAATAAGTACATTTTACTTATTTTGACTGAATTGTACATTTCGAAGTGTACTTTTTTGTATTATAGTAATTGTAGTTCAATTTTTTTTTGAGAAGTTATTGAGAATTTTAGTATGTTATTTATTTACTTGTGATTTTAATTTCCTCTCAATAATTTTTCAGACTCCTCGCATTTTTCGATTACCAAGTGTTTTATAGTTTTGTTGTCGAATGTACATTTTTATTATGCCAAGGTGGCTTTATATGTCAGATTGATATGTAATAAGGAGGCCTACCGATAGTTGTAAATTGGATATTTGATGTACATACAGATTGATAAATATGTTTTTGATATAATTATGTTCCAGCTGATTTCAATAAAATTCCTACATCCTTTCTAATGTTCCTAGATCATTCATCCTATCAGTTTCCAAACTTTCTATTTTAGCTAAGACATGGCCGATGTATGCCAAAGCATATAAGTTTTCAACCTTGATTTTTTATTTTTGAAAATGAACTGGTAAAAACCTGCGCTTTACTTATCTGTTTCCAATAAGTTAATCGCCGACCATAGTTTATCTAGCAGTGTTAAATATCTGCGCTGAAATATCGTAACGTGAGGTTCTCATATTCGATAGACAGCGCTAGCGCCGCACTAGCGGTAGCTTCTTTATTAGCTGTTAATTTTGACTACATGTAGATTCGCATACATTGCTAAACTAGCGTATTTAAAACTTGGTCTCGAATGATAGTTTATTCTCTAAATAGAAAGTACTAACTAGATTGGGAGCAAATGCAACATTTTCAACATAATATTTTTTGCTGTAATTATTTTGGCCTGTACTCGAATCCGAAGTCAAACGAGGCGGTCCGAATTATTTTCGGATATGGGCCCATTTTGTTACGGAAATAAATGCATCATTTGACATCTAAAATTTTTGGTATTCAAAAAAACACAGCGTCCTTCTTTCAGCACAAATACACGCTTGTACAACTCTTCAATATTCATTCTACTGAAGTGAAATGAATTCCTACCAATTAATATATATTGTGGTTAGGTACAGATTCAAAAAATACACAAGTTTGTTGTAGCTATCGATTTATTGGGTGAATACCACGGCATGATCATTCAAGACGTCGTGCCTGGACTTAAATAGGAGAAAAGTCTAGATCGGTAAATATTTCAGGTGTACTATGTCCAAGCCAGCTACTAAGCACCACTGAACAGTGCTAAGCACATGGTAGTGAGTTCGATACTTTTCGTATTGTAACAAATTTCTTCAATAATAGTGACAGTCCTCTGCATATGTCATTGTTCAAGTTGGTAACCATGGAAATGTATATACAATTGGGTAGGTACACTATCTAATACACGATATAAGTTTCTTCATATTCTACAAAGCTATAATCAAAGTGGGATTTTCTAGAACCGAGCACAGACATTTTCTTCATTACAAAAATATTTGGCTTTAGCGTAGAAATAATTCCCGAAACAATAATTGGCACAAACACTATATCTAAACTATATACAAGAGTTTATAAATTAAAAAAAGTAATCTGATGCTTCATAGCAACAGAGTCAACAAAGACATCAACAAAATAATGGAACTGATACTATTGCCTCTAATGGATGCATTGAAACTGGAAGATTTTTATACAAATCACCGCCCATTGTAATGTCCATGGAACGTTTCGTCTGCAATAATGCTTTCATGAGGGTCATGACGTTTTCCATATTTATCAACGAAGATTGCATTCTGTGGAGTTTCAACAAAGATTCTACGAAATCTGAGGCTATTTGATGCCAAAAAAAAATGATATAGTAATTTCGACCCCCTTCATCTCAAAAACAAAATGTCCATACGAACTTTTCGTGTTAGATTGACAATATATGTACGGATGGGAACAATATCTTCATTCTGCGGACATATTCGAGTTCATGATTGTTGCACATACTCTCGCCAGCGATTATCACAAGAGATCGAAATTCACAACGTCCCCTCATCCAATGTCGGCCCTGCAGTCCGGTAGTCTTCAATATGAGTATCAACGTTATCCGCCCCATTGCTGTCCACAAAACGACGATGCGGCTGTGCTACAAGGGATTCCTGGATATCCGAGCGGAACATATCCCAACACCCTGGAGCACCTCAATACTGCGGATTGGGCGAGTGCTGATGATGATATGACCCAGAGGACGACCCAGCCGAGTGCAGCTGGGGAGGCTGCCCGGGCCTGCCCTCCGCAGTGGGGCCACTCCTTCCACCATAGCCCGCCGAGTTATTCTTCGGCGCGTTGTAAGACACCGCGACGGGCGCGTTAAAACCACCCCTGGCGCCGCCGTAGGTCGAGTCCTCGGACGGCGCCGCGCTGGCGCCGCGGCGCCCCAGCATGCCGTACATCGACTCCGGCCTGCGAGCCTTCGAACCGTCGGAACCGTAAGCGTTATCCTCCCTGCGCTGCCTCTCCGCCGTGGCGTAATTCGCCGTTCCGGGCGTGATGCCCCTCACGCCGTACGCGCCCTCCGAACGCTGCTGCAGCTGGTTCTGCACGTTCTGGTTGGTCACGTGGCTGTGCTGGTTAGCGCGCAACGGGTACATCGACTGTGCCGGCACCAGCGGCCCCGGCTTCGGGATCAGCTCCTTGTTGATGCCGCCGCCGGCGTTGGATTTCGCGTAGACCGACTGCGACCGGTTGAGGTTGGCCCTGGTGAGCGGCGGCGAGTTGCAGTACAGCGACTTGGTGCCGCCGTACAAGGATTCCCCGCAGTACGTCGATCCCGCCCCGCCGGCTGACGCCCTGTAATCAGAGGTGGGCGATCATGATTTGGCTATATCGATTATCGATCATTAAAATTTATCGATTTCAGGTTTGAGCATGACATTTCAAACTGTTTGAGGCCACTGAACTCAAACAAGAAATGGAACGACAATATAGCAGGATGCGCGAGGATTATTTACGGCCAACAGGCGAATCATAAACCTTGAATCGAGCACATGCGCAATATGTGCCAAGGTTAGCTGGGTATGTCTGAGACTACGTTTTTGATGTGTTATGTGAACATATGTCTAAAATTATATATTTCAGCCACAGAACTAAGAGTTGGCGTCAGCCCACTCGTCAGCCTATAAGTTTTGTTTACATTGTATTTTATTGCTCTTTGTTCTCAAATCTTGTCCATTTCGATTTAAAGTAAGCTGTTTTCGGCTTCATATTGTGTTTTTGTGTTCTTGTTAAATTATCTGTTGTTTAAAAAACTGTGTTATTGAGTTTGTCATCTTTGGTAGTGCCGGTCCTGTGCAAAAGGTTTCTGCGCATGATCCACATTCAATTTTGCTATATGATCACATGGTATGCGCAAATTCAATTTAGCGTAAAACTGAATTGCATTATCGTTCCATTTCTTGTTTGAGTTCAGTGTTTGAGGCCAGTATTGTGGATTGATCGACTGCGCTGTTCGTCGTTAGACCTGGTTTCGAACGATTTGAAACTCGCATATGCTAGAACGCTTTTTTTTTGAGCTCGACTTGACTTTTTCACCTGTAATCACAATAGGTGATTGTGAAATTGAGAAACTCCGGGACACAATTTAATTTTGAAAAAACTGAAAAAAATCTATACCTGAATGTCAAACCACAAGAAAATGAAATTGAATACACGAATACGTTCATCCAAGTAATTTCAATTTATGTTTCGAGTGAACAATTCACAAAAAACACTGGTCATTTCATAACCAACAAAACAAATATGAACTGCGCATGTCACAAACTGATGATCACTACGAATTACTACTTTGACGGTTCTCATCCAGTTTGCAAAATGGATTTTACTGTCGCTAGAACATGCGACTGCTAGAACGCATTAATCAGTATGCGTATGCTCCGGACGATTGCAAATTTTTCGAAATCGCTGCTAGAACAAACCTATTATCGGAATTATCGATATACTCGATATTATCAATAATTTTTCAACTGCAATACTAATAATATTGATAAATCCATGTTTTATCAATCCTTCACAAGCTGCGAAAAATGTCTGGTATTTTGTACGTGAAAATGGAAAATCTATTGATACAAGCATAGGCGCCGAAACTTCTGAATTCTAGGGGGTGGGGCATAAAAAAAGGAATTAAACGGTGAATATTTCTTAAAGTGGAGTGGTTTTTGTTATACAGCAAAAAATCCCACAACTTTAATTCAAAGGGGGTACATGTTTCGGACCTAATTAGGTCCATCATCAGCCAAAGATATAATTGTGTGTGGAATATGATGTAGAAATTTCCATCAAATCCCTCGCAAAAAAAATCATAATCTCAAAGCAATCCATCATCGGTCGGTCATGTCTTTGTTTATGCTTCAATCCAAATTCAATGAACTGTAAATTTTGGAAAAGTACATGAACATAAACACAGGCATGATGCCATCAACACTTGGTGACCTCAGAACAACGAATTTTTGCGGAACGCGACAATTATGAAAATATCTACAATATTAAATTCAAGGGAATCACTTATTCAGACAGAATCAAAGAGTCAGAGAGACAAAGTGGAGTTGATAATAAGTGATGCCGATCTGATCTTAGTTCTCTGAGATGATCTATGGGCCATTTTCAGTTTTATTTTCAACCGCTTCACGGGTGTCAAAACGATGCATTGCGTACATCCAGGCCCCCATATAATTAGACGATAGGATATATCATTATAAGCTGTTATAAGGTATGTTTTTATTCTTTTGTGTTTTGTTAACCAGAATTCATATTTGTATTGAATAAATGTGGAATATGCAATGGTTGGAATAAAGTGGTTCATTTAGTTCATTCTCTACAGATACGATTTTAGGCAACTCCCGCCTAAAGTTCGTGATAATACATGGGTATACAAACGAAAATTTTCATTGGAAAAAAGATCACAATATGTCAAGTGCAAAATTATTAATGATAGTCTAATATGAGTAAAATTTCAGGAGCGCTTATGGATACAAGATTCAGAAAATCAGGGGTGGGCGATAACGTTTATTATCGATAATTTATCGATATCACCAATATTGTCGATAATTTTTATTTTAATTATCGATATATGTATCTATAATTTCGCCCAGCCCTACCTGTAGTTGTTGTAGGTCGAGCCGTGGAACTTGGGCGGGTTGGGCTTCTCTAGGTCGTCGTAGGCGTCGATGTCGTCCGACTGGATGCTCGAGGACTCCTCGTCGGGGGTGTCTTTGGTGCTCTTGGGGCGGGTCGCGTTGAAGATGTACTCGTATATCAGGGCGGAGGCTACGCCGCCGCAGAGGGGGCCCAGCCAGTACACCCAGTGGTTGTCCCATCGGTTCAGCACGAAGGAGGGGCCCAGGGATCTGGCGGGGTTCAGGTACGGCATCTGGAGAAAGAAAAAGATTGCGATGTGTTTTCCATCCATTTTCGATTACATTTTTTTTTTTTCATGGGATATAGGACGAAGAAGAACTCAGACCAATGAAATACAGCGACTGGCCCTTTCTATCCCTAATACATAACATTGTTTGAAAGCAAGATCTAACTATCTCTCTTGGTGTCGGGGGGAGAGAGGAGAGACGGATAAAACCACAGAAAAATAACACGAATTGATTCTTGGAAACTTATTATATTCATCATTGTTAATTTGTATTATATTACACACATTACATGGATGTCGAGTGGAAGAGCGTTACTTTCTGATATTTGCAGTTAGAGCGAACTCTGCCTTTTTTCAACATTTCCTCTATAAATTTTTGTGAAAATTATTTTTTGTTGACAATGAGAGTATTATTGTTATCATTATTAAATCTGTGAAATACAATTTTGATCAACTGAAAAATCATCATCTTGAATAGAATAAATATCCAAGCATTATCTCACATTATTCCATTCCCGAATGTACGACTATGGCACTCACCAATGAAATGACACTATTGATGCTTTAATCCCAGCAAACTGCTTCTAACCACAAATAAAACAGTTTTTCACCATTTTAAATGAAGAGCAATATGTTTAATACACGAATAAGTGAATTAATCGAAAAATAACGCAAAAATCAACGCTTTCAGAACGTTAATACGACAACACGAATGACCACGTCATGAATCGTAAACAATCTGAGAAACTCGTTCGAAACACGAAAACGGCGAGTTGTCCCGACGAGGCCCGAACGATAGATTCTTATCGTGGAAACAAGAAGTTTTGACGTTAGCATCATGAAAAAGGATGGAAAATACCAGTTTATGTTTTTTATTCGTCTGAGAAGAAGACGATATTTACAGGTTTCACACAATATTCTAATCAAATTCAAAAAGAACAAGATATAATACGAAAGTTAACACTGGCTTGAAAAAATGCATTCATATTGTAATAGTATGGAAAGTGACCTATTGACGAGTAGTCGTTTAGCACGAACTGAATAGCGTAACGATTGCAGGAAATGCACTTTCCAACGAGTTTTGTACACTATTTTTTCTACGACTAAATATTTTTTTTAATTTCGTGGGGAGTTACGTCAGGGATGCAACTTGAGCGGCGTCTATAATTTCAGGTAATGTCGATTCGATATGACTGTCTATTTCCATATTTCAGAAAATAATTGAAAACTCTTTCGACAATTCCAGATGTGAATGACTGAATTTTTTCGCCGAAAAATATTCAGTAAGTTATTATTCTCGAATGTTAAAACCGTACTCTTTGATAGAAAGTTGTGGATTATGTCACCCGCTACTATCAACTTCCAGACATGTAATAGAAATAGTTCCACTCATGATGTATCTCTATCTCATCAAAGTGAATTTAAAGGTTATGTCTCATTGGCTCATTAAGAATTCTCCTTATGTATAAAAAAAGTGTCAGAAACTCCAGAATCGCTTATATGGTGACAGTGAGTACCTAAATAATTATTCCTATCCGTACATGGAAGCTGCGATTTTTTGTTCATTCAATTTGTGCTTTTTTCCTTCAAATAACAATTGCCATAGTGATATGAGCTACTTTCCAAATGTTCTTTATGACGTTTTCATACGTGATCTTAGGAAACAGTTATCAATAATGGTTTCAATAAATTCAATCGATGGTTTACTCTGGGTCTTACGTATTTATTGAATACTTTCAATCAAATCAAACCCATATATGGTGAGGAGACTTTTATGCTATTTTATTTTTTGAGAATGATCCATGAGAAGGCCGTCTTAGTCGAATGCTATAATTATTATGATAATGTTCATAAAAAAATGACAACTTACTGAAGCGAAGGAACAAGCTGAATACGTAGATCCAACCGTGAGTGACGAGGTCCCAGTCCATTTTCTGTATGTATCCATCGAAATAAAGTAAGCAAAAACCACTACGAACGTGAGAATAAATTCGATGCCGAATCTTTTCCATGGGGCTATATCGGCGGAATGTTCTATGACAGCAGAGAGGTTTCCTTGATATCCAGGAATAGTTACTCTGAAACAACATAAAATATTAGAACATTTTATTTTTCTTGTGGGTTCCGATATACATTTAAAGTATTCAAACATCTCAATTATGAACGAAATAATATCTCTATCTATTTAGGGTCTCTAGGTATGCATTATTTTTCGAATAAAGACCCTATAAATTATGATTTGAAACCTCCATATGGAAACCTGCTATACACATGTTTCACTTGAAATAAACAAACAAAATGAATCGGTGGTTTTGGGCGATCCAATTATGCATAATGGGAAAATATACGTTCGTCATCATGTGGAAGGAAAAAGTGTTGAATCCACATGTGACCCATGTGGGAAAGAAACATATCACTGGCGTAGGAGAAGCTCCCATAACATATCTAATAGTCAAAATCATTTCAAAGTAATCCTACACATTCTCGCTTTATAGTTAGGTCACAGGTTAGGTATGTTGAATCATGTTATACTTTTTAGTCTGATCAAAAACGTGGTGAATTCAAAAAATATTTATAAAAATATATATTTTATTTGCTTTCATATTTTTAGTTTTGCGTGTACAATGTATTACGAGCAAGGTGAATTTGTCCCATATTCATCCAAGTACCTGTCGATTATATTTCCGAGCACGCCACTGTTGTGTTTATGGGAAAACGTGGGAATAAAATTACTACAAGCTACAAGATAATCAAAATCGGATGAATCTTTTTCGTCACCGAGCCACAATAACAAGAATTTCGAGATAGGGCCTGGGAATGAACATAAATTGATAGTGGTTAAAAACAGGATGTATAAGGTGATCGATTCACAGAAAGTTTCGAAAAATTGACCGAAAAAATTCTTACAATAGTACCTAAGTAGTAGTTCTTAGTACGAAATATGTTGATTAAACCAAAATACTCGCCAAAATATAAACTTCAAATTTCAAACTGAAATCCCACAGGAAATTTCATGATTGAAAGATCTGAACAGAGCTATAATAGTTTACAGTTTTATATTCATATAAAATATTACAAACAATAAACAAATAATGTAGAAAGCAACGGTGCTGAATTGTGAATAATTTATGCATATTCAACTTAATTTTATTTGAATCTGGTAGGTATTTAGCTGGTTTTCCACTTCTGAATGTTCTGAAAAAAAGTCGGGGTGAGGGTGTTAACCCTTCTACAATTTCTTCTAGGTTTCTTCGGTTACCAAAAGGAGATTAATCCTCTGAAATACACTATTGTCAAATTTCATCAAATTTGTTTCACTTATTTCTGAACAGCGTACAAAAAGGTGTTTTTTTATGTGAACCTTAAACGGACAAACGGTACATTTAGGCACATAAATCGGTTCCAATCAACTTATTTTGACTTTTTCTACATGTGGTAGCTCTGTGTCCCAGCAATTTTGGGACACCCTGTGTATTCCAATTCCATGTCCTTTTGGTACATTCCTGCTTCTTTCGTCGCTCAAAGATCTCACATAATAATCAGTCTCAATCAATCTGACGAGCATCCCGTGTAGGTATTGAAAAACCCACCCAGAAATAACATCTGCCCTCAGAAGCAGATGTTTTCAAATCTCACATCGTCAAATATTGGTCGAACCCCAAATTAGTTTCGGTCTTGAGGAGAAGATAGACGTAGGTAGCCGAAAATCCCAACTTATTGAAGTCTTCAAATGCGGTTCAGATGGCGGAAATTCAATATCGGTTTCTGGAAATGTCTCGTGAAATGATCAACGTTTTTTGAATGACACCAGCATGGCAGGAAATAACACTTGACCTTGAGTCGCATTAATATCAAGTTTTTCTTGTTGATTGTTTAATCACCATTTCGTATGTGTGGGAACAATCCTGCTAAAAATTTCACATCGTTCAATATTTTAACCACCAAAATAGATTATCAGTAATAATCCATCGGTATCAAGTTATATAACTTATTATATCAAACTTTTTCATATCACCAACCTTCTAGAATCTACAAGATCTTTCACATATCAATACTATAATAATTGCTCATTCTTATGATATTTACTAATAATGCATTATTGAAATATATGTTCGAATTGACATCCTAGCATTTCTTGATGTAAACATAAATTAATCTAAAAATTATCAATACATTTCCTAATAATATCTTCACCAATCGAGGGCATTGAACTAATAGTATATCGTTGGATTCATAATGATTGATAATCTCTAACAGTGTACCATTAAAAAAAAACAATAATTTGAGTTACGCTACGCTTCTCTGGATAACCTTGTATGTTTTAGGGTCTTTATAAAAACGTTTAACATTTAAGATTTATCACCTAACATTCAAGACCACTAAAAGAGCCGATAAGTTGATTCTGTCATAAAAAACTTAAGTTTTATGAATATTTGGCACGGAACAAATAATTTTGACGTTGGCAACTTCTAACCTATAGGTATCTATTATTATTGTTTTAAAAAAATAAGATTGACGTAATCGAGAATGTTTCAAAAACCCTCCTAGTTTCGAAAATATCGAATTTATTCGATACCTTTGCGGCGCACTGTATATTATGTATGACGTAACAAAAAAAACTAGCTGAAAAAAAAAACGCTCCGAAAGATGACGCGACAAAAACTAACAATTATTTGCCTGGCGTGATGATGTAGGGGACGATACAATGAATTCAAGTTATCGGTTGAAATTTTCAATGGTCGTATCATGGCAGAACAAGTGGATTTTAATGATAACGGGGGTAGCGTTTAATGGGGGCGATCAAGTGCCGAGCTTGCCGCAAATGTTTCGCTGATTTTAAATTCGGGAAGACCATTGCATACGGGGGGCGTCCCAAGAGTTGAGTTTTCTAAATGTTTTGCAACATTTTTTGTCTCCAGAAGCTTCAATTTACCTTCTCTCCTAAATTTAATGTTTCTTTTTGTTAATGGTTACAGTGCCAACTGAATAATAGGTGAATTCTTAGAGGCGTTGTGGTTCAAGGATTGGTCGTGTACAAATAAAAGGTGATATAAGGTCAGTGGTACCTATATATTTCCGAAAAATGCAGCCGCTTTTATACCCAATCATAAAACGAATTAGTTTTTACCTGGATGGCCCCTCATCAGGAGTAGGTACAGTTGAATCCATAGTAAGTATTCAGAATATTACTTCTTTTTATACCTGACAACAATATCTGAAGAACTAGTTTCGAGGTGACATCTGGGTTGTTGTTATTGGGGTGTCTGTTATATTTTGATAATGTTTGCGACTGAACAATTTTGTTCAAATCTGAATTTGATACTTTCAAAATAAAGGTGGTTATGTTATAAACGATTATCTTTGATTGCATTTATTAGTCTGAGGAAATTCTTGATAAATAATAATCCAAACCGATAACTCATTATTGAATCCCATATTTATTTTTTCATTTATTATTCATAAACAATGATTTCGAATATTTTTCTGGTATATTTGTTACAGTTTCATAAATCTGAATTCAGAAGCCAATATCGTATTTGATTTATCGCTTCACAATTTTTTATAGCGAGTCAAACGAAGTGACTTTTGATGCGATTTTCTGGCAGGAATAGACCAAAAAGGAAGAACAAGAACTAACCCATTTGAGAATCTCATAAGATTAGCTATGTTTCAATATCAATATCACAAATTGATAGAATATTATATTATGTAAGTATGCATTTGTATAGGAGTTTCTTGTTTAAAATACTGTGGTGTTCTTAATGAGCTAATTCTTTCTGAAATAATAATCACAATCATATTAAGATGCTACACTAGGAAGTAGGTAAGTACCTGATTTTTGATTCAACCTCAAGTCCGAGAAACTAAAATCCGAGCTAAAATCGTTATAAATATTAATTGGTTCATTGTGTCACTAAGTGTAGATTCATGCAGCACCAAGTAACAATTATCAGCTAAATGTTATCAATTAAAAATTATCAATTATCAAGTATTGAAAATGTAGTATTTATGCACCCAAATCTAAAAATCATAAAAGAAAAAGTTACCATGTGAACAACATACTTTTTCTTGGATTATCATTAGTTTCAATATAGCATTTTTTTTCTGAAATCAAAATATAATTTTTTTTCATGTTTAGTGAAATGGAAGAGGCTATTGAGGAAAAGTTTTTTTTCATGTTGAAGAATAGTAATAAAGGGAGATGATTCCGTCAATCCCATAAATACGCGCAGACAAGTAAAAGGGGTGTTTTGATAATCTCATAAAATTGATGTGGTCTTGCAAGACCATAGTGCTTATTTTCCATAAACAAGGATGTCCCCTCAACCAAAATAGCATCATCAATTCGCACTAGCTGCGCACTAGAAGAAAACCTGATTCAGTTAATTTGAAAAGATAAAAGTTGGCCAACTTCTATTTGTTATGAAAAATGGATAAGCCATAAATTGGACAACAATTTTAGAAAGAGAAATTAGTCTATCCAATTAGAATATCAAACATAGTTTGAAATGAATGTCTGGTAGACTACGAGCAGAAAACAACTACTTTCCTGGTAAATACCACGCAGAACATTGAATTATATCTGCTCGTAATCCATGCAACGATTCACACTGTGAATGCAGATCGCAAATGTTTCTTTCTTCCTAAGACGTGACAAATTCACATCGGGACAGGTACGCCTAACAACCTACAGACCGGTTTCGGGCTTATTGGCCCTCATCAGTGCAGGGTAGTTATCCGAGTAGAGACCGTAAGATCTCAACTCGAAGCGTTGCCTGTCCCAATGCACCTTCGTCGCGTTTATTTGACCGCACTGAGCCGCGTTCCAACAGACAATTGGAAGTGGCGACACCATGCGGCAGAAGAAAGAAACACTCCAGAACTAAATCTCCCAAATCACAGAACTTGGAAGTGGCTTATAGCTCGACTAAGCTAATAAATGAAAAATGGAAAAGCCATAAATTGGACAACAATTTTAGAAAGAGAAATTAGGCTTTTCCATTTTTCATTTATTAGCTTAGTCGAGCTATAAGCCACTTCCAAGTTCTGTGATTTGGGAGATTTAGTTCTGGAGTGTTTCTTTCTTCTGCCACATGGTGTCGCCACTTCCAATTGTCTGTTGGAACGCGGCTCAGTGCGGTCAAATAAACGCGACGAAGGTGCATTGGGACAGGCAACGCTTCGAGTTGAGATCTTACGGTCTCTACTCGGATAACTACCCTGCACTGATGAGGGCCAATAAGCCCGAAACCGGTCTGTAGGTTGTTAGGCGTGCCTGTCCCGATGTGAATTTGTCACGTCTTAGGAAGAAAGAAACATTTGCGATCTGCATTCACAGTGTGAATCGTTGCATGGATTACGAGCAGATATAATTCAATGTTCTGCGTGGTATTTACCAGGAAAGTAGTTGTTTTCTGCTCGTAGTCTACCAGACATTCATTTCAAACTATGTTTGATATTCTAATTGGATAGACTAATTTCTCTTTCTATTTGTTACTTGTTAATTGATCGGATATCTCCGCAATACATTTCGGAACAGCAGCGTCAACTGTAGCTACGGCAGCGGAGTTCATAAATTGAGCTCAAGAGAAACTTCAACTTCGAGAGCTAAATTCAGAACAAAAATGGACGACTTTTGAGTCCCCTTTTCGTCACCCCTAATCTGATTTTCAGATTTTTTTCCCCGAAGATAATTCCATCCGCCCACATGGCTCGAAGACGAGAGAGAATAGACTTAGACGTGCTAACATGTCGAAGACATGGAGTGCCACCCTCTCAAGACCATGAGGGGTTCACAATCGACGGTCGCGGAGCACGTGGTGTGTGTGTGTGCGTAGGAATACCTACCACCTGGCGTTTGTTTCACCACTTGTTCGGAATTTTCTCCGCCATTTCGTATGCCCATTCGACGGCAGCTCCACGATCTCAATGCGCTTTCTATACAGGGTCGTCGCTACCAAAGTTTACAGAATATACTATAAGTTGCGTCACTCCGCCTCGACTCTCGAAGCGACCGGCCCCTTACCCCGCCTATCTAGGGTACTGAATTCAGTACCTCGCCGAGAACCGTGAGATACACGACGTCCCAGTCCACGGCTTGCCGCGGCGCGCAGCAATTCATAGCCAAATATACAGATTGTCCCAAAAGTTACATTTTTGTGAGTGGGTTGATAAATTATAAAAGCGTGTCATATTTGGGCAGTGGATGGATCTGAAAGCCTTTATGGCTACCGAAAAACAAATATTAAAAAATCTTTAAAATTTGTGAGTTTTGTCAGGCGAGACGTAATAAAAAAGTCAAATTTATTTTTTGATGTAGAAATGCAATAAAATAAATATTTCTTCTGTGGGAATCACTACGAAATGAAGATTACAAATATTTATTTACTCGAATTATCAACCAAAACTATTTCGCTTAAATAAAACTCTTATGGAAATTCCAGAAACCCTACTACTATACAATTTTGTAGATCTTTCAATGAAATATTCAGATTACGGTATTTTGATTGTGCTGAAGGTAAAAATTGTATGAAATGAAGTCTTGATGAATTTAACTCCAGAATTCACAAAAACCCACTAGAATATTTCTCCATATACTCTAATATACTAAACTTTGTCGCTACTTACGTATTTTGGCCTCCTGAATATGAAAACTAAATTGTGCGGAAACCAATACTTTTCGAGATATTCGCAAAATAAAACCATCATCCTTCTTTTGCTATTGTTCAACTGCTCATCATTGGCTTGTCTGTTGTACACGAAACTCGTTGTAAGTACTCGCGGAAAATAGATACCATATTCATTATAATTTAGTTATCAGAAAAACAAAACGAGATTGCTAAAATTTGATATTATCTTAAATATTTATGTAGTTTTTTAAATAACGGCCATGATAGCTGTCAACAGAGACAACACTGGTAATGTTGCCAGTGGTCGTCCGTTCACGCGAGGGAATTCTCATTCAATTTATATATCTGTCCTTCTTTTCGTCACGAAGTAGAGATAGAAAGAAATACTGAATGCTCCTGAGGTTTGTCACCAATGTAACCTTTTGTCATGGAAGATGTTAATATGAGCATTGATAATAATTTTGAAATAAATGGTTAAATCAATAAATAGAAGGCCGCTTCTCATAAAATATTACTTTATAGTTAATAAGGAAGGTATATAGCTCATCAAACAACAATTAAAGAAGGAAGATAAAGGTTGAATCACTGAATAATTAGTGTTGCTAAATAATAGGGTTATGACTTTATTTTGCAAATATCTCGAAAAGTATTGTTTTCCGCACAATTTGGTTTTCTGATTCGTGATCAGGTGACCAAAATACGTAAGTAGAGCCAAAAATTTTGAAAAAATAATACATCGCCACCTAACGGAAGAATTACCACCTTTTTTGGCGGCAGGGTTGATACGCGAATTTGCTCAACCTTCCACTTTCAGAGACAATATTGGTCCATACTCCCAACTCATACGATCTGAAAGATTCTCTCAGTTTGGAAAAGTCAGGTGTCAAAAATTTGAATTTATTGATATTACCCATACTATAAATTCTCGAACCTTTTACTTCAATATTCATAACAAAAAATTCGAAAGGAAAAATCGTTCTTAGAATTTTGTTTCAAAGAATCGCAAATAATCTGACGCCCAGATAGATACATCCTTATTTGAAAGGTTATGGTCCATATCAAGTATTTCTCAACTATCTAATCTACCTCGAGTTTAGTATCACAAATTGATGGTCGGAAAATCCACGTTCTTTCAAATAATCTTTTTATGAACGTTGAAATGATATTTGCAGCAAAATCACACGAATAACCTAAAATTGAGATCAGATACTGAAACAAATGAGCATCAGAGCATCGGACTACTTTCGATTGGGGAATATTCCTCAATTCTGTTTATTACAGCAAATGCGAGTATGAACTCACATTTGGCCACACTTTCATTAAGTACACTTGATGTCAATGTATAATTCAGGAAACAAACTGCTAATATAAAGTAAATTAATAGTCAAAACATTAATTTCACTCCAATAAAAACACCAATCGAATCAAATATAAACATAACCTCCAAAACTGAGGAGCATGGAACAGACAGAAATAAGTCTATCCAGAACACGTGATAAAAAATGGATGCCTTGGGGCATACACGGAGTGTTTAGTCTATTTGATCACATGTGTTTATAGTTTGAATTTCCTTTTTGAAGGTTTCAAAATACAAGGGCTTGTGATAACAAAAGTGATTATATGTTATCGTTAGAGACTGAAGATAAAGACATTGCATTACGGTATAAGGAAAAAATCAGAGTCATTCAAGACATCGATCCTTTCACTCAGATGGATCAGTTAAAGCAGCTGGTTTTCCTAAAATTTGAAATCACATTTCGCAACAAATACCTTCATGACAAGTTTTTACCTTTCAAAAAATGTTAAGCACATACTTTAGTTTAACTTCTGTGAGATCTTCCCTTTTGATTGCTTTCAACTGCGATGTTTTGAAGATATTTAATAAGAATTACTTCATTATCGTCCGAAGGAGAATTCCCCATTAAAATGAAAAACCATCACCCTAAACTGCACACGAATAAGCGTTCACTTCAACGCAACCAATTCAGATCCGAAGGGTTATTGCCTTGAGAGTTGTTTTCCAAGCTACGATCGAAATTCAGTCCGTTCTCACGAGATGATAATGCCAATCATTTGGCACACGCTCAATTATCGTTAATTCCGTGCCATTTCGCCGGAGTTTCTCTAGAAAGTATCGTTTCCCCCATGCCCTGGCCCGATCGTGTGAAAATGAAAATATGACTTTTATAATGGGGGCATTTAAAATTCAACGTCCGGGTTCACATGCCTAATCCAATTACTGCCCCATTGGGACATCAAAATCCCTCGCGGATGAGTGTCGTGAACAGTTTTGGATGGGCCTGCCACGTGTATATTCCCATTAAGGGATGAGAACGTGTGGGGTGCTGTAGCTGGACTAGAGAATGGAGATCCCGTGCGAACAATTTATTTGTGGCGTACCCCGAAAAAGATTCTTTCGACAACCGGAACAAAGTAGCCTTCGACGGTTTCAAATCTCAACACAATATTGACGTTCTCCGAGGAATGTCATTGAGTGACAGTATTTGCGCTCGTGAGCGGAAAAACACTCGCCTCTACCATAGGTATACAGGTGTTTCAGATTGTTTCCGAGGCATGACGCATGCATAGTTCTCGTTGAGACGGAAAAAAAGTCCCATTAAAATAGGTCCGCAAACGCTTAGTTTCCGCTATACAGGGTGTTGAAGTTATTATATTATTTCTGAAAATAATTACATCAAATGCAAGCATGAACTTATTGATTATCAGTTTTATTCATGAATTTTTCGAATTCTTCGCGGAAACTATCCAAATTAATTTTTCAAATATGGGGTTTTAGATTTTAAATCGCTTTGTTTCTAGTTCATAAATTGGCAACAGCGCCTAGTAGGCAAGAAGAAAAACTCACATTTGGCCACACTTTCATTATGTGCACTTGATGTCAATGCATAATTCAGGAATCAAACTGCTAATTTAAAAAAATAATAATCAGTCAAAACATGAATTTCAGTCCAACAAAAACACTAATCCATTACCCACAGGTCAAATATAAACATAACCTCCAAAACTGAGTAGCATATCTTTTGAGGAGCATGGAACAGAAATGAGCAGAATGGCACCTAGCCCACAGAACTCATTGGTAGTATAAGTTCTGTGTTCTAACCTGATCAAAATATTACTATCTTTATTCACCTTATCAACGTAATGGATTTATTGTCCTTTATTATTTATGAAATCTGCAGTCGATGTTGCTAAATGGTGAAATAGGAACAAGGTGCTTTAAATTTTAAATACCCATATCAAGTCTCTTTTTTTAAGCACTCGAAATGTATTTTTTAGGGAACAGGATGAAATGGTAAGTTCGAAATGCGACGTTTTAAAGATATTTAATAAGAATTACTTCAATATCGTTCGAAGGAGAATTCCCCATTAGGATAAAGCCCGCAATTCAACATTACCAAAATACTGACTAGGTACCACCGTCTACAAACTTCCATTTCTCTAACACAATGTAGATTTTTTGCGATCCCACCTAATTCGATCTTTGTTACAAAGTACCATTAAGGACTATTGAGAGGATCCGGGTACCTCAGAATAGCAGCGGAATAAGTGCGGGGGACAACATCTAACAAAAGGCCGAGAAAGAATTGAAACTACCTGAGTGGCACACAGAGCTCGGATGTTTGTGGGGGAGATAGTGAAAAGAGGCAGCTGGACGGTTTTTAACGCATGACCAAGGACGACAAGAAAGAAGGAAATCGTATGTCGAGATGAAGCATAAAAAACTCTACACCGATTTCACCAGAACAAACCAACATAACTAGCTATTAATTAGTAACGACAAAGATTCAAGTACAAAAAAGTTGTTTTGAAATGAAATGCTCCTTGATCCCGTTTAAAAAATACGTCATTCGTCCTTTCAAGGCAAGGACTATAAAAATAATGCGACACCCCTCACTATATTATGTGCATATAAAATTCATCTCCAACTCTCACCCATGCTTCTAAACAAGTTTCTAACAGGGGTCAAATCATGTAACCACTCTTTTGTATTCGAATTATTCTTTATTGTCACACGTCAACCGCATTTATTACTTATCGAAAAGGGCGCCTTGACAGGACCGGACTGTACGCTATAGATAGAGAAATGATTTGCCAATTGCCTCATGTAGTACTTATTGTACTGAAGATGCTTTTTTTGATACACTGTTGACTGGGAAGTACACATCAGAATATTTAGAAACATTGAAACCAACATTCCTATAATTCCGGAAAAACTCGTATCACAAAAACATTTCGCAGCAAAATACTTTTTATTTCGATTTAAGCAATTTTCACAATTTGTTCAAAAAAAAAGAGGGAGTGAAAGAGGTGAACCTTTCCCTCACTAACGGCCGTATTCGCCTTATACTTTTGAGCTAAGCTTGACTCAAGGTCGCTTTAAAAGCATACAATTTCCTATTGTTAAGCGAGCTTAGCTCAGCTTAAAAGTATACGGCGAATACGGCCGTAAGCCACGTAATCTATTTTCTCATGAATCCACCCTCCAGCTCACTTTCTGTACCAACTTATCGAATGTCGAAAAAATTCCATGCAATATGATTTCTTCATTTGAAATAATTATAAAACTAGGAACTTGAATTTAGAACCATTTCAATGAAATTATTCATCAATATTGGTCGATTCAATAGTATGATAATAAAAATTCAGACGATAAATCACATATATAGGTACGTATTTATCGCCTGAAAAAACTAAGCTAACAGATCTTGGTAGCTTTTATTCCCATAAACCAGAAACGTTGTTGATGTCTCGCAAAAAATCGTACAAAAATTAACGCCGTCCTGGGCACTTCCTAATACAGAAATGCAGAAACTGTATCAGCAAAATTTACTGAAACCAGCCCTGGCGCGAAAGGGATCATTCGCCACTTGTTCTTCATACACCCCGCTAATCTAGAGACCGTATGGCTCGGTTATTTTCGCATTCCCACTATTAAAAAACACAAACGCAATATGAACAGCTGGTGGAACAGAAATAAATATATCTTCGCGAGAAAAATACGGAAAACGTTCGGGGTGCACTTCGATCATGATGGGGAGTAAAGCAGCAGGGTGAGGTCACAAATATTGCCACATTGTTCTTCCATCCAGACCGATTGATAGGTACTAACGAAAGAGAAATTAAAAGCATCGTGTCGACCTTGAATGAAGATTTCAATCGCCTACTTAGTTATCCAAACGAAACTAGTCGACTGCTAATAGGGTGTAAATAATTGGTCGAGCTATAAATAACCTCGTTAAGAGTTAAGACCAAGCAGTACCAGTGCCCCTATAGATATGCTGTTATGCTGACGCTATCGTTTATGAATCAAAATATAATCCCTATTGCTAGGTATCTGCACCACTCTGCACGCATGCAGGCAAAGTGGAAGGAATGTTCAGGGCAACAAACAGCTGAAAAAGGCAGGTGATACCCGATCGTCTTGGCAGATGGTGAGCTGTCGGCCAAACACCGACCAGAAAATTCCGAAATCCCTTGCTTGATGGCCAAGGACGGCCGAACTACGCGAATTTCTTAATCTTAGTTGTTGGGTTCTTCTGATCACGATTTTTTGATATTAACATTAGTCATAAAATGCACCCTCTTAATACAGCCACTGTGCACATTTTCCATTTTAAACCTAAACGAATTTCTTGTAATAACAAATAATGAACCCACTAAAAACTGACGATTAAAAATAAGTGTCAAAAATGATACAAACTTCAATGTAGATATTGCAGCTCACGAAGTTCTGTTATTCTGATATTTTGAAAATGTACCCATTTCGTTGGTTGATGGTTTCAAAGTTTTTCAATTTTTTATGGCCAAAAAAATTATGCTGTCTGAATTCAGAGTTTCTCTTTTCAAAATAATAATTTGAAAGTGTGGACTCCACTCCAACTCCCCCAAAACTGAGTTTACCTAAATTTTGAAGCAAAAACATGAAAACGCAATTTACAGTGGCTGTAGATCGAAATCGCGTTTCCTGTGAACGAATTACGTGGGTACAAAAATATTCATCCGAAAAATATGGATGGCATGACAAATGCAAAACAACCAAAATTTAATGGCAGTTTTTTGACTTACCCATATAAAAATGCTGCACCAGCTATACCACCTCCACACTGTGCGAAAATGAACAAGATTGTTCTCAGAGCAGAAATCCTTTTGATCACACCCATAGCCAGGGATACTGAGGGATTGATGTGTGCCCCTAAAAAGGTAACACACAGGGTGAATGAGACATCTCAGTTTATTTTGAATTTGTTCAATTCTTCAAAAAAAAAGAACAGTCCACTTAACATCATAAATAATAACGATTATTATAGTCATTACTTAAATTGACTGGAGCTTTCTGTGCAACAACAAAACATCTGCTCTCGAAAAATATTGCTTCCCGAGTCAATTGCTCCAATTAAAAATATACCTAATTATAAGTGACTAACATGAAAATGTTGTTCTCGGCGTTAATATCTTGTGAGTGGAATTTCGAATTGAAACTGCCCCTAGACCCCTATTGGCTCATTAAATTTCAGAGTCATTCTAAGAAACACTTTTACGACTCCCAGATTAATCAAAACATTTAAAATAATAGAAGGAAATTTTAGTAGAGAAAATATTATACTATTAGGTATATGAAACGAGATTCATCGGTGTTTGACTAAATTGAACAAAAAAAAGTACTTAACAAATTTCCTTCTGAAAAATGAAACTGCAAAAATATAGTTTTCCAGTACCGACAACCGACAATATATAATTAAGAATATCGGATTAAATTAAAGGGTACCTTCACCAGAAGTGAAAGCAGTTCCTGATCGAACATTTTTCGGATCATGATCAATCAAGTACACCAAGCTTGAAAACTTTTTTTCTGGTGGAAACATCATGCTTCGAAATTCGCCAAAATCGATCAAAACAACACAATCGACTCACCGGAAATATGTCCGAAACATTGGGTTAGCGATGTCATCGCAAAACCGGAGGCCAGAGCGGTGGCGAGTACCACCGAAGAAATTGGCGCAGGAGTACCCACCCCGGCACCAGCGGCGGCACCGCAGACCACGAAGACGTAAATGAACGAGGCCAGGCACTCCGATATGACGGACCTCCAGAACTCCAAGGTGCGAATCTCCACCTGCATGGGCATCCTCGCCTTTTCAATGGCCTTGGCGCTGTCATGTCTCAGGGATTCCAGCTTCTCGAACATGGTGACCAGGTGGTACTCCACGTTGTGGTCGCTCTGCACATTTTCTTCGGCCATTTCGGTAGTTGTTGTTAACAGCAAGGCGAGAGCTGTTCACTGATTTCGCGCGGCAAAGTCGATGAGGATTCAGCACATGTCACAGACACAGTCACAGACAAGAAGGAGCGAAGAAGTGACAGGACCGACAATTTCACGCGCCTACCACGGACCGGACGATTCGACGAAAAAGAAGAGACGGCTAGCGGGAGTAGCGGGACATTGTTTGAACGGGGACCATGTGGCGCTTCTCCCACTACCAGGAGGGACGGCCAACCACATGCTGCACATCGTGCATGTGCATCGTGACGTCAGCGAGCTCGAAGGCGTCTTGTGGTGGAGCTTGCATATACGAGGGTTATCACCAAAGTTCATTTCAAATACTTGCGGTCATTTGCAACTTCGTTATTTCAAGCACTAGGACACCGAACACGCTTCGCTATATATACGTATTACGTATTATTGTATTATCGAAATTTAAGATGATTTTCAATTTAGGAAATATATTTTATTTATTCGTATATATGCATAATTGAAGCTTTTGAAATTTGAAAACCTATATACACCACAGGATATTTTATGGTATTCGCATATTCATAAAAAAATCGGGTAAATGTTCGGTTAGGTGGCGATATCAATTTTTTCAAAACTTTTGCTGTACTCAAGTATTTTGGACTCCTGATCACGAATCTGACAACGAAATAGTGCGGAAATCAATACTTTTCGAGATATTCGCAAAGTAAAATCATTAATACCCCATTATTTAACAACACTTATTCGGTGATTGAAAGTTTATTATTCTTCTTTAATTGTATTTTCCTTATTGACTATGTAATATTTCATGAGAAACAGCATTCTATTCATCAATTTAACCATTAATTTAAAAATTATTATCAAAGCTCATATTAACATCAACCATGAAAAAGGTGACAAACCTCAGCACAAATTTTCTCGTGGAGCATTTAGTATTCCTATCTTTCTCTACTTCGTGTCGAAAAGAAGGACAGATATATATTGAACGAGAATTCCCTCGCATGAACGGACGACCACTGGCAACATTGCTATAGTATTATTAGCTAGTATATTGTATGTTGATTGTTGTCTCTGTTAATTATATAATTCTGTTGACAGTTGTTATTTAAAAAACTACATAAATATTCAACGTTATAACAAATTTTAACAATCTCGTTTTGTTTTTGTGAAAACTGAATTATAATAATGAATGGTATATATTTTCCGCGAGCACTAACATCGAGTTTCGTGTACAACAGACAATCCAGTGATGAGCAGTCGAATATTAAAAAAAGGGTGATGGTTTTATTTTGGAAATATCTCGAAAAGTATTGGTTCGTGATCAGGAGGCCAAAATACGTAAGTACAGCTAAAAATTTTCAAAAAATTCGACATCCCCACTTAACCGAACATTTACCGAAATTCGAATACTTTCCAGAGCAACATGATTTTCTTAGTTGTCTTAGTAGTATCACTGAACCAAGATTTGTGATAGAGTTTGTCCCCGAAAAAATATTTTTCAAATCAAAGAATATACTATATAGTTTCCTCAATATTTTTTCACTTCCAGAATATGCTATGTCGTGTGGGCTCCACGAATATTTTTTACCTTCAGGAATAAGATATGCAATGTTGTTCATTAATATGGATATCTTATCTTATAGATGTACAGAACGGTGGACCAAGGGACGTTCATAAAGGGGATATCGGACGTCCATGCAGATTATCAAACGTGGCCTAGAGGACGTCCATCGTATATCATTTGGATAATATTTGGATATCTGGACATCTATAGGACGTCCGTTTGTTGTGTATGAGTATGTTATATGTTGATTATTGTATGGATATACTATTGAAGCCAATGAATAAATTCCTCCTATACAGCGAATAAACTGTCACATACATAAACATAAAGTTTCAGATAAAAGTCATAATAATTATAAATGGTTATTCAAAGGTACAGTGCAAAAAATTATGTATATTTTGAAATTGGATACCCTGGATATTATTACATTTTTGGAATGATCATTTGTTCCAGATTTCCAAAATGTTTACTCTTCCATATACCTACTGTTTTTAAAGTAAACCATGTGAAGATGTACTATTTTGTTCCATAATAAGTGACATTTCTTCAAAAGTATGGGTATGTGCTTTGATAATCCTACCCAAACTCAAGATTATCTGAATTCCAGAAGGGAAGAAATCATACAAGTCTTAATTAATACCCAATGATCTCATAAACACCATGTCATGTCTCATGTAGGTTGCCAATCCTCATAATTTTAAAAGTATCACCATCACCATCTGGAGGCTAGTAACGTGACTAGTGTACAAAGATGAAAATTGGCCGTGGTGAGCCTTCTTTCCTGATAATCAAAGATAGATGGCGCTATAGGTTCATAGAATCACTGTAATGCTCATACGATTTTCGCAAAATTTATGGGAATAAAAAAGGCCGCTAAAAAGAAATATCGCAATAAAGTTGAAATATTTGAACTTTTTTGCGGATTTTTTCACATTACCATGATATGATACCACAAAATGCATAAATCAATAGTGCTATGGAGTAGGAATATCAATGTATTGTATTTATAATTTTCCGATTCGCATCAATTTTGCGAAATTCGAATAAGCACCTTCTGTGTGCAGAACCAGGCAGAACTTACGCGGTGTATATTTATCCTTCTTTTTGACATGTCTTGAAGAGAGAAACATATACACCGAGTGCGCACCAGAACGGCACCAGATTTACCAATGGGATTCGTTATGCGCGGAGCATATTTAAAAAAAAAAGGGTTTTCTAACCAAAACTAATTGGATAAATAAACAATTTATTTGAGTATAAGGAAACATAATACATTTAAATTATACCTCATAACCTTTTACTAGGTTTTGTAAACAGATATTTTTCTTTTTCAATCAAAATGTGTATATTGTACAATATTCTTGAAAATTGAAAACCTGAATAATAACCAAACAGGCATTACGAATTCGAATCGCATCATAATCACTAATTAATATCAAGGGATTCCGAAGGTCAATCAATGCCCTGTTTCAAGATCTCTGTAAGCTCATATCGCTCGTGCTCTTTCTCAATTTGATCTTGTAGTAGACTGTCCAAACTGTCTTGGAATCTCTGTCTTAGGGCAATGTTTTCTATATTCTCTATTTTCACTTCTTGCTGTAATCGTTTGGCTTTCAAATCCGACAGTTCAGCATCAATTTGTTCTATCCTCGCCTGAATGCTTGCTGAAAATTTCAATAGCGATTTTTCATTTGTGGAACGTGAGCACACATACAAATTTACCAGTCTCTGAGGTTTGATTTGGATAGCTGTTTTAAAACTGGACATTTTTTTAAAAGAGATTGATTCCAAATAGAGAAATTTGAACTTGTATCTATTTGAAGTAGGTACCTAGTCTCCAATATATCACCTATACTGCTTTTCTGGTTATAAAAGAAGTCATCTTGACCACATTTTTTGTAACTAATCTTTTTTGTAGTTTTTTATTCATGAAATTGATAAGATTTATAGTTCACAAAGCCCATAGAAATAGGTGTATAATAATCTAGGAACATGTAGAACCAATGAAGATGTAATTTGAGAATTCATACTGATTGTTGTTGATGAAATTGCTTTTATTTCTACAATTCAAAGTTGATTATTATATCTGAAGAAACTTACCTTTTTGTACAGGAATTCTATACTGATGTTCATTATATGTCAAACTAGATGATGCTTGTTGATAATATTCCATATCTTGAATTAGGTTTGGAGAACCTTGAAGTTCTCTGAACATGTCACTAGTGAATTCAGTCAGTAACTTTGATTCAGCTGAGTTGTTCTAGAAAATCATTTTTCACTAATATGAACATTATGTATATGGATATGAATAATGAAGGAAATATCCAGTTTATTTCCATGAAATATTACCTAATATGTAAGAAACACAATATTTTTTTCTCTATGATTACCTATATAGGTATGGACTATGAAATTTATACTTACAAGAACTGAATTAGAATCTGTTAAATGACTATCATCACCAGAGTTCTGGCTGTTTTCATCAAGAACATCTAAGACATTCAAATGAGCATCTTCCTCTTCTGAATCACTTACAGCTCCTCCAAATATATCATGTTCAGCAACATTTTTGGGAGGTTCACTTGGGTCTTTCTTAATTACTGTACCCTTATTCACTTTATTCTCATCTTCTTCATTGATCACTTCCCATTTAACACTAACCTTGATAAATATAATGATCTTATTAAAACTTATTATGTCAAAAAAACTGTACCTACAGCATCATTATCTATTCTAAGAAGCCTTTTCACTTCTTTTTCAATTTCTGGTGCTTCAACATACTTCTTCTTCAATGTCTTTCTGAAACGCCGTTTCCTAACATTTTTTGCTGGAGGGGTGACACCATGAGGCCACAAGTACTTCTTTTCAACTTTATTTGGATCTTTTTTCTTTTTTTGAGGAGAGTCCTCATCCCTTTCGGAGTTACTTGGATCATCATCCTCTTTACAAATCAACATTTGACATATATCAGCAGTTTTGTAAAAACCTTTTCCATCAATAGTTTTGAGAGACTCAACAATTGTTGGCAAATCAACAACCTTTGCTGTCATCAACCAGTGGTCCACTCGTACCTCACCATGCCGCATATCATTCTCTATTTTGATGGATACTCTATCCTTCAAGTTGCTATTATTTCGTACTGCTTCATGCAAAATTTTAGCAGGTTCCTAAAAACAAAATTCCTCACACAATATAAAATACGATCACGAAATAATTCATTGAATTTTATAAATTTCATTGTAAACAGTCTAGAATTTATATTTTCAGAAGCTTGATTGACCCTTGAAATTTCATATAAATAGGACTAACAGAAGGTAAACGCAATATAAACTGGGATTCTAACTCAGCTGGTGCATCTGTTTCACCTTTGTTCATTTTTATAAAACAAACAATGGAATAGGTTTTAATTTGTAGTAGTAGCGAAGTGATTTTTTAAAATTGAAATTTTTTACACAAATAACAAATATCAACAAAAAATATATCAAATATGTCAAATGTCAATAATCAACAGCTGAGAGCTGAGGTTCTCACACTTGTCAACCATCAGAGTCAGATCTTTGACAGTTTTTGTAGATACTACTGTCGAGTTTTCTCACCAGGTGACGTCTGTGCAGGAAAAAAAAAGTCCACGGTCGAATACTAGACATCCTGTGCAAAAAGTATAAAGTCCGTATTACATGGTGCAGAAATTGATACAGAAAATGTTCCATTTTCTCAAACTGACTCTTGTACAGAAAACATTGACAAATTTTCTGCAAATAAATATTGTTTGGTAATACACGATATCAATAATTCAACACATAAGCATGCGCAATATGTGAATCCAAACGGCTTTTATGAGGATTTTAACCTCATTTTAACCTAACTTGTTGAGAGATGCTTTTGGAAATTTTCTACACAAACAAGGATGTCTCCAATAAATCATTCTTTGACTGTGGCAGCTTCAGCTTGCAGTGCTTTAATAATGTTTACATTAATGAAAATTTATATGGAGAGACATAACAATAGCAGGAAAGGACGGCTTTGGAATCGCGAATGGCTGAGAAAGAGGTGGATATATAGGTCTTATTTCCATCATTGCTGAGAAGGAGAGATAATGGCAGAGGTGTACTTAATATGGTTGAGAATGAACTTCTTGTTGAGAATACTTTTTAGCATACAAAAATCGGTATTCTTCTATTGGTGCCAAAACTTGTTCTGCTGTCCAATTCATATCACTATTGCCCTAACTGTGCCCAAAGACTCTCACTTTTATTTGTATTTCGAGGCGATTCGCGAAATATGATGATATTAATAAAATTAACCCCACAAATATTCGCAAAAACAATAATATGCTGCAATGCAATAATCACACTGTGCATGATCACATACAAAAAATCTGTCCGAAAATAGAACCTGTCCTATTTTTCTTGGATGGAATATTCAGATTCAGTTTTTCTGTAATACACGATGCAGAAAATATTGCCTTCACATTTTCATACAGTAAATGTACCATTTTCTGCACCGTGTAATACGGACTTAACAGTTTATTTTGTCGAAAAACATGCCATCTGTCCTGTACTCTATCTATAGTCTGCTGATTGACTGAAATGCATTTTGTGATCCTAAAAAAGATTGGAGTTGCGCGCTACTGGCCAATCGGGTGTATTCGGCAATTCTGTTCTAATCTGTTCTGAAATCTAAAATGGCGATATGGCGATGTCATTGTTGTCAACAATGCACGATAGTATTTGAGAAAATGTGTAGCAAAATGAAGAACTGTTGAAATTTATTTCAGGAATTGGATACATTTTGTATAGTTAATGAACAATGAACGGACTAAGTTTTAGTGAACTGTGTTGCCTCTTCTGTTGTCCACCTTGCCCTAGCAGGATAGCAGCTAAACTAGCTTTTTTACCACCTGAACCTACTTATGAATTTATGTCCGATGAGAATGGAAAATGCAGTTTTGCACTGACTGACCGGGCTGAATGGCAATTTTCAGAAAGAGAGAAGGAAAATGTAGAAGTGTTTTTCACAAGAACAAATAGAGGGAATCGAATTGCATGTTTATTTGTGAGATGCAGTAGTACAGCCCGATTCACAATTTTATTTTCACACGGAAACGCAGTGGATTTGGGACAAATGAGCAGTTTCTATTTGGGGCTAGGATCTCGTATCAATTGTAATATATTTAGTTATGATTATTCTGGTTATGGTGTGAGTGCTGGAAAACCGTCTGAAAAAAATTTGTATGCAGATATTGATGCTGCATGGCAAGCATTGAGGACTAGGTATGGCATAAGCCCTGAGAATATTATCCTGTATGGCCAAAGTATTGGCACTGTACCAACAGTTGATTTAGCTGCTAGATATGAAGTGGGAGCTGTGATACTGCATTCTCCTCTCATGTCTGGAATGCGAGTTGCCTTTCCTAATACAAAAAGAACATGGTTTTTTGATGCCTTTCCCAGGTTAGTACATTGTATTCATCTAGAATATATATATATCCCTTTCAGAAAAACTGGTGCCTACTTTTTTTCTTATTACAACAATAGGAAACATCTTTTTCAATTTGTTTATTGGATCATATGTTTATATATATCTGCAATAAAATAACAATATCCAAGAACATTGTTGTTTAGTTGTTTATAATTAATAATGAATAAAGGTACTTTTCCACAATTTTGGTTTATTAAGTGTTGAAGTATGTTACAGTCAGAAATAATTCAATTCAGGCATACAGAGTAAACAAATATTCTCCTTATGATGCAAAGTTCAGGTTCCAATATTATTCATCTCTAAGCTGATGCTCAAGATATGAATGATAAGAGAGATTTAATTTCCCAAACAAGATATAAAATAAAATTACTTTCTTCCTCCTAATTAATGTTTGAGTAAACATTTTCAATAATAAAACCAGTGTTGAAATTAAATGAAAATATACACATCTGTTCTACATCAAAATGATAGCTACTGTTATCCATTGCCATCTAGTAAGGCATGGTCAGAATTGATATTTGTGAATCATGAATCTAAAATAAATGTAAATGAAATGTGGTTTTTATATTTGAAGGGAATAACAAATTATTATTCTTTTGCAGTATTGATAAAGTTCCAAAAGTTATGTCTCCCACACTTATTATTCATGGTACTGAAGATGAGGTAATAGACTTCTCTCATGGACTGACTATATTTGAAAAATGCCCAAAAGCTGTGGAACCACTTTGGGTAGAGGTATATATTATTTTCTCTTGCTCTCACTCTTCCTCAAACATTCTAAAACATCATTAATGATCAAGTATAGCCTCTAGAAAACTATATTTCCAGAAATGTTTATAATCTGTTGTATCAATGTTACTTTCCACAGGGTGCCGGTCATAATGATGTGGAACTGTACACAGTATATCTGGAAAGGCTTAGACAATTTGTGATGGTAGAGTTAGACAACTGACAAATACTAGCAGGTGAAGATGTCACATTCAGTTCCGGCACATCAAGCTCCGTCGGTGAAAAGTTGCTCTAGCCAGCACCGGCAGGACCGGCTATCAAAGACAGTGCGACACTCACCAGGCCGGTTTCCTGCATTCAAATTACCACACATTTACCATTACTGACAATTTGCCGCAGTGTTCCGCCAGTGTGTCTCGCCGCATGCCACTGTATTCTGCTGGAGACCACTTGCTAGCCCTATGCATTTTCTACTTATGTACATAATTGTTGATCGTGACTTTTATGAATCGTGAATGAATATTTGAAGACAATCTTCCAAAGTGATGCAATATTATTAGTCTTAATTACATGGAGACCCAAGATTTCTTATGTCAGTTGTGTTCTCATTTTATTTATTAATTATTTATTGAATTTACAAAATTGGAAATTTTATATTTGTCATTTCAGTGATTTGGTTTATTCAATATTTTACTCTTTTTTTTATATTTACCCATTAGAAATTAGATGTTTGTATTATTATTATTTTTAAACATGTATGTTTTACATTTTTCTGGAATTGTTCATTTGCAAAATATGTTATTCTGATTTACCTAATTGAAAAATAATACATTTTTTATTTAAATTTAGTTTCAGTCCATAGTATTGGAACAATTTCAGCGGAAATTGTTTGGCCCCAAATTTCGGAAAATTAATAATCATTTGGTGTACATACAGAATGTCTCATTTGAAATAGAACAGGAGGGGAGAATAAGTCAATCAGACATTTGAAGAAATGTGAATTTCCATCTGGGGTTAATTTCAAAATATACATAAAAATGTGGGTGGGACAAACTTATTGTTATAACATAAGTTAATGAATTTATCTTCTATGACGTGGATTTATGGGTCTGCCCAAAGTATAGAATCGCAAAAAAATAAGGAAACACAAACTTGTATATCGATATTTTCGAATAGATCCCTTTAATTTTTGTACCTGTATAGCTGATAAGTATACCACTTCCCAATCTGATTTTTTTCGTTTTCAAGATCATGATTGAAATGCCTACCAACATAGATAAAGTTTATAGTTAATTATTAATATTTATACGTTGAAAGTATATCTTTTTAAACTGCAATCACAACATCTTGTGATACCATATTACGTCACAGAGTAAACAAACCTTCAGAGATGTTTACTGAAAATACCATCTCGATTTTTCTTAATCCTTAAGATTATATAGGATGATTCCATAGCAGAACTTCGAAAATCGTTTGTTGATTTATGTGTTTTCAGGATTCTTTCAAAAACCCTTGAATTAGTGAATAAACTCGAACATCATGACAATTTATATTGACAAAGGCTGACATAAGAATTATGAAAAACTAATAAAACTTGGTGCGACATCTCTCGTTGAGAATCGGAACTTTTCTTTCATATCTCGCATGGAAGTACACCGTGATATTTCGTTTGCAGTACAGAGTCACTGTAATTTCGTCTTGCTAAGATCAATAATGTTTGAGTCAGTCCTCAATAGATGACAACACAAATGCGAATCACTCGAATATCTTTGAAGACACAAACGCATAGACCTATTATGCACAAACGCATATATATCTATAAGCACAAACGGTCAAAGTCACAATGATGAACAATTTTCCAGATTTATTCTTCTCAAAACATTTCATTATTTCAGCTGATTATATTATGTTAGATATGTTATATATTTTAATTTTGAAAACAAAAGTTGACCATCCGGTAGATACATCTATACTTTATTCCAAAATAATTCTCTCTTATTTCAGAATTCATTTCAAGGTCTTATATTTTCTAAAAAAATATATTGGTTCACTGCAGTAATAACTGATGTGCATTTACCATCAAAAACAGAGGGATGGTACTATATATAGATAACCCACGAAAGCGAGATACAAGGAAATATTATATTTTAAATGCAAACAAAGAACACGCACGCGATCGTCTTCGTACCAGGGTATCAAAGATACGAACTTGGAATTTATGTGGTCTGTGAGCTTGACCTCTATATTCACCATCATAAAACAAGTTAATTTTATTTTACTGAAATCGATATTTCAAAATTTGAAATTATCTAACTACACTAAAGTATTTCATTGAATACAATATAATTATATATTTACGAACATCGATATAGGTAGAGCATAAAAATATCAAGCAAATCTTAGGCAAAATCATCCAAACTTATTGTATTGCTGAATTTTAACATATATTATTATTCATGAATGAAGTGTAAAACCTATTCAAAACATCAGTATTTCCGCAGATTTCCACTTTGTGCCTACAAATCTTCGTGATTTTCCGCAATAATTGATTGGTTGCACGCTATGTCCTATACTTGATTGAACTGATTTGATCATTATTGCAATCTGCATCCGTTTACGACCTATAGGTTAAAGGTGTCCATTACAGGAAAAGTAAACTGCTCGAAATTACACAGCCCAATCCCGGTTTCTCCATGAAATTCGATTTATCAATGGGATTTTCCCAAAGGTTGCAACCAACGTGAAAATAATGAAAATGTAGGTACTAATTTCGACCCTACTTCATTTGCCATTATACAAAAATTAATAAAACAGTCGCATTGAAGGGTAGAATTTGTGACAGAACCTACCTATTATTAGATAGGTATAAATTTTTTTTTTCACAACCTTTTTACTTTATAGATTCAACGATTTCTGACGATAATACATTCTTTTTCCAAAAAGTAATAATTTCTGATATAATATGTCCACCAGATGAACAATAATACACCCATTTCAGTGACACTCTGTATATAATATATGCCGAGCTGACCTATTTTCTTGAACAGCGCATGGTTCATGTTCACCCTCAAATAATTCCTATACCTTACCCCTGGAATGCATGTAGTTCCGTTGATACAAACATTGACACATTATATTTCGCTTGTTGAGGATTGCAGTTTTTTGTTTGACATGCTAAGGATTTGAAGCTAGGTGAATTATGGCAGAGTATTACGAAAAGTTGATCGATTTACAAAATAAACTACGACGAAGGTGAGAACAATTTGGAATTATTAAAAGTAAAATTTTGAACTTTGCGATTAAGTCGAAATAATCTAATGCGGTTTTCAGAAGTCTGCTCTATAGATAAATGTATACAGTGTCACACATAAAGTTCGCGACATATGGAAGTTTTTTGTATTAATAGATGTAAAGAAAATTTGACTACGCAGTTAGTTTGTGCTTGAAAAATGAGTAAAATACAGCATCTTTCCTTTTTTCATGTGCTACTCTAAACCTGTAGAATCTGAAATTTTTGTCGTAAATCCTCAAAAAATCAGTTTTTTTTGGAAATTTCTACGGAGCCAGAGAAAAAAGTTGCTCAGTTTCCAATTTTATACATTTGTTCCAAATTTGGACTCTCTAATGTCACTTCGACTACTACTAAGTAAAAAAATTTATTTCGATTTGATCAGTACCTACTATATCCCGAGATGTTGCATTAGTCTTGTATTGTTTAAAATCACGAAATTTTATATCATGTCTAGTACAAATCGCTAGAACGAAAGTCTTTTGAATAGTTATGAAACTGTAAGTCATTGTTTAGTTTACAGAAAAGTATGATATTTCGGGTTTGTTTGTAACTGATGAATTATTGGTCAGAAAAATAATCAAACTGCTGGATAAAAATCTATTAAAAAAAGAAATACGAGTGTAATAATAAGAATGAAGAGAAATTCGTTTATTCGATTACTGACATATTAACGTCCATACATTGAAAACCCACATCAGTTTAATAATGAAATGAAAAAACTTTGCAACAACAAAGACGAATTTCTGGAGATTCATTTTTTTTATTTTCTGGTAACAGGCAAATGTGCTATTTTCTGGGCAAGATATGATATTGAAGTTTCATATTCATTGAAATTATGAAATTTGAATCATGTTTCGTTCGAATCGGTAGAGCGAAAGATTCGAATAGGTAATTAAAAAAAATGGAAAAATGTCGAAGTGACAGTAGAGAGTCCAAATTTTGAACAAACGTATGAAATTGGAAACTGAGCAACTTTTTTCTGTGGCATTTTTCGAAATTTCCAAAAATAAACTAATTTTTTGAGGATTTTCGAAAAAAATGTCAAATTTGACAGGTTTAGAGTAGCACATTGAAGAAGGAAATATGCTGTATTTTACTAATTTCTCAAGCACAAACTAACTGCGTAGTCAAATTTTCTTTATACCTATTAATAAAAAAAACTTCCATATGTCGCGAACTTTATGTGTGACACTGTATATATATTTTCAATTCGAAGTGAAGTGAAGAAGATTACTTCGTAAAATTTAAAATTTTTAGTGACCAGTGTCTTTCGAAAGTCTGCATCACTTATGGGAAAAACTATCATTGACAATTCACTTCCAAATTCAACTATAACCTTCCTAATACTCGCTATACCTATCCGAAGTTTTCAAAATATACGCATTGAAATTGGCTTACCTATTTAATTTTGCGTGAAAAATCCTAAACTTGAGGTTGGATATGCAAAACATTTGTCCGGAAAAAATCAATTTCTCAGCAGAAATTTGCAGTATTCTCCTTTTCTTCCCAAATTAATCTAGGTTATTTTTATCGATGTTCATAAGTAGATATAAAAAAAATGCAAGAATCAAAAAGTTGCAGTGATTCGTTCAAATTTCATGTTATCAAAAGTCACGTATACGGTCCCTTATCCGAAGCAAAACTCAGTAACTTCCATGAGCTGAATTTCAAAATAAATCGAAAATTCTTCTCACATGTTGCCAATTTGTTTATGAACCCTGTACATATAGAATGATCTGTGTTTATGGGACCTTCTTATCTTTCCAAAATAAAATTCCTACTGTTGTTCAGAGTCCTCCTCAACACTCATATAGGTAATAAAAATAAATAATTTTGATTTTCGTTACAGTGAGGAAGAACGCTTGAAGTTGGAGATAAAATTTAGTGAGATTATACAAGTGACTAGAGAAGAGTAAGTTTCACCAATTTTTGCTCAAGGTTTTTCAAATTTTAGACATCGCGATTACCTTAAAATTTTGATGAGAGTATAGAAAAACATGAAGGTATCAGAAGAAGATATATAAACAAATATTGATACTTCGATGATATGATAGTGCATTTATGAATGAGACTAACATTAACATATTTTATAATGAATATATCTAAAGGGATCACAATCTTGAAACTTTATATATAGATGCACTTTAATTCATTTATGCACTTTATCCTAACATGTTTATTACAGGGAACAACTTCATTACAGAAAATTGAGACACCAATACAAAATATTTCTGGAAGAGGATCGAAAAAGGCAGGAGAGAAACGATAAAATCCTAAGAACTTTGGAGAAGATAGATACTCGAATCAGTAGACTGGCATCGAAAAGTGAAATTCATCAAAGACCCAGAAGATTGTGTCCTAATTGCCACCGTTCTTGCGCAATACCAAAATATCCATCATGTATAGATGACAATCCAAAAGCCGAGAAAACTGCCACAAATCTGCCCGATTATGAACAAAAATATCAGAAAGAAACTTCAAGTAAACTGGGTATTATCGATGAATACTTGAATAGCTTGAAGGGAACCCCCAGAAGTTCTACAAAACCAAACCTATTTGAACGAATTAGTACGAATGAATTGGACAATCTCAAAGAGGGGCTGAATAAAAAGTTTGACAGCAACCAAGCTAACTCCATAGCAGCAGAAATAATGAATTCTATATATTCTAGACATTATGAAAGAGTTTCACCGGATATTTCACAAGCTATTTCGGAGGCACCTCAACTCAAAGAAGACAATACAAGTATCCCTTCTTCAGTTTCTTCCAAAGATATCAATGGAATAATTCTTCCGAAAGGTATAACCGACTTACCATCAGAAACATCAGCAAAAGAGATTCACGGTATAAAACACGATTCTGAAATTCGAAGTGACCCAAATCCAGGAAATCGCAAGGATGATATTGTCGAAAAAATTAGGAGAGTTGAAGAGTCAGACAGACAAGCATGCGAATCGGAAATTGCCAAAGAAAATCATTCGAACGACCAATATAGTGCGAACGCTCCAGATCTCATAGAAAAACCTGTCGGAGCACAGCTACCGGAAAAATTGAGAGACAATAAAAAGATCACCGAAGCTCAGCAAGGTTCGCTGGATATCAAGAATCCAGAGGAAAATGGCCATACGCAAGTTTCCAATCCGGATGTTCAAAAACCACCAACTCCAACAATGTGTTTGAAAAGTAACAATGAAAATGGACTTATTATTGAGCAGCAGCAGCATGGAAAAACTGAAGAGGATATAAACCAGTACGAGCCTCAATATGAACATGTCATCCAACCCCATCAAATTGGAGTGAATAGTCAGCGTATTGATCAATATGAGACTCGATCCTATGAAAATGAGAATAATATTCAGCAACAGCATAAAAACACTGGCGAAAATATTAGCCAGTATGAACCTCAGCACGATGAAAATGGGCAAATAATTCAGCAGAAATTTGATAGGATTGGTAATCAAGTTGAACAGTATGAGCCGCAGTACGATGAGAATGGACATATAATTCAGAATCAGTATGAAGAAACTGGTGAGAATATTAACCAGTACGAGTCTCAATATGCCGAGAATGGGCAGATCATTCAACAGCAGAATTTTGATGAGAATGATAAGCACATTGACCAGTATGAGACACAGTACGATGATAATGGACAACTCATTCAGAAGCAGTATGAAGAAATTGGTGAATATATTGATCTGAATGAGTCTCAATATGACGAGAATGGGCAGATTATTCAACAGCAGAATTTTGATGAAAATGTTAAGCACATTGACCAGTATGAGCCACAGTACGATGATAATGGACAAATCATTCAGAAGCAGTATGAAGAAACTGGTGAGAATATTAACCAATATGACGAGACTGGGCAGATCATTCAACAGCAGAATTTTGATGGGAATGTTAAGCACATTGACCAGTATGATGATAATGGACAAATCATTCAGAAGCAGTATGAAGAAACTGGTGAGAATATTAATCAATATGACGAGACTGGACAGATCATTCAACAGCAGAATTTTGATGAGAACTACCAGTATGAACCTCAGTACGATGAGAATGGACAAATCATTCAGAAGCAATATGAAGAAACTGGTGAGAATATAAACCAGTATGAGTCTCAACATGACGAGAATGGACAGATCATTGAACAGCAAAATTTTGACGAAACGCAGATTGACCAGTATGAGCCTCAGTACGATAAAAATGGGCAAATAATTCAGAAGCAGTATGAAACAACTAATGAAAATATTATACAGTATGAGCCCCAATATGACGAGAATGGGCAGATCATTCAACTACAGAATTTTGATGAGATTGGTAAGCAAATTGGTCCTCATTACGATGAAAATGGACAAATCATTCAGGAGCAGTATGAAGACATCACTCACAATATTAATCAGTACGAGCCTAAATATGAAGGGAATGGGCATATTAATCAGTATGAGCATCAATACGATGAAAGTGGACAATTCATTGGGCAGCAATATGAGGAAAATGGTCGAAATATTAACCAGTATGAGCCTCAATACGACGAGAATGGGCGGATTATTCAACATCAAAATTTCGAGGCAAATAGTAGTAATCACATACAGCCCCAGTATGATGAAGATGAACCTGTTCCCCAGCAATATACAGCCATTGGACAAAAATTGCAATATGATAATAACGGTCAGCCCATTCAACCTCATGACCAGCAGTACGACGAATATGGACAATCTGAGTCCCGGCAAATACCTCACGACCAAAAACAAGATGATAAAGATAATGGAATTCAAAATAAAGTTATGGATATGTTGGATACCGATACTGATAGTTTGAAGCAAAATACCAGCAAAATTTCAAATGAAAGTGATTTTGACTTTGGTAGTGGATAGGATATGGTCCAATTGATGCTACTTATTGTGAATAACTAAGATCTTTATAGGGTAAAGGTCCAGGAAGGTTAGAAAAACAAATATCAGCAATGAACCTACATACACGTTATTAGATTAAAAATAATATTCGGTATTTTCCAGAATTATAAGAGGAAATAAGTTTTTGTTCTCGAGCATGTGTATAATGTGATAAATGCGACATTTCGCTCAAAAATTCCAAATTGTTCGACTCCATTTCCATCCTTCGAAAGTCTCTGAAACAGGGCTTATATAACCATCGACAAAATATTGAATGTGATAATCGAACGTACTTTTTCCATGAAATACCGAATATTATATAGTAGTCCAATTTCAGTCAGGGCATTGTCGATCTGAATGAACATCTAGTATAGACGGTATAATATTATTGTCTGTTCACTGGAAAAAATTACGTCACTTTCTCCGTAAGGCAGATACATCTTCTCATATTAACCGTGAATTATTTCGTACTTGGAATGTCCTACTGGGCATAACCTAACATTTTTATTTACATTGGTTCATTGATCAGAAAGTCAGGAAATAGAAAAAAGCATCGTCAGTCAGTGTCAAGTGATAAGACTGTGAAAAATATTTGTAATGCCACAAAGTAGAGAGGGTTCAATGTGTTCAAAATTGAGAAACTAAAAATCGAGGCAAGTGAAAGTATTGGCATATCGATTGTACGTTAGTTGTTACAATTTTGATAACTTACTTTGAGTTTTATATTTGCTCCAGGCATATTTCATACTTACTGAAGAAAGCACACTCCACACACAGGTACTTGTTTTCAACAATTTTGAGCAGAATAAACTAATAAATTTGAAAAAAATAAAAAAAAAATACCAAACCATCCAGACCTGAGCATGACGAGAGTTAAACTTTGTGACAGTGTCAAGTTGACAGATCAAAGTCTCGTGATGTTTTCGAAGAAAGATACCTACATGTTTTGCAAAATACTAAATTTTTTCGCTAAAAAGTGTTGAAAATAAGTAAATGTAAGCGTGTGTATATAGTGTTTTAGTTGAAGAAGGTTAAATTCAAGATGTCAAAAATGGTGTATTTACGAAACTATAGCGTTTTGACTAGGATTCTTGTTCTGGAGGCCAAAATACGTGGAGTATATCTCCAAAAAAAATTTCTTGGAATGCCTTATTATAAAACTGATATATTAGATCTATTTGAGTAAAAATATGTATGAAAATAAAATTATGTTAGATTATGATAGATTATGAAGTTAGAAAAAAAAAAGAAGAACATAACTTCAACCTAAAATTGGATTGATGACAGAGAAAAAACTGAAACAAATGAGCATCGGACGACTTCTATAAGGTATAGCGACCCCCAACCCAAACTTGGCAGACGTTTGGGACTTTAAACAGACACTATTATAGTTCCAGCCTACTATAGGTTTCCATTTAGAACGACAATGGTCAGGATATCCTTGGAGTAATTCTGGATATCCATAAGATATTATATACATAAAATAGGATGTGCAATTAATAAGTCACATGGAATGGTTGATGATACTTTTATTTCATGCATTCTCAGAGACCCAAGTGACTAATAATATAATGGCATTTTTATTTCAAAATTTCAATCGAAATATATTTATATATACATATAAATAAATAGATGAGTACAAAATTATGATTTCCCACCTCGAAATAAAACCCGTGGGTACCAAATTTCGTGCAAAAAAATATTTCTCATTTGGAAAATAACGATAAAAACTTATTTTCAACACCCTGTATCTCCAAAACGAAGCATTTCCAGACACAAGCTTCAATAGGCTCCTTATCTTAAAATTTTCTCAGGAATAAGACATTTGAATATTTTAACGTTATGTTACACCCTGTACAGATGTGGATATCCACCGCAGTTGTATAGTGTGGGGAAGGGGTTTAAATAAAATAAAACAGTTAAGTGATGCATACCTAAAAATCTATTAACAAAAATCGACAAATAAATAATATGCTTTCAAAATGTATCGGAACAGCTTTGGCAACGAGGTGACATGACATGCGCAAAGTGAGAAGTAATATCAACGGGTGCGCCTTCCCAGCGTTATACACATCTTGAACTGCAACCCGCCTCTATATGAGACATCCGCCGTCGCTCAGTCGTTTGGCGCCATCTCCCGTCTAAACCACCAAGTTCCTCTCGATCCAATCGATGAAGTTCGTGACTCTGGTGTAGACCCCCGGCCAGCCGGGCTCGGCGCACCTGAACCCGTACGACACTATCCCCACCTGATAGTACGTCAGGCTCTTGCCGCTGCTCTGGCCGTACATGAGCGGTCCCCCGGAGTCCCCGCTGCAGGAGTCCTTCTTGCCGTTGGCCCACCCGGCGCAGACGATCCTGTCGTCGATGACCGTTCGCTCGCCGAAGGCCCTCTGGCACCTCGCGAGGTCGACCACTGGAATTTCGGCCAGCAGTAGTTTCGAACTCGATGGCCCGCCTGGAAAGGATCTAGAGGTGACCACTGAACTCAAATCGATACAGTCGATAGTATTGTCGATAGTGTCAAAGCTGGGCGAAATTCTATTGGTTCTGTGGCTCTTTCTCTGGACATGTAGGGATGATGTCAGTTGTCAATATTTTTCATAAATGGTAGTGGCGATTGGCGAATAAGGAAGAATTTTATGATAGATGGACTATGATGATGTTCCAGATCTAGTGGATTCGAGTGTTGTCTCTTCAGTTTGTTAATTGTATTTATTTATTTTAGGATTTTCCGTTACCGATGTACCTAATAATAACAGTACACAGATAATGCTGTTTGTGGCTGAAATAATAGATATAGTATCGATTCGATAGTTTTGAATTTTGATTTATGGAGTGTGGATAATTTGCTGTACAAAAAATAATCCTGCCAATCCGAACCTTGGAAGATATATAACCAAGTGAAACTCCAAATCTGAGTTGTGTTTGATGAGGTGTTCGTGCCACCGTAGGAAAATATCGAATCAACCCCCTCGCAAGGGTAGTTTATACTTGTAATTTTTCTTAAAACTTTGCTGACCGGGGGTATCCAGTGAAGATATTTCATTGAAACAGTAGATTCTGACTGCTGAAAACATACTCTTCATGCCACCATAGTGAAAATCCGAATCAACCCCCTCGCAAGGGTAGTTTATACTTGTGATTTTCCTTAAAACCTTGCTGACAGGGGGTTTATAGTGTGAATATTGCAGTGAAACAATAGATTATGATTGCTCAAATCATACCCTCCATGCCACCATAGTGAAAATCCGAATCAACCCCCTCGCAAGGGTAGTTTATACTTGTGATTTTCCTTAAAACCTTGCTGACAGGGGGTTTATAGTGTGAATATTGCAGTGAAACAATAGATTATGATTGCTCAAATCATACCCTCCATGCCACCATAGTGAAAATCCGAATCAACCCCTCGCAAGGGTAGTTTATACTTGTAATTTTTCTAAAAACTTTGCTGACCGGGGGTATCCAGTGAAGATATTCCAATGAAATAGTAGATTATGATTGCTAAATACATACTCTTCATGCCACCATAGTGAAAATATGAATCAACCCCCTCGCAAGGGTAGTTTATACTTGTGATTTTCCTTGAAACTTTGCTGACTGGGGGTTTCTAGTGCAGATATCGCAGTGAAATAATAGATTATCTGCACTAGAAACCCCCAGTCAGCAAAGTTTCAAGAAAAATTACAATCATAAACTACCCTTGCGAGGGGGTTGATTCGGATATTCACTATGGTGGCATGAAGTGTATGGTTTGAGCAATAATAATCTACTGTTTTACTGCAATATTCACACTAGAAACCCCCTGTCAGCAAGGTTTTAAGGAAAATCACAGGTATAAACTACCCTTGCGAGGGGGTTGATTCGGATTTTCACTATGGTGGCATGAAGATTATGGTTTTAGCAATCATAATCTATTATTTCACTGCAATATTTACACTAGAAACCGCCTGTCAACCAAGGTTTTAAGGAAAATCACACGTATAAACTACCCTTGCGAGGGGGTTGATCCAAATTTTTACCATGGTGGCATGAAGAGTATGGTTTGAGCAATCACAATGTACTGTTTCACTGCAATATCTGCACTAGAAACCCCAGTCAGCATAGTTTCAAGGAAAATCACAAGTATAAACTACCCTTGTGAGGGGGTTGATTCAGATTTTTTTTATGGTGGCACGAAGTATCCGCATCGAACAATCATAATATGATGTTTCAGTGGAATATTTCAACTGGAAACCCTCGGTCAGCAATGTTTTTAGAAAAATCACAAGTATAAACTACCCCCGTATGGGGGTGTATTCAAATTTTTGTTATGGTGGCAAGAAGGTATTTCTTCATAGATATCTGCTTTGTATTATGAGCCCGATATTCGCAGTAGAAGTCTGAAATCTAATGGAATATTCTATTCTGGTCAGCAAAATACTTTTTCCCTGATTTATGTAGTGTTTCTTTCGAATTCAAAATATGGTTTTTCTTCAACCAAAGTAGCCTTTGTTGACGCTTTCAATTCTAAATACAAAATTGACGATTTCTGAGGAACGTCTAAAAGTGACAGCATTTGCGATCGTAAGTAGAAATATCTCTGGTGGAAATATTGACGAAACGCCCCCCTTGCATGATTGAAAATAGTGACGACAATAGTGACTGTGAATTATCTAAGGCACCTCCTGATGATGTAGCAGAAGAGCAAAAATTGTGAATTTGAACCTCCTACCAGAGAAATCGAGGAAAAGTATGAGTTTTTGATATGAAAGATTCATTACATGGTGGCATGAAATGCTTGAATGTTAAAAATATCAAAGTAAAAGTATCCCAAACTTGTCGCAGTTCTGATAAAACATATCAGTCCGTTGAAAGGCACCATTAGTAGTAATACAGTAAGTATCGAATTTTATTTTCTATAGGAGAAAATCTTGTGTGTATTTCGAACTTAAAGTGTCTTGCCTCTCTCGAAAGATCAGATAACTGTCTTTTTTCAGCGGCAATCTATCAATTTGCGTTCTGAACACACTAATAGCTATGACATTTACAGACATTGCAGCCAGCAGGTGTAACATCCGATGGAACATCATGAAATTCCAAGAATATCTAATAAATACATACTGAAGTTAACAGCTCCCCATCCAGCAACAACAGGGCTGTATCCGAGGAAAGTGTTGGACCTCAAGGGCTCCGCGTGTGGCAAGCAGATTGGCCATACCCGTGCTGAAAAATAAATGCCAGCTCAAAAAAATTTCATCGGAACAAAGTTCCGTGCTTACGGTTGGTCGGCTTTCTTTCCAGAGTCAGGATCGCTATGTCGTTGGTGAACTGAACTGGGCTGTAGTTTTCGTGTACTTTAGCTTTGATGAGTTTGATATCTTCAGGATGTGCTCCATCATTGTCGCTATAGAGATCGAGCTCTCCAAGTCGTGCCAAATACCTGGAAATTGTCGTTTCGATATGTTAGATTTTCACTTTCACATCATGGACACCTTGGCAAGAAACAGGCAGGTTTCATAATTTAAACTTAAGTATTCGTGTCGGACATACGCCTAAGGACGTATAATGAACGTGTATTGGACATGCAATATGGACCTTGAAGGTCCATTTCCTTCTTTCCTTGTCTATCGAAAGAACGCGCCAAAAGAAAGAAATGGAGAAAAACATAATCTATATAGATATTCGATGTGTATAGCAATTCGAGAAAATCATACATTTTGGTAAATCTATGGACTCACAAGTCATTCCTGCCGTGAACGCAATGAGCAGCAGTAAGAATATGTCTTTCCGATATCAAAGTTCCCCCACAGCGCCAATTGGATATTCTTGGATTATTTTTATTCTTATATCCCAATGCTACTATAAATGGGAATTCATCTGTAAAAAAAACAAAAAGGATTGAAAACAAGCAAGTGATAGCATGTATATATTTTCTCCAGAATCCTCTACCTCTCCGTAAGAAACACCCTCTAGACTAGATCAATCATCAACACCCACATATTGAGAAAGAAAAAAGTATAAATTTATATAGGAAAGGTGATTTATTGAAATATGCAGAGATAATAAAAATGAGTAGAATAATAAATACTGGTAATTCCAGTATATATATTATATACCTATGCATCAGCAAAATAAACATCGAATAAAAAAACTGAGCAATGATGAAAAGATTGGCAGATTTATTTATATAATATATATATATGTACCTACATATATATAGGTATGCATTATTCAAATCCTGTAATCTCGCGTATATGAAAAACCATAATATACATTGAAGATTAAATCTACCTATATATAGTGGTTACCCAAGTGTGCTTAATTCTTATATGTACATCATACATCTTCAAGGCTTCAGCACAGTTTAACTGTTAATGTTAGGAATAATTACCAGCATTCCCATTTGATTATATTTTGTTTGAATTTTGGCAAACATTTTGTGCTGAATACGAATTTCAACTGTTTTTGACAGTTATCACTTTGAAATTGATAGATAACAATTTGTTCATTACATTTTGGAAGCGTTCTTCATGCACATTTACAACTATACCAATCTGATAAAAAAATAGCTATTCCACAAGTTTTTTTGTTGTACACCTTGGCTACTAATTATTCAGATCGCATGTGTAGGAAAATGGAAAGGGGGAACCAGAATCTGTACGTTTGCTCTATAATCTATTTCATTATCAAGCAATTTCTGAACATAAACTCCCTGTACAAACCAATGGTTTTTATGGTTATGAGAAGAATAATGCTCAGGCTCTTTCTCAATGATCTCAAAGATTCTGATATGATTTCGATTATTGCTTTTTCCCCGCCTTAGTTCATGATTTTGAGACAGTCACTTGACTTGAATATTGAAATGTTCACTTCAGAAGAGTTCGCGTTTGTTCCCAGTTAACATAAACATCTCTGGGATGTCGCATTCATGTCAGTCAATGTATCATAGCGAATCACAATTATACATCCCTGATATTGCCAGGGGATTTCTAGTATGACAGAGGGTTCACATTTTTCGTCTCATTTAGTTGGATCTGAGAACAATATGGAGGTGAATGTGTGAGGCTTCCAAACACAATAGGGATTTTAATTTCACAATCGAAAACTTTCAATCGATGAGAATCTGAATTCGATGTATCCGAGTTGAAGAAAGGATTCAAATCTAGCAGAATATAAATACATGAAAAGATTTCATTTGTGACTCTTTCTGATATCTCATGGAATTTATTTCCGAAATGGAAATCAAATCATTCGTACACGCAATTTTGCTTTGTTTTTTATTAAGAGACGAGTATACAATGAATCATATTGCATTTTTCAATTGTGAAGCGCCTATCGGCACCATAGTAATGCAATAGATCCAGGTAAGGCAATCGAAAAGTTAATACCAACCTGTACTAACTTTTTGATTGCCTTACCTGGATACAGTGTACCCTACCTATATATTAATGAGCTATAACGATCTCCATAAAGATAACTAAAAGTATCCTGGAAATTGTTTTCCTTGAAGGGCTGATTTTGTCGATTTAACTCACTTGACATATACAAAGATTGATTTCATAGATATAGAGTGTGAGATTTTCCAACTTAAGAAATGTTTTGTGTCGAAACTATTCATTAGGTATTGATCAAACTGGCTCACATATCCCTATCTGTACTTTTTTGACTATTGATTGATATTTGACCGAAACAAATGCAAAGTGGATCAGAATTCTGAAGAAGCAGGGCTTCTGTTGGAATTTATCATAATTATGAATTCAATAAGTTTGAACAGAATTCTTAAATCCGAAATTCAAACTCGATTAGTCTCAACGTCTTCGAACTTCGTGAAAGCGCGACCAATCATGTTCAAGCATGGATCAAATATATAATTTTAATCCAATCGCCGACTAAGGGATGGCGCCATTTACGACAATAATCTGACGCCTTGATACTTCATAATAAGTATTTGTATGAAATAATTCAGATTGACACACACCATCAAGTGAAAAGGAGTACTCATGTGAAACTTATCATTCAGTCTATGTGAAAGAAATGTGAGTTCTTGCAGCATGCTCAATGCCAGATTTCAACAATTCAAATGCGAATGAACAGCAACTTCGAAAATAAAGTAGATGTGAAGCCATAATATTATTCTCATAAGGACTTCCTGACCGAAGAATGTGAGGCAGTTGAAGAATCACAAAGTACTTCATATTTATGAATAATTCCTCGTTTGGTAACTTCACATTGTGATTACTCCAATACGTCAATGTGATTTCTATTTTGATGTTGAATGAAAAGTCGCATAAAATAGATTTCGAGTTTAATTTGGCATCACATTGTGAATCAAAAAATGACCAAAAGGGTCCGGAATAGCAGTCATTGTGATATCAGTGAGAGTCTCAATTCGAGTCGCGGGTGTGATCTAAAACATGAATGAGATGCTCAATCACATCTCTGAGACGAATTTGTATTTACTAGGTTGAATCTTTCATATCTATTCACTAAAGGCGAGGTCAACAAAGGTCGAGATTTCTAAAAATATATTTTCGAGTATCTACCTATCTGCTTCTGAATGAGTCTATTCCATGTAATATGGCCCTGACCATAACAATATAGCCTCATCGTATCATTGAAATGTTTGAGTCATCTAACGGAACAAACACATTAACAATGGCTAGAAATTATGTATATTATCGATATCACTCTTTATTACGATATTAATATCATATACACAGAATGTTATTCATTAAAACATATGCATAGTTCCAAATTAACCTTATAGTCGATCTATGGTCGCTACTAAACGACTACTACTTCCAGTTACTTTCGGAAATCTATCAAGAATCAACACTTGGGGCCACATCAGAAAAATTATTGCCCATTATGGTACAACTCACCAAGTCTTGCTGGTACGCCTCCTACCACCCTATAATTGGTCACATTGCTGAATCCGCATTGGGGCTTGATCAAGAGCCTGGGTTTGGTTTCTTCGTTTTCTCGATTTTCGGCGACTTGCCTCCCTTGTTCTTCTATCGAACTGGTGGAACTCTCCTGAGGTTGAGGACAACAGACGGAAGGAACGTTCCCAATCTGTCCACACGAGGAAGATCGTAGGTATTCGACTGTTTCTGGATCTTGATAGCGGGTCGTTAGGAGGTTAAGCATTACCTCGCATTTGTAGATGCTGCTACATAGTCCGTACTCTTGCCTGGAACTATAGCATGGCGTACCTTCCGGTACTAAGAGAAAGGATTTATTTTTGAGGTGAATGTGAACGAATGGGTATGAAGTTCTCGTTTCTAAATAATCTCTTGACAAAGCATGAATTCAGACCATATTTCCCAAGTAGCATTTTGGCGACGATAACCACATAATACACCAAAATTAACGTTATACTTGGTGTGGAAATCAGTCATTTATGAAACGACGCTCTCTAAACCACTGGACAACGTAATCACTGTTGAGCATGACTTTAGTCAACCGACTACGTTGTTACAAGGTTAAACCCAACCAACTTCATGTAGTGAAAATTTTGGGAAGCTTTGAATTTGTAACAGTTGAAAAACTCAGGTCATAACAAATTACGTCTTAAATCTAAGATAAACTGAAAAAGCTTAATCTGATAAAATATCACAATCAAAACATTAATAAGTGTATAGATAAAATCATGTGTATATAACAAAAAATAAAAATTAAAATGATAAAGTACAATTGATGACAATCACTCAGTTATTTTACTAAAAATTCCTCTAAAGAATATGGTTCAATGTCACATAATAGATCAAAAACAACTTTTTTGAATCTATTCCTAGAACAGTCTTCTCTGATTATCGAGGGTATATGGTTGTAAAATTTAATGGCAGCATAGTGTGGTCCTTTCTCTGTGTTTTTTAATCTATGCTTTGGGAAAACGAAATCCGATTTATTTCTTGTGAAGTATTCATGTTGGTATGTGTCAGTTTCAAATTTAGATTTATTGTCATATGCAAAAATTACACAAACATATATATAAATGGCATATACAGTAAGCATTTGATGACCTTTAAAAATACCACGACAAGATTCTGTATAGTTCATATTCAACAAACGTAAAAACGTTTGAGTGATAACTCCAATTATGTTTAACGTTTGCATGACGTTGAGCCGACCTTGAGAGATTTAACTTGGCAGTGGGCAAGTTACAATAAAAATTGTGAACTTTTTTGTAATGGCGTCATATCTTGCAGTTAACTTTTCCAAATACTCACTATAGAGGGCATGTCCCACAACAACAAGAATATACTGTTGGCTGAATTGCTTCGAAGAAAGAATTAATATCAAGTAAGAGAAGAAATGGTTGATCCAAATTCCAACCTAACCTCAAAATTTTATTAATGAAATTGTGCCTGACGACTGGCAGTTTGGAGAACTTCAGTTCTTTTGGAACAATTGCTAACATGGATGCATCAGAGATTGAGGAAAGAAACTAATTTTTCGAAGAACACTACTGACAATTGTATGACACAGAGAAGCCCGTTTTAAAATGTGGAGCAAGGTGTGTTCGTTAGTTGGACTTCGTTCAGTTTTTGGTCGGATAACCAACTTCAGTCGCGCTTTGGTTATATATAGTCATAAGGTTGAAAGCTAGTATATTTTTCAGTAATCTGATATCCTAAGTCGTGTTGACGCCTATAATTAATACTACGCCATGTTTGATGCGTAATTATCTTCGGAAATATTGTCGGCCATTGAAATTGGACACATAAACAAACTAAACAAACATATAAACAAAGGTTAACAGTACTCTATAAACGATTAATATATTATGGTTTTCTCTATAGTTCGCGTTTGGATAAACATTAACTTTGAATAATATATATCTAATTTTTTTTTTGTTTTTTTATCTTTGAGTTTTGAGAAATTCGCAACGGATTGAAGGCGCGCGTGTTTTTTTGGCTATAATAATAGTATATTTGACAGTAAACTGAAATGCGTTGATAATTTCTGTTTGGAAATCTTCATTTTCTGGCAATACAAATAGAGTACCTATCATGAGCACACGAGTAAAACATTGGTAGTCGTCAGAAAGTTTTCACCAAGTGTCCATTTTGGTGATCAGTAATGATTTGGTTGGAATATTTACTAATTTCTGAATACCGTGGAAAGTGAACTGTAATCGCTGCGCAAGAGGGCGAGTGTGTAGGTAGTTGTTTTTTGGTAAGTTTAGCAACGTGGCAACGTTTAGGAAACGACCAATTGCTACCTACAGTTGAAAGTGAAACGTTTTAAAAACCCAAAAATGATTGACCAAATCGGTGCAAAACAGAGTCGTGACAACGTAATATTAAGGTCGACTGCGCAACTCATGTTTGGTTGCTTGGGTTTATGTTCCCCAAAAAGTGAAAGTATTGTACGAAATAGGTCATAATCGACTTGTGTATAATTTTTACTTGAACATGCAACAAGCTCGCTTTTTCCAGAGGAAAATTATTCGATCAGATCAATGTGCATTTAATAACAGGTATTCGATTTTTTGAATGATGAAGATTATTCAATCCAACCAAAAAATGTGGAAATTTTGAGAAATGAAAGTATCAACGAATATATCGTTGAATTCAGAAAAACCAGTCAATCAGTATCACAGCTGATATATAGTGTTTCCCAAACGACTGATTTAATTTTTTTATTTTTCGAAATTGGTTAAAAAATGGCGAAGTTTTAGTTTGTGCAACTAATTAAATAACCATTCATGTTTTTATTGAGGCAAATTGAGGTAATCTCGAAAGTCGCAATATACTTCTACAAGAATATGATTCACTGATTTCCTGAATGAATAAGTAAATGGAATCAATTGGAAGTATATACGATGGATATATAGTTATTATAGAACTTTCCTTGAAAGTACCTATGAATGAGCTTTTCAAAATCTTGGTAATCTCTACCTATGCCTACCTAGAACAAATTTTACGTAACGTTTAATAACTTCGGATATGAAAACACTGAATATGCATATTTATTCAAAGTGGATAATTAGTAATCCTTGACTAGTAACTGAATTGATTTGTAATATATATGTCAAGTTGATTGAGTATTTGTCTGATCCGAATAATAATATAATATTATGATTATGTGAATACCTCATGGTACAATAATTATTTTTCTCCACGACTCTTGGATACTATACATCAATTACATATACAGTGTGTCCAAGATAAGAATGAACAGCATGAGGATATCGGAAACGGTAAGTGATACGGGGTCGATTAAATTAGATAAAAGTAGCGCATTTATGTGCCTAATAATATGACATTTAGAAAGTTTTAATATTCCAAGTAGTTTCGGAGATATACGAGAAAAACCGAAATTTGAGAATTTCGTTTTTATTTTCTCCTAGCATTATTTTCAAAGGAAATGTAAAACAAATAGCACTTTGCCATTGCCACTTTTTAAGGACTACACGATAACATAATCAGAATTTTTCTGCGACGTTTCGTCGTTTAGAAAACATCAACTTTGTATTTTTATATGGGCGGAAACTAAAGTATACCCTGTATACGACTCCATTTTTCTTTGTGAATACAGCAATGTATCACACAATATGATTTCCGAACCATTTCTCGCGCAAAATGTAATTTAGTGATTACTTAATTTATTTTTCTTCAATTTTAGATAGTCAGCATCAACACAATTTTGTTGGCACAAAATGTAACATGACAACATATCAAATTCTTCAGTATTCTATTTTTCCATTTTTAACAAAAATTAGGTAGGTAACGAGATGTAAGAGTAGGAACGGTAATATGTCAAAAATTCTACCAAACTACAGTATTATCATGACAACAGAACATAATGTGGTCATTTTTCCAGCGCCTACTATCTAAAATTGAAGAAGAACAGATTAAGTATAATCACTAAATTACATTTTTCGCGAGAAATGGTTCCGAAATCATATTGTGTGATACATTGCTGGCCCATATAAAAAAACAAAGTTGATGATGTTTTCTAAAAGACGAAACGTCGCAGAAAAATTCTGCTTATGTTATCGTGTAGTCCTTAAAAAGTGGCAATGGCAAAGTGCTATTTGTTTTACATTTCCTTTGAAAATAAAGCTAGGAGAAAATAAAAACGAAATTCTCAAATTTCGGTTTTACTCGGATATCTCCGAAACTACTTGGAATATTGAAACTTTCTAAATGTCATATTATTTGTCACATAAATGCGCTACTTTTCTCTAATTTAATCGACCCCGTATCACTTACCGTTTCCGATATCCCCATGCTGTTCATTCTTATCTTGGACACAGTGTATATGCGTTATCGATTGACAAATGTAGATGATTCCTCATGCGTGTTGAATCCTGTTGAACATTCTTCAACTGTTGACAACCAATCACAAACTTCGAATATCAGAATCCAACAGGCTGAAGCCAATAACGAAGCTGCATCGGAACACATTTTTCGAAAGTGGGATCTGCTCCCCTGACTCGACTGTTGCGTCATTTTCAATCTGATTAACTGTCACACGATTTGTGACATATAATATTGATGAAATGAGTACCTAATGTTGATTGTGATAACGAAATGAGGAGTATGAGGACTGACAGTGAATTCGACGAAATTTGTACAGCGCAAGATTGTCCCGATACATAGTATTATATACTGAACCTATATTTTATGTTTTGCGCCAAAGTTTACAACAAGGCTTGATAGCACAGTTGGTTAGGCGGAAGACGACGTAGGTTCGAATCCTGTCAGATGTTGAATTTTTTTCTTATTTCTAATATTTGTATTGTGCATTAGTTATATGAACCATATATCTAACTTAGAAAATGTAAAAAATTTCTGAAATATACATATTTCAAAAAACATGGTGTTTATCCCGAGAGGGGTTATTATGAATCATTGTTGGACGAGTTTCATATGATATCTCTAAAGAAATTCAGGGAAAGCCGAAATATTTGTTTTGCATATAAAATCATACATGGATAAATCGATTGTTCACCCCTATTGTCTCATATGCTATTCAGTGTACCGCGTATTTCATCTAGGTTCTGTGCTGAGGACATTTCATATTCCTGTTTCCAAATACAGTGCAACATTTTCATTCTCCTATACCTACTATGTCTAGAAGTACTAATAAGGTTCCTAGTGTAGATATAATTTTTCTAACGTTTAAACAGTTCAAAAAAGAATTCTTCATTTCATTCAGTTATATGTGTAATTATTCATAATGCTAATTGTATACACCTGTAAATGGGCTTTTGGGCCTGCTGGATGTATTGTACCAATAAATAAATAAATAAATAAATAAATAAATAAATAAATAAATAAATAAATAAATAAATAAATAAATAAATAAATAAATAAATAAATAAATAAATAAATAAATAAATAAATAAATATCGTTCAGTTATCAGTATTAGGTACTTTGATGTTTTTCAAATATAGGCTGTACTAGAGTCTTGACTAGAAGTTTTTCTGCTATAGTCGTGGAGAAAGTAATGGCTATTATTAATCATACGCTCGTTGAAGAATATACTATTACAGTCAATGGTAGGTACATACCCATGAACAATTTAATAAGTCATCAAATAATGTACCTACTTATATTTTTGTAGTGACAGTTTTTTTTTATCGACTGCTGAAATATAACAATAATTCTGACATGCTTTTTCACTTCCTATGTTCTACGACCTATATACGTATATATGAATTCGACTTCTGCTATTAATTGTCGTATTGTTATATACAGTAGGGCTATTCAAATTCGAGTCTATGCATGGGGATTTCGATAACGGTAGGTGAGTGATAGAGCAGGGTTGGTTAAATGGGGGCAAAGTAGCATATTTCAGGGGTTAATTATATGGATGAAAAAAATCGGACCTAGCTTCTTCCGTTCTGGAGTTATAAAGGAAAAATTAAAAAAAAAATGTTGAAATTTTACTGGTAATAGTACAATATATCCAAAACACTCTGTAATTCAGAAAAAAATACTACGTCAATATGAAACACGACTCTTGGCATTCAAAAAAATGCAATAAAAAATACAGGTCCGTATTCGAAAATTAAAAGCTGAGGGTGGCCCAATTCACACGATACCCTGTATATAATTTTTATTCAGATATTTGGAAAGGCTACAAAAAGTTGCTATGGCAAAGTGGCAAAATTTTGAAAAAATCTTCGTAAAATAAAAAGATGGGCAAAAGAAGAATTTCGAAATTTTCGATTTTTCCTATATAACTCCAGAACTGAAGAAGCTAGGTCAGATTTTTTTCATCCATATAATTAACCTCTGAAATACGCTACTTTGCCCCCATTTAACCAACCCTCTATCACTTACCGTTATCGAAATCCCCATGCTTAGACTCGCATTTGAATAGCCCTGTATATTCGCAAATTGAACTGGAATAATCAATAAATTCGTATAACATATATACTCAAATATATAAATCATCTATTGACTAGGTTCCTATATCAAAATTATTACATCATGCAAATTTTATGTTTTTAGAAGCGTTAGGAATAATATTCTTCCTCTTTTGATTAGGTATTCACATCTCTATATTTTGATGGTGATGTAGATTTGATTGACAGCAATAATTGAATTTTAGCATTTTTTTTAACATGAGATATAATTATAGCTAACCTCGATGTAAATACGGAAAAAAAACTGAAATATGAAAATGAAATCTGCAATATAGGAATTTTCTATATGTCGATTATCCTGCTTGCTTTATGGGCTGTAGCTTAAATTCAGATTCTATCAATCAGAAATCCTAATCGTAAAATAAAAAACTGAATAGAACTTCACTAAAGTTATTGGTTAATGAAAAATGAGATCTGCCTGTATTGGAGGTGTAGATCGGAAATATATATAAAAATACTCACTTTGTCCTAACACCCAGCCAACCAGAGTGGCGCAAAATAATATCCTGCTGAAATGGTACATTTTTCCAGTACCTACAAGAAAAACAACTTTTCGCGCGTAAATTCGATTTTCTCCTATTTATGTTGCACCGTTCACGAAGATGGCGGAATATCCCGTCCTCTACAAATCACATCCTAGCCACTGGCAGTCACTGTAATTATATATTGATATTATATTATCCCCGCCATCCATGGTCAATCCAAATGTCAGAAGGTCGACCAAGATCGTAGGCTGGGTTTACCACAGAATGGTTTATCGTAGGCATCATAAATATTTTGCGAATTAATAAGATTCTACTCCTACTGGGGATCTACAGTAGACAGGCGGCTTTCCATATGATCGTAAATTTGATGCTGAAAAATAAATAAACTAGAAATATTCGCAGAATAATTAAGAAAGAAATTTCCTGTTTGGTCTCACCTTCAATGTCGGTAATTCCGTTTACCTTCAGGAAGAGCACAAACCAGTACTCGATGAATCATACCTAGATAGTTCATAAAAACTCGTCCAGAAATAGGTCTAGAATTTCGAGAAATTCAAGAAAGTATACCATATATAGTAATTTAATGAATTCGAAATTGTATTATTCATATTATTGTCTAGGTTTGATTCAACGAACAAAAGAAGTTAACTGTTCATGAGAAAATCTGAATCAGCAATGAACCCAAACGTTTCACAAGTACATAATATAATAATCAACTTGTTTCGAATATTTGTTTTTGTGATCAAGGTTTTTTGTGGTTAGAATCAGCAAGCACCTATTCTTGATCTAATATTTTTTGTTTGAATAAAGAAGGTACCAATATGCCTATAGGTATCTTCTTTATTAATTGACATTCAGATATAGGTACTTATTTACTATATAGGGTCTAGATGAAATCAATCACTTATTGAATTCATCACTTATTGTTGCTTTATATAGAGTCGTCATTTCATAAGTTGGCGTCATATTTTCAGTTTTGGAAAAAAAAACTATTCATCATAAAAAGTTCTGCATATTCTACCCTGCACCCTATTTGAAATAATCGAAAATCAGAAAATTCATCACATCATATGAGGTTTTTAAAAAAATACGAATTTGGTGCAAGAAAATATACTTCAATTTTTGATCTAAATTCTGAACCCTGTATTTGTTTCAATTAAATGTCAGTAGATAATGAATAAAAAGTAAAGATAGGGATTGTAAGCTGTTTTGAAGAATAGTTTCGACAGGAAGAATCTGAAAATGCAATGAAATACAGAGGGTTTTCCATAAGAAACAGTATGACAAATAATTTTGGAATATAGCCTTTATAAATATTCAAACTACTGAAGTGGCAAAAGTTTTGCCATTTGTTCGTTTGACGTCAATAACCCTGTATATGCACAATAAGATTTTTTTTGTTATGTTCTGGTTCTTACGAAAAGGGATATCCTGTAATGTTCAGAGAACATCGTGAGAACCAAGAAAAAGAAGGTAGGAGTTGGTGTTCTTCTTAAATTTCTGGAGATGGTATGCCTCGGGGAACACCTCCCTAGGCAATGAGTTCCAAAGTCTCGACGTTCGTTGGATGAACGAGTCTTTGGAAAGGGACGTTCTGCAGATCTCTAAAGTGACCACGAAGGGGTGTGAAGACTGAACTTGACGGGAATCTAGAAGAGACTGCTATAATGTAGGAACGATTGTTGATATTTTAGATGAGCATCGCCCATGAAAATATCTATAAAACAGAGACAAATCGCCAACCCTTCTACGGTGTTCCAGAGAAGTGAGCGAGTTTGTAAGCGAGACATCACCGACGAGACGAATTGCCCTTTTTTCGACAGAATCCAATTGTTTCCGGATATGTTTAGGTGCCGCACTCCAAATATGGCAACAGTATTCCAGGACAGGTCGGATCTGTGCCTTATAGATCATAAGGAGCTGACTGGCAGTGAAATAGCTCTTGGCTCGAAACAGAAAACCAATTTTTTGGGATGCACTATTGGCAAATGGACCTCACGTGATTTTCCCAAGAAAACATTGGTGCTAAAAAATTGATCCCTGCGGAACACCAGCATTTATGAGTAGAGTATAGACCTGTTTGAGAGAAAAAAAGCAAGCAGAGAACACAAAATAGCTATAAGAGAGAAGAATACGTATCTCCCTATATAGGAATTTTCCAAAAATTATTTCATAATGAATCTCATCAGTATCAATTTGACATTACTTCTGGTAGGGCAGGTAGAAGAGATGACATTTTTACACATCTCCAAAAACAAAAAAACATTGATTTCAAACCATTTCAAACATCCCAAAGCAAGAACTGTTCGTAAATAATTGATTGATATGATGTACATAATAATAAGTAACTTTATTCAGTATAAACACATAATACATAAATAAAAATAATAGATATAAAAAATAGTAAGAGATATAGGCATTACGATGTATATATAGGGTGAACAAAGTAGTATTCGATAAGTGATCTTTCACTTGTTTCGATATTTACAAACACAATGGAGAAAGTATATCATGAGTACATAAATATATCAATGAAATTAAAATTATTCCATGGAATCTTATAAGTTTTGATGATGGGTTCATGGTGACTTCTGAGAATGTAATACATACAATATATATTATTCCAATTTCCAGTTAATGGATTCAATATTCAATGTTTAATGTTTGTTTTCAAGATATCATATTTAATTCATTATTCAAGGAATCAGAAATTCAATATAGGTGCATCATCACAATCTATTCATGTGGGGAATAATAATTAGAAAAACATCCCATATGTATAGGTATTCATTTTCGATGTCGATTTGCGGTCTTCGCGAACGTTGCTGTCTACTTTTTTGTGATACTCATGCACGATACCGTAAACAACATTTTCATAGCCCGCTTCGTTTCTGAGATACAGGGCGAAATTGAAAATATTAAATATTGCATTTTGGAACCCCCCCGTATCTCAGCTATCTTTCAACTTATAGGGGAAGTAAAAACTGAATCCAGTGGCGTAGTCAAATTTTTGAAATGAGCTGTCATTATTGAGATATAAACTGAAGTTAGGTTTTTTAAATGGAACACCCTGTATATTTTTGAAAATTAAATGCGCTTTCCAAAAATATATTACCCTTATGTGATATTTTTAGTAGGTATTAGCCCTTTATTTGGAAAATTTTCAGTTTTTATAGCTAATCAAGACAAATTATACTTTTGAAATAGATGGCGCAATAATCGAATATCACTCTTTTTTATATGGGGTGGAAAAGAAAGTATTCATTCAAAATTACTTATTATTTAATAAAAAAATCTATAAACTATTTGACAGTTCAGTAAATTTCAACTCATATTTGAAAACACTACCTACCTAGTATAAAACAAAACTCTATTGATTATTCATCTGTAGAAAACATGGACGTATATAATGTTTTATATATGTAATATTGTTCAAATATATGCCGAAGACACAGCCGACATCTGAGAATAACTTCGATCGTTGATTGATTTATAGTAAAATCGTAGTTTTAGGTAAGTATTCGGAAGCATTTCTCGTGGCATTATCAGTTTTATGTAGCTTCATGAAAAGAAATCTAATATGAATATCTATGTCCTTGGTGGCTATTATCTTTCACTATGAACCTATTTATATAAGTTTAAATTCATTGTTCGCCAAATAGTTTAGCTACTACATCAAATAATAATTCTAAACGAATGCTTTATATGTTTCGTTTCACCCTATATAAATGAGAGTAGTATCCGGTTATTACATCAACGTGACTATTTCAACTATAGCTATACAAATTGCAAACTATCTGAATACAGATCTAATACTGAAAATATCTCATGGGTGATATATATTAGTGGAAAGCGCGAAGTATTTATGTTTCAAATCATGAAAAATATACAGGGTGTTCAATTAAAAATATATAACTTTGGGGTATATCTAAATAATGACAGCTCATTCCAAAAATTTGACTACGCCACTGATGGATTCTACGTAAAAATATGTGAGAAAGTCGGTTTTTACTTTTCCCATCAATAATATTTTTAATATCAGAAACGTTCGCTAGGGCCGCGATACACCTATATATTTAAAAATAAGCGAGATATCCCGTATAAGGAATCGACAATGGGACAGCCGGTACAGTAGTCCAATAAGTAGATGAATGGAAGACAGACTGTTTATTTGCGTCAAGCTCTCACGGCCTTGATCTGTTTGATCAAAAAGTTAGGTTAGGGTTTTACATTTGTTGACACTGAACTCGAACCAAATGGCAGAATAATTAAGAAATCACCCGAGACTTGATTGCTCGAGATCGCAGTCCTCTGTTGGAAATTGGGTAATTTTGCACTTATCATGCGATCTATATTTTGATGTGAATTTTTGTTGGTTTGGTACTTACGTATTTTGACCTGAAACACGAATTTCATATTATCGCGAACATATCTCTACTTTTCGAGATAATCGATGCCAAAGTTCGAAATTTCACCCTCTTTGTATGGCGAGTTTTGCTTAGATCCCAATAAGACATATTACATGCATTTACCATAGTTAATTATGATTTTTGTCGAAGAAAAACATCGTGAATATGCAATTTTTTTGTAATTTTCCTATTACTTCACCAGCTAGGCAACATAAAAAACGGTCAATTTGAAAACCTCTGTGCGAATCTTGAGCGAAAAGGTGGATTCATGAATTCATAGCTGCCTTATACTAGAGTCAGTGATATGTGTTTTCTCTCTTCAATACATGTCAAAAAGAAAGATAGGTATCAGTTGAAGAAGGTGAAATTTCGAACTTTGGCATCGATTATCTCGAAAACTAGAGATATGTTCACGATAATATTATGAAATTCGTTTTTGAGGTCGAAATACATAAGTACCAAAAAAAAGGAGCAAATAACGACCGCATTCGCCTTATACTATTAAGCTAAGCTTAACTTAAGCTCGCTAGCGAGTATACGGCGAGTATACGGCGAATACGGCCGTTAATGATATTGATGAGTACATAATATTATGGTCGAGTTCCGAAATTCCCATCCAGTAATGTTCAGTGCTTCAGAGGGTAGGTGGTCTGTGGTGCTTCAGATCGTCCCAAAATTACAAAATTACTGGTAGTGGTTGACTCAACCTGAATTCGTTTCAAAATTGCTGCCTGTCATCAGTAGTGCAGTAAATTCAGTAATATGGAATGGAAGTCACATACAGTTTATCATGAGCTCTCGACTTTTGACTTGTCAGATGAAAATTGACATTGTTAAATTGTTGACAGTACTGACAGTAGCAGTAGCAGTCATCTAGTCAACAAACATTTCCTATGTTTTTTCCAATTTGTAATCATTTTTACATATACATTTTCTATTCTTAGGTATTTCATTTACCTATATCGAGTTTAACGACTTCCAAATCTCACCAGACTTTTAGAATGAGTTGTTAAACGTAATCTGTACGAAAATGGGGTGGCTCACTTGTTGCCAATGCAAACCCAAGGAAGAAAAAGTAACAGAATTAGATTTTTCAAGATGTGGAATATCAGAAATACCCAACGAAGTTTATGCCAATTCACCAACTTTGGAGGTGTTGCACTTGGAAGGAAATAAGGCAGGTGTTGTAAGGCCTGAACAGACCTTTATAAATTTATCCAATGTCTATTTTCAGCTCAAAGATTTGTCTCCACAGTTGTTTCAATGTATAGATGTGCGATATCTTAACGTGAGTGATAATGAAATTCGGGCCATACCTCCGCTGATATCAAAGTTGACTAATCTTCAGGTTCTTATATTTAGCAAAAATGGTAAGAGTGGTATCTATTGAAATGATTCATGTCCAATCAAATGTCCCAGGCGGCAGACTGCAATTTGATGAATTATTATGGGGTCAATTTACCACCAATATACTTTATTTTTTGTAGTATTAGATGGGGTTCATCCAAATCTAGACAAATTGAGTAAGTTAACCCTCTTGGATCTCAGTATGAATGACTTGGGAAAAGTACCAGAAGCTATAATGAGCTTGATAAACCTGCAACAGCTATGTTTGAATGATACAGGAATTGATTTTGTCCCTGCTAATATTGGACGTCTCTCAAACCTGAGAATTCTAGAATTGAGGGATAATAACTTATGTGATTTACCAAAGTCTATCAGGAGATTAACTAACTTACAGAGACTTGATGTTAGTGATAATAATTTGTCCAATTTAGTGAGTATTGATGATCATGCAAGTTTGTTACTTAGAAATCTTTGTTTTTTCACTTGATTAATTGTTACAGACAGAGGTATGTGAATCACATGGGAACTTGACAGAGCTGTGGATAAATGGTAACAACATTTCTGAGCTCTCCATATCCATAACTCACCTAAAAAAAATTAATGACTTTGATGCCTCTTGTAATAACCTAGAGTCAATACCAAAGGAAATTGGGCATTGGACAAAAATAACAAACCTCATACTAAGCTTTAACAATTTAACAGCATTACCAAAAGCCATTGGAAACCTTAGGAATTTACAAGTGCTAAAACTTGAATCAAACTTTCTGGAAGAGCTACCAAGCACAATTTCCAAGTTAGTGAATCTGGAAGAATTGAATTTGCAGAACAATTCCTTAATAAAAATACCCAATGGAATTGGACATTTGAGAAAGTTGGCTACTTTAATTTTGTCTGACAATAGATTGCAACAATTACCACCTGGTAAGTTCAATGTCTCATTAAATTTTTTTTTCCTGTGAGTCCATCACTTTTGGATTATTTTTCTACAATTCATCAGCCATTATCAATATTGCAATTTTCTAGACATTGGCAGCTGTTGTGACCTCTCAATCTTAAATGTCCACCACAATCAATTAGAACAACTTCCTGAAGAAGTTGGACATCTGCAAAATCTAACAACTCTCGGCCTGATAGGAAACAAACTTTCCTACCTTCCAATAACAATTTCAAAGTTGAGAAATCTGAAGGCACTGTGGCTCACCCCAAATCAGACTCAACCCCTCATACATCTGCAAAATGAACAACTGTCTGATGGACAGATAGTGTTGACATCAGTTGTTTTCCCTCAAGCCCCATTGAGGGAGCCCCCTCCTGTACAATTACCAATGGGAAATCAGACTTGTCACATTAGTTTCAATACTGATAGGAATGATTCTGAAGTCACTGAGGCTCATCTGTCCCTCAGTCGTACTCCTACACCACATCACAAGGAACTGAAGAGACTCATGGAGGTGTTGAGGACTAAACATTCATCAGATAAGCAGGTAAGCTGGAAAAATCGATAATATTCCTCAAGCAAAAAGTATATTTGTGCTTCTGACCTCAATTGAATTGTCTAGAAGTAGGCGTATTTTTGTCCCATTGAAATTATGAAAGAAAGTAAGGAGACAAATTGCTTTGCATTTTGTTAAGGTTAGAAGAGAATAATAAGTTAGAAGCACAGGACTCAATAATTTTGGTTTATGTTGATTAGTTGCCAATTCTACTGAAATAATATAAGTAATGGTGATAATTACTATAACAGAAATCTCCTTAATTTGTGGTTATGAAAGTTATAAAATCATCTAATTGGAACCATGAAATTTCACTGTTGTCACTTTCATTTTTTAATGGTGTAGGTATTTATGTTGCATGTACTTACTGCATTGCATTTCAATTTTTCTACTTTCAATCATAGCATTAGTCTTTGTTAATTTAATTTCTCTGGTCTACAATGTCCAAAAAATGTTTGAACCAATGTAGTCGTCAGTTCAACATTTTTTTCAAATCATTATCAATTGCCAAGTATTGGGGGACAACCAATACAAATAAAACATTTTCCAGGTGTTGAATGTATCAGAGATCAAAGAAGCTAAAGTAACCAATATATTGGGTGAATTGAATCTATCACAAACTAGTCTGAATGGTCACGAGAATGCAGAATCGTTAGAAACAATGTCGGACATAACTGGAGAGATGAACAAGACCCCCCCAAAGCAACCACCGCCCTACCATATAGCAGCGGCGTACTCGAAAAACGCTCATCTATTCTCGCACAATCTCAGCCCGCCCAGCCCACATGATCACCCCAAACAGTTTAGCCAACAGCAACCGACGAATATCCATATGCCCACTCCGAAATTGCCGAACAGCCGAGACTACGTGCCGGCTCTGCAAGTTTCCGACAAATACATGAAGAGCACAACATCGTCCAGCACTGAGGAAGATTATGTGCAAGCAAAGCAAGTCAAGTGGCCATTCGGCAAGCACAAGGTTTGCCAGGTTTTAGAAATCGAGATACCGGATGATTATTCACCGAGTGATATCAGAATTGCTGTACAGAGTGATGTAAGTAGAAACCAGGTGAATGAAAACTTGTTGGGTTAACTGTTACTGTTTCACGTGCTTTATTAACACACAAGTCGATAGACTGTGGTTATGCAGTTGAATGCATTTGGACAAGTGTCTATGTGCGACATCTCGCGGAAGAATTTTGCCAATTTTAGTATGGTTTCAAACCGACTTTACAGGTAGCATTATGAAAGCAGAATTTCTGAATGGCTACTAGTTTTTCCTAACAATTTCAGGAAACCGTTTTGTACTAAAACACTTTTTGTAGTCTTGCTTATCTTCTGCAATGTTTGCCTTTGCATATGTAAGATTGAAATGTCATGTTACATTTTCTCAACTATTTCCTATTTTGGGTTAAGTATACTTGTTTCAGGGTATATTTGTTGATAATGTTGATCCTCAGTCAGAAGTTTCTCGAAAACTATTGCCTGGTGATAAAATTTTGGCATTTGATGAAATTGATTTCGCCGTTGTGGAGCCCATGATAGCTTATCAGGATGCATGTCAAAAACTAGGCAACTTGAAGATGGTGACTGTATCTAGGATCCAATCTTTATAAACCTTATTTAATTGAAAATCAAATACAAATAATGTTATTATTTCCCTCATCTTTCAACTAACTCTGTTTATACAGTATGTTTCTTCAAGTCACGGGAATCATAGAAATCAATGATAAAAGCATGGTTGATTTATATAGACCTGCACGTTACAGGTATATTGGATGATTTTATTGGATCCTCTGACATAATATCTAGTCAGTTTATTACTGAATTTTGTTCAGTATCTGATATGTCAAATGTGAACTGCTAGCGTAATTTGATGAACGAGTAAAGTCGAACGTTTCCAAAAAATGGCTCGTTCACATGCAATTTATTGTAGTTTGTTTTGAAACATATTTGGCAATAATGTCATTGGTGACGCATTATGTCTAAGTTTTGTTGTCAATTGGATTATTTGGCGCAAAAATTATGTCATATTTCGAAAATACTGTATAAGCAGTACATTCAGGGTGTCCCGTAATTGTTGGTCAGTTTTATGAGGCTATGATAATACGAACATTTGAATAGTGGCATTTATGTTGGATATTTCTACATATTTCTGAAACTGAAAAATTTCATAGAAATCACGACACCATTTTTCTTTAGATGATGAATCATTTCTCCTTTTTTCGAATCCAAGATTCCCTGTGAATATAGAAATTATTTTTCAGTTCCAAACCATTGAATGGTTTTTACAAGTACAGCTGGATGTAAAAAAATTGGTCATTTTGAGAATTAATGTATTTTTGTGATATTCTTTTGAAAATGTATCACTGTTTTTAATGCACAATTATATTTAAAGATACATGTGCCAATTTTTTAAATGTTGTATGTTTGTGGTTTTTAAATTACTCCATCACAAAACTAGATTTAAATAAATAATATCGAAGTCCATGATATCCAATTCATATATTATGTATGTATGTATGACCAATTTTGTATCTGTTATGAATGATTATAAAGTAGCAAAAAATAGCCTCTAGGGTTTAAAAGTCGAAACAAATATACCAGTGTTTTTCGTCGATGTTTTTAGAGAAAAGTCAGTGACAGTTCTAAGAATTGAATTGTTTCAAGTTTTTCTGGGTATTCTGTAAAATAGAGTGCCTAATATTGGTATTTGTTAATGAAAATGTTAGAACTACTTTGGTGCCTTCTTTTGTATTGAATTTCATAATTTGTTACATTTCTGTAAGTTGAAGAATTTGATAGATCATAATTTATACCTCAAACTGCTAGCAAACATTTTTTTGTGGCTGTGAAATTTTCTTAAGATATTGAGTAATTAGTTATTAATTATTAGTTGAGAGCTATAAAAAATGTTATTTATTACTTTGAAGCTGCCAAAAATATAATAGAGAATTTAATAGTTTTTAGCAATTAATAAGCGGATATTTATTTATCATTGGATAAGACTCGATTCTAAGATTCACATGTAATAGATGGGGTGCTGTTTGAATCTCAGTTAAATTATGCAGTTATTTTTTGTGTCTGGTTGTCAACTTAAAATTTCGAATAAAAATTAATTTCAGGCGAAAAATATGGTATGATTTTGCGAGGTTGATTATGTAATATATCAGGAAATTCTCAACACAAGGACATAATCGTGACTGTAGTATTCACTATCATTTTTGATATTTATTATCCTCTTCTGGTTAAACCACAGTATATTCAAAATAATACAATAAATTTATACATATTAATACAAATAGATGTTGTGAATCAGTATTAGCTAATTTTAACCATGATATACTAAGACTGAATAAGTGAATTTGATGTAATGTCCGCTTATTTTCCTTTCAGTAAAAATATAATTTTTAAATTCTTCAGTAATACTTGTTTTCTGAATCATTATCAGCATTTTTATTTAGCAATATTTTCTACTCTTGTGTTACAAGAGTACTATACTGTTTGACTGAATTATATATTTATACTTTTCTAATGAAAACTATTATTGATACTCATGAATTTTTATTTTCCTCTCCCTATTCCCCACATTGTAGCTTTATTCATTTATATACTCCAGTGGCGAGGATAGGATAGAAAAGGTAGTGAGATCTACAAAACCAAAAATTATATTTTTACAAAAAAATTCGAATTTATATAAAAGTACAACATATATTAGGAATGGATATAATCTATAATAATAAGATGCAGTATGTCATCAGTTCTATGGAAAGTATCACCATCAAAATAGAATTTCATCCAAACTAATTTTAGCTGTCAATGTAGTTGTAAAGAGAAAAAAGTTTGATAACTGATAATTTGTTTAAATTTTTTCATGAGATCATACTTACTTGCAGGTATGCACTGATGATGACTTGAAAGTCGAAAGCACTCTGCTACAATTTAAAAAAAAATACAAAATTGGATTTTTTGAATTATTGATACATGAACACAGCCCATTCAATCTTTCACTTAATTTTAGCTGAGCTGTGGGCATTGTACCTAGACTACATGACATACTGTATGCATTTTGCCTGAAAAATATACAATACAATTTTGTATATTTGAAACATTTGTGTGCTTTTTTGAATCTGAGAGATTGAATATGGCAAATGAATTGTTCTGAAAAATACCAAATTATTTTTCATTGATTTGCTTCAATATTTGGTATATAACTGGATTGTCACATAATTGTAATATTAGTTATTTCCAATGACCATTACTTTTGATAACAGGTTCATGAGATATAATATAATCCTTTAAAATATAAAATTGTCCCATATCTATGATGAGCCATAAAGATGTCATAAGTAAATACCCTTATATCTAACAATGTAAATATTTACATTATGATTTGGGGCTCTGGCACTGATGTTGCTATGTTTTTATGAGGCAACACCTGACCACCATTTATGTATGTCTCATCCTTCACGATAACATCTTCACCAAGTACAGTGGTACCCTCCATTCTGACCCATCGGCCAACTAAACATTTCCAGCCTACAATACAGCTGTCCAGCCAAGAGTTAGAGCGAACTGTTGCATCTCTGAGGATTGTGGAGCGCTTGATACAAACACCTAGAAGGATATAAGTTCTCAAGTTATTTGGAGATCTGAAATACTTCAATCAAAATACCATCTTCAACAACAACCCCTGGTCCAATGGTAACATTGGGCCCAATCTGGCAGTTGTCTCCAATTTTTGCAGTAGGATCAACTAAAACATTCCCAACAGCACCATTTCCTTTGTATAATCTTTCTCCATCAGTGGCCCTGAGATGCTTCAGGTACAGGCACATTCCAGTTAGGAAGTCTTTAGGCTGCCCAACATCCATCCAGAATCCTTGTAATTCAAATGCAAAGAGTTGGTTATCAGCAGCCATTTGAGGGAATACTTCTTTTTCAATGGATGTAGGACGGAGTTCTATTCTTTCTATTACAGAAGGGTTGAGCATGTACAAGCCTGCATTTATTTTATTTGAGATGAATTCTTGTGGCTTCTCAACAAAACTTTGGATTGCATTGTCTTTGTTATAGACAACCACACCATACTTTGAGGGTTCCTCCACCTTGGTCACAACAATTGTGCCTTCTTTACCATGAGCCTCATGGAAAGTTGCCAATGCTCTGAATGGAAAGTCACAGATGATGTCAGAATTAAGTACATAAAATGGTTTTGTACTTTTTGAAAGATGCTTTCTTGCCAAGGCAATAGGTCCAGCTGTACCCAGAGGCTCAGTCTCATGGGAGAAAACTATGCTAATCCCTAGTTTGGTGGCTTCAGCTGTCAATTCTTGTTCCATTTGCTCAGCACGATAGGATACAGCTAAGATGACTTCAGTTACACCAGCATCTACTAATGCCTCAATCTGGTGAAGCAGAATGGGTTTATTTGCAAATTCAACTAGTGGCTTTGGCCTGCTCAAAGTCAAAGGTCTTAGTCTTGTACCATACCCACCAACTAGGATTAAAGCTTTTTTTCCTTCTTCTCCCATCTAAAAGAAACAACATTTCATTATACAGAATGCACCTTGTTTCCAAAGATTGAAACAAGTCTATTATAATAAAGAAATATGCTTACTGTCTGACCAATATTTTCTGTTGATAATGACTCACTATACAACGTTGATAATAACACGTACTCATGTAATAGTCAACCAGAAAATTTTATCAAAAGATAAGAAATGTCAGAATTGTGGATTCCTACAAACTTCCAAGGTATTGGAATTGATTTATCATTTCAGTATTACTTAGCGAGTTTTTTTGGAACATGCATAGCAATTTGAAGTCACTGATTTTCACAAAATAAACAATTATATTGTTATTGCCGAATACAGAAATTATTCGTATTGACAAAATTTTGTTTTCAAAATCACAGATTCTGACTTATTCTGACAGCTGACTCATCATTTCGAAACACTGCTGCCAGTGCTGCCAAATCTAATAGCAATTTCCTTTCGTTTTATTTCTATATAAAAGCACTGGTTCAGTACGATGGCTCTGGAGGGCCAATGCGAAAAAAAAATAAGTCGAAATTTCGACTTAGTAACTCGAAATTTCGTCTTAGTAAGTCGAAATTTCGACTTAATTATCTCGAAATTTCGACTTAATTAAATCGAAATTTCAACTTAATTATCTCGAAATTTCGACTTACTAATCTGAATTCATCAAATAGGCTTTTTTGGTCAAACATCTATTATTAGATGATTATTGTTATATTTATTCCTTACAGGAAATATATGAGCGTTGATTGATGTATTGCATATGAGTGATGTTAGTGGTTATAGATGCACGGAAATCGATATATGCATATGAAAATGTATTCGAAAAGGATTTGTCACTACAAGAAACACAATTGGATATATATCCTGGGTATAACTTTTATAGACTGGATCGTCAAACACGAGGTGGGGGAGTTGGTGTGTACATCTCAAATAATTTCAGATGCAATTTACTGATTACAAATAGTACCATCAATGAACACTGTGAGCAAATATGGATCGAGGTGAAAATAAAAAACATTTCTTTCATAATTGGTAATATTTATCGACCTCCTAAAGGCAATTTGTTGTCCTTTACTGAGCATTTGGATACTTCTCTGTCCTCAATTGTTCCCACTGTCGATGATATAATTTGTATGGGTGACATGAATACCAACTTGCTCACAAATAGTCTGGTGACTGACTTCCTAGAAACCTATGGTCTCACACAACTCATTGATGAACCTACAAGAATTTTTAATGGCTCAATGACCCTGTTAGATCCTATTTTTATTAGTAATCCTGAATATGTAAAAAGATGTGGCGTTTTAGACGCAAGTATCGTTGCTGATCACTGTCTAATCTATTGCGAGCTTTACTTTGAATCAAATATAACAAAAAGTAAAATACATTATTACAGAGATTTCAAACTATTTGATAATGCCCTCTTCCAGGCCGACCTACTGAATGTACCTTTTCATGACATCTTCAATACAGAGGACATTGACGAGAAAATTCACTATTTTTCCAGCTTGATATTATCATTATTTAACAAACATGCTCCTCTAAAAACAGCTCGTATGACAAAAAAACCTGCACCCTGGTTAACTTTTGCTATTAAAATGATGATCAAAGAGAGAGATGCAGCCTTAGCTAAATTCAAACGAACGAGAGCATCTGTGGATTGGTCTAGGTACAAGGAGTTGCGAAACTTCACTCTATCATCAATTAGAAGAGAAAAGAAGACTTACTACGATAGTATTTTCTATTCACGTGATTCGAAACAACTATGGAGTGCCCTCAATAAAATTAACCCAAAGAAAAATAATACAGATCTGCCAACCAAGTTACAGGAACCTGAACAAATCAACAATTATTTCAGTTCTGTTTTCATTGATAGAGAAGTTGATAATGACCTCCTCAAATTCTACAATACTGAAAAATTTCCTCAACTAAAAAATCATGATTCTCCTTTTAAAATACACTTCATTTCTGTCATGGAAGTCAGAGAAATTTTGTTAAGTTTAAAATCTAATGCTGTTGGCTTCGATGGAATAACTATTAATATGTTGAAATATTGTAGTCCAATAATTGATATCTATCTAACTCATATATTGAATGTTTGCATAGAAAAAAACTATTTTCCCAATTTATGGAAAGTAGCTATAATCAAACCTCTCTGTAAAATCAAGAACCCTCAAGAATTTTCTGATCTGAGGCCAATTAGCATTTTACCTGCAATATCGAAGGTTCTAGAAAAAGCTGTTCATCGGCAATTAACATTGTATGTTAATGAAAACAACATTGTTCCAGATTGTCAAGCTGGATTCCGGGCAGGCTACAATACGACATCAGCTTTAGTACAGGTTACTGATGATATCGTCAGAAACACTGATAGTAAAGACATAACAGCTTTGATTACCCTCGATTTCTCAAAGGCCTTCGATACGATCAACCACACATTACTCTGTTACAAACTAAAATACTTGGGTTTCTCTGACGACACCATATTCTTCATCAACTCTTACCTCTCGAATCGCAGCCAGAAAGTTTCTATTAACAATGTTATGTCAACTTCTCAAATTGTAACTTCCGGCGTACCTCAGGGGTCCATTCTGGGGCCGCTACTCTTCATCTTATATACGAGCGATATCCTAACCTCTATTAAATATTGCAAAATTCAAGCATACGCAGATGATACCCAGATTTACTCAAACCTCAATATGGAAAACTTTCACTCTGTTCAAAACCACATCAACAGTGACCTCAGAATAATAAACGACCTAGCTGATAAACATAACTTAAAACTTAATAAAAGCAAATGTCATTTTATATTATTTGGTAACAAAAATTTAAGAATGCGCCTCTCACAAGATATATCTATTGAAATAGACGGCACCCCTCTATCTATTGTGGAATCCACGAAAAACCTGGGTATTATCTTTGACTCCGATCTAAAATTCACTTTACATATTAATAGTCTGCTCAAAAAATCATTCAGCTCTTTGAAAATGATCTATCCACATAGGCACTACCTCAATCAACCCATACGGAAGTTACTCAGTGAATCACTGGTCCTGTCTAGGTTCAATTACGGTGATATTGTTTACGGTGATTTACTCACTAAATTTGATCAGAATCGTATTCAGAAAGTACAGAACTTTTGTTGTCGATTCATTTTCTCCCTCAAAAAATTCGATCATGTTTCCAATAAAATAACGGAACTGAAGTGGCTTACAATGGCTAATCGTTCTAAATACAATTTTTGTGTCTTTCTATATAAAATAATAAAGAACAGGATTCCTTTGTCACTCTATTGTAAATTAACTCCTAGGTCATCTTTTCATTCATTAGAAGTGAGAAATAAACATCACTTTAATGTTCCTCGTCACTGTTCAGTCATGTTTCAGAAATCCTTCACCTATCAGGCTGTAAAATTTTACAATTCACTCCTCATCAGTCATCTTCATTTATCTGAATTTAAAATCAAGAAATTTTTGAAAGCAAAATTTTGTGAATCCCCAATATAAATTAAGACTTGAAACTCTATTATCTAGTAATATTTTGACAAATTACTTCTGTTTATTTGACTCACGATGATTATGTTCTTTATTACCTCATGAATGTCTTTATTACCCAAATTTTCTGTCAATTGTACAACTTAGGTTAAGTGTAAGAGTAGCAATAGCTAAACTTCGCCTACTTTGTACCAAAGAAAAAATAAAGACGATTTATTATTATTATTATTATTATTATTTGAATTCAATTCAATATATCAGGAGTTTCTACGAAAACGAAAGAAGGTTGAGATGAAAGCAAAAATAACGCAATGATCTAATAGATCTTAGACCTTTTTGAATAACGTATGTTCAATTGTCTTATCTTATTCCTTATTTTATCTTGTTCTCTATATAATATTAGATTAGATATTATTGATATTATATTAAGTCGAAATTTCGACTTACTTAAGTCGAAATTTCGACTTACTAAGACGAAATTTCGACTTACTAAGACGAAATTTCGACATAATAGGTCGAATTTTTGACTTAATTAAGGCGAAATTTCGAGATAATTAATTCGAAATTTCGAGATAATTAGTCGAAATTTCGAGATAATAAGTCGAAATTTCGACTTATTTTTTTTTCGCATTGGCCCTCCAGAGCCATCGTAGGTTCAGTGTATAAAAGTAGAACAATTTTATGCGTATATTTTTTTTATCTAGATATTCTGTTTCATGCAGTATTATTTATTATCCATGCTTTCATGCAATATGTTTTTGTCTTTTGAATGCTGATCATATTAGGGGTATTATTTTTCTTATTTGAATTTTGATTCCAAACACAGGTATACAACAGAATAAATTATTTTGTAAGCGAAATTATATATATATATATATATATATATATGTATGAAGTGTCCGCCATAAAGTTGGCTACTTGGGCTATTTCTGGGATATTTCTGAAAAATTCCAATGACGGTTCGTTCCTGCATGTCTGACAACTGAAAAATCCGTTGCGACTTTATATTTCGTGACTTCAATTTTGGCGGAATTTGAAGAAAGTTGTCAGTGGTGCTCAAAAATGGGTCAAAAAGGCAAGATATATCGAAAAATTTCATTGAGAAAATGTGCTTGGAATTTAACGAGGACCCGATATGATACATCAATTTTGAACCAGATTGAACAAAAAAAAATCAAAAATACAATTTTCATTTCTCTACCCTTACTGAGAAACATATTATACATTATTATTCCATCTGAAAACCAGCTTTAATGACCTGAATCACTAGGTTCGGTCAAAACTAATCGAATATTTGTGGAATAATAGACATTTTCTTCAACGAGCTATAATGGCTTTCATTCTCGAGGATGAAAATTCATCATCATCCATGAATCATCCGAAATCGTGTGACAGTTCATATTGAAAACGATATAATCGCGATAACCGAGTCAGGGAAGCAGAGCCCACTTCGAAAAATGTGTTTCATTGCAGCTTTATTCTTCATTGGCTTCAGCCTGTTGGATTCTGGCGATTTGAAGTTTGTGATTGGGAGATTGTAGATTGTAGGAGGGGCTGTGCAGCCTCTATCAAGCACCTCGACCTATTGGATATTTTGTGCATAACCCTTATTAATCTATTCGAGGCCCGCGGGATTCCGAGGCTTCGTGCGAAGTTTATCAGTTTCCTGGGAGCTAGGTTCCTGATGTCGGAGAGGGCTCTAAGAAGGCCCCTTCCAGGAACTTGAGCCTCTTGCAGAAGAGTGGTGGGCATTCACAAAGCAAATGTTCTGCAGTTTCAGCGAAGTTCTCGCAGTAGCGGCAACTATCACTCTCTGTTTTACCCATATTTTTGAGGTGATACCTCAGAGGGCAGTGTCCAGTGAGGAGTCCCCCGTTACCAGTTTCAAGTCGTCTTTTTTGTCCAACTCGAGAAGCTGTTTAGCTTTATTCCAGTGAGATTTCATTTCATCCGCCTCCCAGCGTCGGAACTCTTCTCTCAAGTGGGCTTTGGAAAGTCCACAGAAGGGTTCTGGGCCGAAAAATTGTGTAGGCCTATTTGACCCTTCTTTGGCAAGGCAGTCTGCTTCCTCGTTGCCTTTAACTCCCTTATGACCTGGCACCCACATCAAACGGACCTGGTTCCCTAATAGCACAACTCAGTCCAATGGATGTTCAATGGATGTCTTCCTCAGGACATCTCGGACATCCACTGGACATCCAGTTTTTGTACACCGGATAACGTATGGACATCCATAGGATGTCGCATTTCCAACTTTTTGACCATCCATACGGTATCCATCATGGACATCAATATGGTAACATGTATGGACAAAAATAGGCCATTGAACATCCACTTTCCACCGCTTTGGACATCCATGGAATATCCATAGGATGTCCATTTTATGACACATAAATGAAAAAAGCTACTAGCATTCAAGCACGGTCACCCATCCAAACTCTAACTTCGCTTATCGTTGCTTTACCTCTGTGATTCATCCTTCCTTGCATGGTGGCTGCTGCTGTCTTCTTATTTATATTATTTAATACATGAAATTCGGTCAATAATGAGAACGATTCAAATTACTCAATTAGTGTTGATTCTTGCATGTCAATTTGACATATTTTTCATTTTAGAGAAAATTTAGGTATTGTACGATGATGGAGTAGACAATGATGCGTGGTATTTTGATATCTCTACTTCTATGTTGTGAGAGCCCAATTAGCCAAATTCGTGCATGGTGGAGAGAAGCGAGACCAACAGCTGATACTGTAATCCGAACCACTTCTATAGGAGTAAAGTAATTTAACAGAATTCCCATTGGTTTATATTACTTGAACATGAGGGTTTCTTTCGGTGTCAATTTCGAATACTTTTTATGAATGCAATGGTATGTATGTATGTGTGTGGAAAAAATTCAAAATAAGAACGTGGGGACATTGAATATCCAATGAACGTCTCAATTTGGACCTAAAATGGACAACATATAGTCTATAATTGTAAGCCATATGGACTACTTTAAATATATGTTCAATATATGTGGACATCGATTGGACAATGGCTATCGATATTTTGAAGAAGAGGTTATTAAATGGACACCAAATGGACTACCTTGTCTGGACGTCCATTGGATATCTTCATGTGTATATCCTATGGATGTCCAAAATATATCCATGGACACCTTGGACATATACTGGACACAAAACGCATGTCCAATGGACATCTTGTGCTATTAGGGTTGTTCGCTGCCAGTTGTCTTAGGGATTGTTTTGTGATTAGTTGTCAGCAGTTGAAGAATGTTGAGAATCCATTAACACGTATGAGGAATCATCTACATTTATCAATCGATAACGCATATGTAATGGATGTAGTATCCAATAGTCGTAGAGAAATATGAAAAGAAGATTTATTCTTGTCATAAATGCCAACATGCTTTAATAAAAATGACATGATTGTAGTCTGCAATGATGAGTAGCATGTTTTACGAACTTTTTCGCGCCGTATTGATATGCAAAATATTCCAACCACGTATAACCTCCCCCACTTGCGAAAAGTGCTTTCTACGGATATAAAAGTTATAAAACAGTACACCGGATGAACACGGATGACCTAGTGATAGTACCTACTTGATGACCGACATTCAGCCCCCCCTTTCTCCGAAGAAGAATTCTCAACAGCCGTTCCACAAGCGCACCAATCAAGAAATCACCGAGCAGTATTCGATCTTCAGGTGCACGTTGAAGATTTAGGTTGTGAATCCGAGTCTCATATTGGATTTTTTTTTTCGATTCTATATTGATTGGGGTGAGTATGAAAAAAATATCGAAATACAGGATTTACTATTAATACTGATCAAGTAAATGTTAGTGAGGAATAATTATGCAAAATATAATATTTTCGAAAAGTTGAATATTTTTTGTATTCGCAGGGTTTGGTTTTTTAACACCCATGCCAAATATAAACCGGAATATTTTCTAGACGAATAATGCTCATCATATGTGAATTGAAAATTTTATCTAAAGTTGAAAACCATAAAAAGAAAGGGACAATATTATATACTAATGTGTTTGATGAAAACTGATTTTTCAAAATTACAGTTGAAAAAATATAACTAATAAGTAGTTACAATGACAATTTGTGAATGATACATATTTTGAATTTATACTTAGTCATTTATGTAGCGAATTATATAAATGTAATCCCTGAACTGTTTTTGGTAGGAATTTATATTACTCACATTGTGTAACTCAAAAATTATAAATAGGAAGTTCCACTTCCTTTTCATTTATAATTTGTATAAATGGAATACTCGAATACGGACCTAGGTCACAAACCACTGCACCGAAAAATGTTAGTCATTATTGTCGATGTAGGTTAACTATAACTAGATTTGAAGAGAAAAAGTAGAATATACTGTTATTTTAAGACTACAAGAGTCATCAAAATAAATGCACTCAGTTTTGGAATAAAATATGTCGTGTCAGTATTAAAGAAATGAAGTTTGATAGGGAACATTATCAGTCATCATCAGAAATTTGAGGATAGGTACCGGTTTTTAATTTCAAAACTATTTATTGCAACATTTCTTGTGAATTTTGATTTTGAACATGAGTTTATTCACCCTTGAAATATTTTGATACCATAGTTTTAGGGTTCGTCAACAACTTTCTACGAATATGACTAATATATATGTATACATTTTTTGCACAAAATTGCTCGCAAAGGAGGAATATTGTTTTAGAATAACCAGCTCCTTCACCTGAAAAGCGAATCAAGTTGCGAGTTGATTCAGCTATTATATAAATTTGAAATATATATAGGGAAGAGCAAAAAAATCCAAAAGATCATAATAGAAAGATATTGATTCTGAAAAAACAACTTCAAATGCCTATTTCCTCGTTGGTGAGTTTACGAAAAAATGTAGGAAAGTTTGAAATAATTTTTTCACATAATAATTGAAACACACGACCCCCGTTGATTAATTTTTGCGTACAATTTCCGAACACCCTGTATAATCAGTTCTGAGGTAGATGAAACAATTTAAGCAGCCTCAAAAATCAGTACTGCGAGGTGTTATTTGGTGTGTATACAGGGAGTCCCGAAACTATATGTAGCTGACATACTTTATTTATGCTTCTATCATACATATAATGTCGCTGATGCGAATGAAGAATGTGAAAAAGTAAATTTTAGTTATCCACTTAAGCCAATCATTGTTATCATATAGGTACGTCTGAATAGACCTTAATATATTTTAGCAGAAGGCTCGATCAGCGTATCCAAACAAACTATAAAATTATATGTGTATGCTGGCTAGATGTAACTACAAAGGTACATCAACATTTTCTTTACAAGTAAAATCAATGCTCAATGATGGAAAGTATACATAATCATAAATGAGGTGACCTTCATAAGTTCAAGGTTATGAAATAACACTTCTTCATAATCTTACTTCTAACCCGTTCTCGGTGAAAGTAAACTAAACGAATACGCCCATGGAATTAGCTGGTCGTATTTCTCCGATAGTATAGTTTCATTTGATTTCTCATTTTATCGATTGATTGACACTGATACTTATCTCCAGGACCTGACTTGAAAATGCCGGCCACGGGTCACCATTTTTAATTATAGACGCCCCCATTTCGTGAGCATAGCCATAGCATACTTAATAAGTCTGTAAAAATGTACCTATTCATTTCAAGAATACTATGGGAAAATTGGATAATTATATAAAGTCTATTTGCGATTATTGAACTGATGAACTCTTTGAAATAATTTACATTTTTTCAATCACTAAAAAACTTTCTTGGACTTCTGTGTTTAATAGCGAACATATTTTTCACACTACAGGAAATTATCATCATGAAGGTTGAGGAAATTTATTCTATTATTGTGATATTAAGACAATAAGAACAGTGGCTAATCAGCCAAATAAAGAACTGAATATTCCTGATCTTTTTTTATTTATATTCAGTTCTGAATATTACATTCATTCCTCTTTCACAAGATTGTTTTGCATTTAAAAAAATATTTTCATCTAAAAAGGCAATATGTGATTTTCAAATTGGGTAGGTACCTACAAACAAGTATTCTCATACTTCGTAGGATGATCATTGATCAATGTTTATTCATTTTCATGTAAACCTGATACGAATAAACATTATTATTATTACTATATCCAAGCCAAATGAAGAATACTTGTGTTGGCGTACCTGGTTCCACAACCTAGTTTATTTTAGGGCAGCAATCCCGCGTATATACTTTGATGCTATAATGGAATCATTTAGTTTATCAATATCTTCTATCAATCTATAAAGCTCTAAAATCAGACAATTTTTCAATGTTTTTTTTCAGGTCTCGACCTCCAAAGATGAAGCTTTCATTCATCTTCGAGTTGCTACTGATTTTCATTCTAGTTGCATTCGCTGCCTCAGCTGTCATAAGTTAGTATTGAATTACTATAATAATTACATGAAGTTATAATCTATAAAAATGTTTTTAGGTCCTAAAGCTAAAGCATCATCGAAAACAACAAAACACCATCACGTAGTGAAGAAATATGGAAAAGTCACACAACATAGGCAAGCTACCAACGCGACGAACGCTACCAACAACAGATTTTGCAGCTGCAAAACGGCAATCTGCAACTGTTGCAGGGACTTCAACCTGCCCGTGTTGAACCTAAAGGGACCTGGTTGTGCCTCCCTGCAGTATCTAAAGAACGACCAACTAGCCATATCAATGAGCTTCAATGAAAGGGTCCTCACCAACACTACCATCAAGGGTATGCATCACGAGGCATCAACCTCCTGAGGGTTATCTTCTTCTTCTTCTTCTAAAATTATGGCCTCTTCCTTTCAGAAATTTGGCCAGCTCATTATATTTTGTAATTCTTGGAGTCACTTTCAGGTGGTCTGAGATGAACCCTGTTTCTTACTTATTAATTGTTGGGTAAAGTGTGTAATTGAAGGGGGTTAGTACTTTACAGATAGCACAACATAAGGAAAAAACTCTTCTCGCTCCGGGGCAATGGCGGAGCATTAACACCCTGATATGCCTCGGATAGTAGCACCTTTCGAAGAGGGTTGGGATGATTCGGGATTCTGCCACTGAACTCAAATGCAAAAAAGGAATGATCATATGTTGATTTCATTATACTTTGCAAACTTCATAATCAATTCCACAGTCTGTGTATTCAAGTTCATCAACACTATTTGCATAGTTAGAGGAGTTGGTATGAGTAATTCGGCAAATTCTTGATATTCAACCTCGAGGGTTATTCTTTCGATTACCTATTGTCTCCCTTTTCAGGGCGTAAACCCCAACCGATCTGCATGCCGCTACCGGGAGGGGTGTCCAAATTTTGCGGACGTGTTTACAACATCGGTCGGCAAGGGGACGAATTCAACGCTTGCCTGGGCCTGGAGCTGAGAGCCCTATCCGAGATTGAGGCAGCGATTCGAGTGTCCTGCTTCAAGTTTGGTCCAAGAGGTCTTCGTCTGGAAGCTCCACAACCTCTACCCTCAGTAGATGAGGATGATGACGATGACGATGATGACGACGACGACGACGATGATGATGATGATGATGACGACTTCGATTTTGATGGGGAAGACGACAATGATGAAGAAAACGAAGTAGATTACACTGTGTTCGACGATGATTTCATCGGCCAATACTTCCAAGGAGGGGAATCTGAGACGAGCACCCCTAATAAGAAGGTGACGACTACGACCCAAGCTCCTTCGAGGAGGTTGACAAGGAAGCCAGTTAAGGTGGCTTCAAAGAAACCATCAGTAGTGAGGAGAAAAATCACGCCAAAGCCTGTTAAAGTCACAACTGTTCAGGCTGTTCAAAAAAGGAAGACAGCCGCGAGTACTGCTACTCGACCAACTATGAGCTCTACCACGAGTACAACCACTACAGAAGCTATACCAGTTGCAGAGAATGAGGTTCTGCCAGAACTTCATCAACCTCTCAAGCAGGAGACCTCGCCACAAACAGTTGAAACTACTAAACCATCTGAGATGCTCATGGATTCTTATTCCCCAACAACTATGACGTCAACTTCTAGTGAGCAACCTTCAACAAGGGCGAGTGCCATTAGCACTCGATTGCCTATCACAGAAATAACTACTACGACACCGATGGAGGTTGAAATAATTGAAACGACTACGTCCGAAGCAAAGACAGAACCAACTACTTCTAAGATCGCGAAAGAATCTGAAGAGAGTGAAGAAGATCCAGTCGTCGAGGTGGTTGGAGATGTATTAGATGACGAAATTTCTGACTCCGAAGAATCGTCCAAAGAAGACACCACAACTGCAAATCCAACTACAACTGTAGAAACTCCTGAGGAATCGAAAGAAGTTTTTGATGATATAGTGGATGGTGTGGTAGATACATTTGCAGGAGACGATTCTGATGAGTCCGAGAAGAATGAGAAAGAAGACGACAAAGAAGATGATGACGATTCGGACGAAGACGATAGTGAAGAAGATAGAAAATTCACGAGGACATTCAAGAGCAGCCGGCAAAGTAGGGATATGTGGTTGGACAGATTACATTGGTGATGAATTCTTAAGTAATACTAGGACTTGAACAATCGATCGAGAGATATATAAGGTGAATAGATTCATTACTTTTATTATCAAGATTCAGCTATCCCAATAATGTTATACACATTCTAGTGCAAATCTATATTTATTTTTATTTATTATTATTTATTGTATTTATTTGACGTTCACACTTGCGTAGCGTCTGATGTGTTCACATGACGATTTGTGAACACAAAACTGAAATAAATTATTTTTGTGAAGAACTGAACTTTTAATTGTTTTATATCCCAGTCTCCCCATCTTCCTTGTCCTTTTATTGTTGCTGGTGATGTTGTGCTCTAATCAAATCAAGCAGCTCTCAAGTAATCTACTATAATGCTGCCATCAGTCCGTAACCGAATGAGTAACTGCCAATATATGATGCGCAATAAAAGCGAATACTAGTTTCTGTCAATTCAACGTTATTTTATTAGGAAATGTAATAAAATATATTGATATACAAATGTACAAAATAAATATTCAACAAATTTACATTTAAACAATGAAGCATCAGAAGAACCCCGGATTGGTGTGTTCTATGACGCACCGCTTGCAGTACTTCTTAACCGCCCTGTACCCCTCCAGCGAGATCTGGCAATCCTGGATGTTGAGCTGCTGCAGCCCCCTGCAGTAGTACGCGATGCACTGCACCCCCCTGTCGGTCACCAGGTCGCAGTTCCTCAAGCTCAGCTTCTTCAGGTTAGGGCAGCTCTCGGCGAGCGCGCGCAGCCCCGCATCGCTGACGTCACACTTGCCGATGTCGAGCGCGCGCAGCCTGGTGCACGAGCGCGCCATCACGGTGATGGCGTCGTCGGAGACGGCCTCGCACCCTCTGGCGTTCAGGTAGCGCAGCTTGTAGCACTTCTTGGCTATCACCTTGAGGCCGGCGTCGCTGACTTGGTCGCACTTCGCTACCGACAGGTACCGCAAGGTGGCGCCGAGCTTGGCGAGTTCGTACAGCCCGAAGTCGGTTATGCTCGAGCAGTCGCTCACGCTCAGCTCCCGCAGGCACGAGCAGAAGCTCGGGACGTACTTGAGACCGGCATCTGGAACGGCAAATCACGCTGATCGGTGGTTTCCTGATTATTAGCAACAATCAGAGCGGCTGAACACTGAACGTGTTCGTTGCATATATCAGAGGTGGATAGATAGATTGGTGAATTCACTTCCTATCCTGTGAATGGTTCCAAATCTCTTGATTTCGCCTACTTCGATAAAACGTGTATAACGTGACATGGCGTGGGTGAATCTTGCGAAGTGAAGCCGCGATTTCAACCAAATTTACAGGTTACTGCAGGTGTCAACACGAAAGTATGAATATTTGATTCTGAATGACTTTTAATCGTTTCTAACAATTTCATGGAGCCATTTTCCAATGAGTTTGATGCGAATATGTATCGAACATGATTGAAAGAAAATTATTCAAAAACTTTTCGACAGTATCGCTATCTATCGTTGTACATAAGAACCCCACGTAATGAGCTGAAATTCAATTGTTTCAAATCAAGGATTTGTCTGCTGAAACAATTGAACAGTAGCGCCACCAGGTCTTATTTCCATCATTCATATATCTAATAATAACTATATAAGTAACATGGATACTAGAGCTGAAGCCGAGAAATAAAACAAATGACAGTCTGCGGGACAAATCGCGAATATGCGCATGCGCAAGTTTGAATTAAGAATCGACATTCGTTTTCATCATGGAGGAGAGTAGCTTTGTAGTGAGCGACAAACGTATGATAATTATTAAAAATCAATCAAATGTGTCACGTAACCTTCAATTCGATGTTTTTATTTCATCATGCCATATATTTTTCAAATATTCATTCAATGATGGTTTGTTTGACGATATTGAATGATAGTTGATGATAAATGCAGAAATGGATGTGATCTACAAAGCGATACTTGCGATTTGCATAGAAACCTGTGACGATAAAGTCATCGGAACAAGATTCGTGGGCTTATTTTTGATCAATCACTGTTATCACTCACTAATCACTTCTGTTAACAATCAGTAAGTACATTAATAACTATATTAACGCTCTTTTACATAATTTGGGTTAACAAATATACCTAACCTTTGAAATTCTGAAAACGTCAGTGGACTTCAACTCGTCAAAACCCGCGCATGCCCACAATTCATCATTAGCAAGCCAGACAGTCTTTTGTTTTTCCAAAACTGGCTTCACTTTCGCGTGAAGAGAAGAATAGGTGTTATCCATATAGTTGTTATTATATATATGGTTCGTTGATTGAGAAGTTAGGTTAGGTTAGCTCAATCAACCACTGAACTCAAACAAGAAATGGAACGGCAATATAGCAGGATGCGCGAGGATTATTTACGGCCAACAGGCGAATCATAAACCTTGAATCGAGCACATGCGCAATATGTGCCAGGGTTAGCTGGGCACGTCTGAGATTACGTTTTTGATGTGTTATGAGAACGTATGTCTGAAATTACATATTTCAGCCACAGAACCAAGAGTTGGCGTCAGCCCACTCGTCAGCCTATAAGGTTTGTTTACATTGTATTTGATTGCTCTTTGTTCTCGAATCTTGTCCATTTCGATTTACAGCAAGCTGTTTTTGGCTTCATATTGTGTTTTTGTGTTCTTGTTGAATTATCTGTTGTTTAAAAAACTGTGTTATTGAGTTTGTCATCTTTGGTAGTGCCGGTCCTGTGCAAAAGGTTTCTGCGCATGTTCCACATTCAATTTTGCTATATGATCACGTGGTATGCGCGAATTCAATTTAGCGTAAAACTGCTGAATTACATTATCGTTCCATTTCTTGTTTGAGTTCAGTGTAATCAACGCATCGATATTCTATATCTATGAATCAACGACGCGTTTTTTACAGTGACTCTATATACAAGACAGTGGCTCCGCCCACCTCGCCATTAGGAGGCAAATAAGTGCGTCAAGATTAGAATTACTTGCCTCCTCAGTGGCTTAAATGAAGAAATTGAACTCATTATGCTTCGATCTTGAAACTGAAACGAAATATGCATGATTAATCATGCCCATATGCACAAACCAAATGTTAGGTTATTTTCATAGACGAATTTATGTTTATAATTACATACCACTAACATTTTTGGAGAAATCACTGCTATTCGTTATTATACGTGTTATATTGTGATGAAACTGCCAAATCTTTGGAAAATAAACTGCACAAGAAGAATTAGACACTAAACACCATATAAACCATATGTAAACAAACAAAAAATTTGCCTCCTAATGGCCTCGATAGCTCGATAGACTCACCAGTTATTTGTATACATCTTCGTAGATAAAGATAGGAGAGCTGTGGGCAATTTCTGACTATAACCATCAATCCACTATCCTGTACAGCAACACAATCCGTCAAATCGAGATATTGAAGTTGCAACCTTCTTGGGGGTTCAGGACCACTATTTATGCTTATGCAAGATACTTTCACACAACCTAAAATGAAAGAGAGGTTTGCAACATGCAGGGGCATTATATACATACATCATTTCTAATTTATAATCTCTCGCAAAAATTAGGTTTCAATAATGAAAGCACCTTGGAAAGAATCAGATTGAGAACAAAGTGTAGTTGAGAATCCATTTAGGAATCGAAAATTTACTTGACTATACGCCCAGGCAACAGAATGACGTCATTTTGACGAACTTTTTTCTAAATCGCAGACGTCTACTTGACCTGAAGGATGACGTCATTTCGTGACGTCAATTTGACGTCAGCAAATGACGTTTCATACCATATAAAAAAGCTGTAGATAAAAAACGAATCTGAGCTGAAAATCAATATATTGTATTGAAAGACATCTCGAAGCACTTAGTAAAAGTTGTGATTGAATCAATCTGTGGTACAAACTTCAATCATTTTAGTTCAATCGGTTCACGACTGTGACATAATAATTGCAATAAAATGGCGTGATGACGCGATTACCAACCGGGCGACTGCCGCCTGCCGTTTTGTCATTGCCCAGTAGGATCGGCGCAGGCGCTATACTGCTAAGTGCCAAGTGACTACGTGACGTCATCATGTCGGCTTTGGTGACGGCGAGTAACACCGGCTCGGTCGATTTTTTTTATGTTCTGGTTCTCACGAAAAGGGATATCCTTTATTGTTCAGAGAACATCGTGAGAACCAAGGGAAAGAAAGTAGGTGTTGGTGTTCTTCTTAAATTTCTGGAGATGGTATACCTCGGGGAACACCTCCCTAAGCAATGAGTTCCGAAGTCTCGATGTTCGTTGGATGAACGAGTCTTTGAAAAAGGACGTTCTGCAGGTTTCTAAAGTGACCACGAAGGGGTGTGGAGACTGAACTTGGTTAATCTCGAAGAGACTGCTAATGGAGGAACGATTGTTGATATTTTAGATGAGCATCACAGATGAAAATATCTATAAAATAGAGATGTATCGCCAACTTTTCTACGGTGTTCCAGAGAAGTGAGCGAGTTTGTAAGCGAGGCATCACCGACGACACGAATTGCCCTTTTTTGGACAGAATCCAATTGTTTCAGGATATGTTTAGGTGCCGCACTCCAGATATGGAAACAGTATTCCAGGACAGGTCGGATCTGTGCCTTATAGATCATAAGCAGCTGACTGGGAGTGAAACAGAAATCCAAGTTTTTGGGATGCACCTTTGGACCTCACGTGATTTTCATGATTAGGTACCGATCTCTCGGTGATAATGACAAGAATTCTGTCATTCCGATTAGAAGCACTACCAGTATTTTATCATTAGAAATAGGTACAAGGTCGTCAAAACAATATAACCACCAGAAATATACGAACAAAATGACGTAAGCCTGCTGCCTGCGACCTACCTAGCATGATAAGTCACGTTTTTCAATATTCACCTGTGATATCCAAATGTTGTAAATTGTTGCACCTAGTGGCGACCTCGAATATCGCGGTATTGGATAGATTGCTGCACCCTTGCAGTTGCAAGTGGGTCAATTCCGGACACCTTCTGGCCAAGAGCAACAAACTCTTATCGGACAACTTGGCTCCGTTAGTAAGGTGGACCCTCTCGACGCTAGGGCAGGCTCCGGTTCTGTCCTGCCCGCAGAGTTGCCTCAGCACGCCCCTGATGGCTTTGTCGCCGCTGACGCCATCTTCGTCGAGGGTTATGACCCTCCATAGCGACGGGGTCCATGCCAAGATGTCGAACCTTCTGCACACCTGCGCGGTGATGCTGAGGTCGATGCTGGTGAGAAAGGAGAATATTTTGACAACCAGCCCGTCGGGCAGTCTGTCGAACGAGTTGTTTTTCGATTGGTATTTCTTTCCCTTGTACAGATTACCGTTCCACAAATTGGTGGTACCTGGATTGGCTGAGAACATCAAGGTGTGGTACCCCTGGTCGAGGCTTGGGCTAGATTTCCCCAGTTTGGTGAAGTTGTCCAGTAGATAATTTTGTTCCGGCTGTTGGTGGCTCGGTGCCCTGAAATAGCCCTGGCTGTTGGATTGTGTGTTTTGGAGTTTTTCGTAGTTCTCATGATGGTCCCAGTAGTTTTGACTTATTGTGAATGACAGGTCCGAAGAATTCTTATTTTGGTATGACAGATTATGGTCCAGGGGTGACTGCCGCGAGCTAGATTCATATTTTCTCTGATAATCATCACCTTCATTCAAGTACGCATGTGGCTGATAATAATTTTGCTGAAATAACAAACTATATTTCCTGGGAACGATATTTCGCGATAAAAAACGGTCTTACCAAGTAGTCGGCTTCCGAGCGCTGATCCTGAGAATAATTGTTTTCGGTTGACAACGGTTTATTATGAAACCTGTCGCTATTCTCCTCATAGGAATTGCCATACTGAGATCTAAAATTGTAGTTTTCAGATGTCCCTTCAGAGAAAGCTGCAGTTTCGTCAGTACTAGAGTTATGTCCTAAACGGACTAGAGGACATACCATGGGTCGAGGCGAGAGACGGTCTAGAAGCCCTGAAGGCTGATTCATGTCTCGTTAAAAGCCCCTAAAAATTATTCAAGTGTTTGTGTGATTCGAATAGTTACACAAGTGATGTTTATTTTGTGAGCCCATCAGTCACCAGACGTAAAAATTATTTTAAGTGCGGACCTGTGATGCGCGGCTCTACAGAAATTGTATTGTGTATCGGAATATGTTCGTTTTACACAAATTACATTTCAACAAAAATCGATAAACGACATATTATTATTGCTAAATTTATGCACGACTTAACTTTCAGCTAACTATACTAACGTATCTAACTCAACTTTGCTATAAAAATTTGAGATAGGTCTTCATTCATATCTTGATGAACGCATGCGCAGAAGATGAGACAACATTTCTGTGACTTTAGTATTTTTGCTGTAAGTGATTGATAGATTCGGAAGAGAAATTAATCATCTTATATTCCTACCTAAAAGTATTATGAAAATGTTATTTTTAAAAGTGGCTTGCGCGATTTGTGCCATATCGGTTTTTTTATCATGAGTTGATAGCAAATCATCGAAAAAGTACACACTTGATAAACAATATCGAATACACAAATGCATGCAAGATGAGTTGAGGTCTGTATAACTCTGTCTATGAATTTCAATTCATCAGTAAAAGGGTAAAAAGTACCTATTTTAGTACTTTATAATATATAGCCATTAGCCAGCAGGAGGTCTCAGTATGATTGTGAGGTGAAGGAATTTATGACTCATAGGCGATTTACTTTGAGCTTGTATTATGCAACAAAAAAATCGGATTTTTCTCTCACTAAAACTTATAAAACAGTCTTATCAAATCAAAATGATTCAAGAAAATAAACCACAAGATGCCTTATTCGGTAATCGTATATCAAAATTTCAAGCCATGTTGTGAACATTCCAATGTAGAATAAAAATTGTGATTTGGCATTGAATTACATTTTTGACCTACTGCCTTTATATCATGCAATAAAACACCAATTCAGAATGTTAATACCTAATACTTGACAACGTTATAGACCGATCTTTCAACTTTTACGAAAAATCATGCATACCTATATGTAGCTAAAAGTTGCCAAAGTACAATAATATTAAGTAAACATGCATGGCACCACGTTATCTATATCCAAAATATATCCATATGTATAAGTTGAAAGATCGACACATACATATATTGACAATGACAGAATCGATACCTGACAATAAAAAAAGTTCAACTCTACCCACTATTTTACCAGCTTGATGGTACTGATGGTCCTGCACCCTCATATAAAACTGCATATCACTCCCTGACCCTAACCCCAGTAATTCGAAGGATTGAGTCAGTGGGATAAATACTTAAGTAGGGTAAATGGCAAATGAAAAGGTCGACGACATTTTGACATACCTTAACTTAACCTAACATTTGGTCGATGAAGGTGTCTAAAACAAAGACTTTCCGCAACGTTATAATCATTTTCAACATAATTTCTGGAGCACTATGCATATAACAATAAAAATCATGAACAGTTCATAGAATGGCGTTTTCCTCACGATTCACTTTCCACACACACTGGACGGGTACTTTGCTATTTGGTATTCAATCCGCTATTCCGCTTTGTTTCTACTTGGATTGGATATGAAATGTCTATAGATTTCTTGTTTCTTGTCGTACTGTTACCAACCGCGATTGCTAACGGAGAAGAATTTACAGGGATGGGCTCGAAATTTGTCACCACCTTCGCGTCTGTATTAAAACCTGTGTAGGTGAGTATATGAGTAACTATATCTCGTATATAATTATCAATCTATAAGTACTTTGGAATTAGTTTGAAAGTATAGTACAGAGTTACATCAGTTACATTCTATCCACTAATCTTTGACCAATATGACTTCGGTAATGGCTACATGAGACCACATGAGACTATATAGTGACTAGAGATTGCTAGAGACTTCAATGGTCGATAAGACCAGAATCTTCATTTATTAGTCTAATAAAACCATTGAAATGTATAAATCATACATAATATATAACGTTGATGATAAAACGTTAGATATAATATACCATCATATACTTAGATATATATATACTTATAATATATTTTATAATATACCTATAAACATTGTATGTTTTTCAAATAAACATTTTGTCCGTTATCATTGCTTTATTGCTTATATTGTGGATATTCGTTTTTGGTTTATATATATACGACTTTACCTATACCGGGTGTAACAGGATCATGGTACACCCCCCTTATCTCCGTTAGTTTTGGAGGTCATTGATTGAAATTTGGGATATGCCATAAATATATAATAAGCGGCACTTCTTGACCTTCAAATGATTTGTTACTCACTTCCGGTATTGCCGGAAGTGATATCAATAACTTTCGATTTTTAAATGGAACACACTGTATATCATTACATTTCTGAAATCTGCATAATTTTCTGAATTCAATGGTACCACACAAGTGACATTTCAAACGTCAAAATTTTTTATAATTTAATTTTTAGTTTTCCATCTAAGTGTGCCATGATGGTTCCGATTTATTCCAATTGACCCGTCTAATGCTAGAACACTCGAAATCCGATCGAAAATACTAAATTGCGTTTTTATGAGCAAATGAAGTTCATCGTAATCGTTTTTGAGGTAAAACTCAATTTTATCAAATGGAACCATATTGGTACCGTTGTACCATTTATTAGTACTATTAATGAGGAATTTATTCATACCAGGTGATGAAATGTTCGATGAATACAATCAAAATTACAGCTAAAAGAAAATAAGAAAATACGATTAATTTGTGCTATGTAGTGTTGAGAAGTTATAAGAAGGCTTTGAAAACAATGAAATTATTCCTTCAAATTGTTGTAAATGTTTTGTGTTCATATGGATTATCAAAGAATATTTTATGAATTTAATAAATATACATGTGGGACCCTCTGGTGGGGGAAGGGGCAGGGTGTGCAGGGGGTGGTAGATGCCCCCCTTGAAACTCAAGGTATAATTTTTTCCTAATTCTAGGTGTAAACCTCGTGTTTTCAACATTTTTTTATTTTTTGCCCCCCCCACCCTGGATTTATTGTGCCCCCCTGAATTTTTGTCTGGCATTTCAGAAATGTTCCAAAATATTGGAAATGATATTCAGATGAATGTATGAATATTTATGGATTTTTTTTTAAATACATGCTACTATAATATTTCGTAAATGAATATTCTATGAATGTTTCCCACAAATATTTCCTGGAATAATGAAATGAATAATAGAATTTGATTCCTGGTGATTTTTGATAAGGAGGAATTTGAATTATTCAAACACAAAACATGCCGCCAAGGACGATCGTGGCGATCCTAGCGGTAAAAAATGCGAACAAACCTAGTGTTGTTCACTGTTGTTATCGCTGCGAATCGAATCTAAGTCTGGTTAATCTGAAGTTCTGTCAGAATCGAATCTAGTTGTCAAATCAAATAGTATTTCGAAATGTCAACATCGTCTTTGATGGACTCTTGACATTTCTTAAAATATAATAGCAAATTAAATACAAGGGTGTTCCTCTTTCATATCTCAATTTATTAATTTGTGAACTAGATAATTGAACAAAAACGCATTGTTATTGGGGAAATAAGAGTTGCGGGTGAGTTTTGCGTGTAAATTAGGTTATAGGTGCTTTCTGTCAAATAGTTATCTTAGGGGGAGGTTCTGAAGGAAGTGACCTTTCAAATACATTTCAAATTAGGGATGAAAACGATCAACAGGGTAGAGTTATATGAATTTTACTGATCATTTATTTTAGTTAAGCGGAAGAGCCATGCCAGCAGTTAGAGGAGATGGCATGCGTGGCTTAGCTGTGTTTATATCAGATATAAGAAACTGTGAGTATAAGATGCATATTTCATTTCCCTAGTATCAGCTTTTTTCTCTCAAATTTCAGGTAAAAGCAAGGAAGCAGAAATAAAGAGAATAAACAAAGAACTTGCCAACATTCGTAGCAAATTCAAAGGAGACAAAACTCTGGATGGTTACCAGAAGAAAAAATATGTTTGCAAGTTATTATTTATATTCTTGCTGGGCCATGACATTGATTTTGGACATATGGAAGCAGTGAATCTTCTTTCATCCAATAAATACTCTGAGAAACAAATAGTATGTATGATATATGGCTGCAAGAATTTCCACTCACTCATTTCTTCATGGGTAGATGACATTAAAGCCTTCCAATTTTCAGGGATATTTGTTCATATCAGTTCTAGTCAACACCAACAGTGAACTTATCAAGCTCATCATCCAAAGTATCAAAAATGATTTGGCATCAAGAAATCCTATCCATGTCAATCTGGCATTACAGTGCATTGCAAATATTGGTAGCAGAGAAATGGCAGAAGCTTTTGGAAATGAGATTCCCAAATTGTTGGTATCAGGGTATGTACATGAAACAATTATTTCCAATAGAATGAGAAGAAATAATTTCTTCTGATATGATGCCTTTAATGATGGTATAATATGTTTTTGCCATTAGTACCAGAGCTAGATAACTTAGTGATCACAAACTATCTGCATGAAAGAGATAATGAATATGTATATGAGCAGCATCTTGAGATAAATAGATGCAGGAAAATCATAAGCTAGTTTTAGGTAACAATGTTCAATTGAAAATCTTGATAAGATTGGGAGTTCCATTTTTCAGGAACCAATTTATTATAAATACATGAGATCAAACATTGATGAAAGTCCTTCTTTTATTTATTCAATATTGCAAAGCTTGTTGGTGGCTGGCTAATCATGTTCAAGGAAGTTTACTTTGTCCATTTTGTAAAGTGCTGGCATTTGTCAAACTACTGAGGAAAATTCTTCCATGTATTGAAGTACAAAAAAGTCATTGTACCATGTGTGTGTGTCAATGTGGATCTAATAGGACGCACTTGCCGAAATGACAGCCGACATTGTTCATATTTTCTTCAGTGATACCATGGATGTGGTCAAACAAAGTGCAGCTCTATGCTTGCTGCGTCTATTCCGGACATCCCAAGAGATAATACCGGGCGGTGAGTGGACCTCGAGGATCATCCATCTGCTAAATGACCAACACATGGGCGTCGTCACAGCGGCTACCAGTTTGATTGATGCTCTTGTCAAGAAAAATCCCGAGGAGTACAAGAGCTGTGTCTCCCTTGCTGTTTCCAGATTGAGTAGGGTGAGTGAATGTGCTTGCGGCATAGTTGGATTTTCTTATGTCTACTATTTCATCTCCCAATATTCTACTGATGGTTTGCAGGATGATGGGTTTCTCTTTCTCACAGTCAAGATATAAAAAAAATCACACCCTTTTTGAGATGATCCTTCCATTTCATGACATTCGTTTTGAAAAGTTGACACATATTCTCAATTTTTTTAAATGAAAATCGACACCTTTTGGAAACGGTGGATAACCATGATAACCTGCCAAATAACAAAATTTCAGTGGTCGAATGATGATAATTACTTCATATTTAGCTAGTCCTTGATTACACTATTGCAGACATATATTTTTCGCATGTTGATTCTAACATATCACATATAGATATTTTCGTCAGTTTTTCCAGACATCTTGAAAAAACTAGAAGCATGGAAACATTGCAATTTCGAAAACTGAATCACAAATTAGAAATAATTTGTTTCTGTTAAAGGCGTTTTATCGCGTCATCAAGACAATGATATTGTTTGCTACATAAGGAAATGTATTCATTCATGAAAGAAAAAAAAGTCTACTCCAATAAAAAATATCAAACACAGTTTGAATTTGAATGCCTGGTAGACCGAGAACAGAAAACAATTACTTTCCCGGCAAATATCACGCAGAACATTGAATTATATCTGCTCGTAGTCTATGCAACAATTTCACACTGTGAATGCAGATTGCAAATGTTTCTTTCTTCCTGAGACGTGACATCATATTTCAGAAAGTGGCTTTCCATTCATTGTGATATGGTGATGAAAAATCCTGTTCTTTGTTTGGCCATGTGATATTAGAGCAGGTGTAGCACTCGAATCGAAACTATTATTTCCAGATCGTTACTGCAAGCTACACGGATCTCCAAGACTACACTTATTATTTCGTCCCAGCCCCGTGGCTGTCTGTCAAACTGCTACGTTTACTACAGAATTACACCCCGCCAGGTAAGAACTTCCCAACCCCCCCCCCCCCCCTCCGACATTTCCATGAGTTTCACCTTAGGTGTGTTCGTTTAATACATATCTGAACGCTCGCTCTGCTCAGCAAGCGTTCGATAATTCAGATCGGTTTCCTCCATTACGTCTGCTTTGTGTTCGGTATTGGCGAGTGCGAGGTAAAAGATGTAATCCATTAGCTTCGAATTAAAGGAAAGATCAGACAGATTTCCTAATTGTCACTTGTCAAAAAAAAATATTTGGTTAGGACATCGTCCATGGACGATGGTTAGGAGGTGTGTATACTAGGAAGCAGAGTATATTTAAATTATTTTATCAATATATTTGAATTTGTAGTGGGTGTCAGTGAATACACCTTAGAAATATAGTGTTACTTGAACCTGGAATGTCTGAATGATGGATGATCTACTTGTCTTATTGGATCATATAAATTCCAGTCATACTTGCAAGTAACTATCAGTTGAATTACTTATGAATCTGTTTTGTTTTGAAAAATCTGTCACAAATGTCATCTCATTCCAGATCGAGCGTTCGTTAAATATTTTTCGCTCCGTTGCCTCGGTGGCCACCAAGGATGGTAAACTAGAGAAGGATGGTTCATTGCCATAAGTCGCAATGTTGGCACATCGAACAAGTGTTCGTGACGTCACTGACGGCCCTCAATCTTTGTTTACATTTATGCAGTGGGTAACTTATCTCTGGTTTATGTTTCGATATTCATATTTGTGGTTGTACGAATTGTTTTTTTTTTCAAATAGAGTTCTTCAATAATTTTAGGTATAGACAAATTGCTCAGTAAGAAGATTTAGTAGTTCGATAAATATTAATAAATTATTACATCACCTCCATTGAAAAGTGTGTAGTGTTTATGAAATGATTTCCATCTAATAACCAGTATGCCAGGTAGCAGATTAGCTATTTTTGGACAAAAACCAAGAGGATTCCAGTATTATTTAACACACATTTCCAAAAGGCATTGATTTTGTTCGGGATACTTTTTTGAAAAGGTGGATGAGTTGTGAACATGCAGATGTTGTGAATCCTGATGCAAGTCATACATTAGAGCTGTGATTTGTCCAACCAAATTTAAAAAAGAGATCTACAAAATGGGTAGATGAAAATGTATTATGAAAAAGAAGTACCTATATTCTCATTACTTTATGATGTTCCATGTAATCAGATTCAGGAATCTTTTATACTTTGAGCAATAATGAGGATATACAAACCTGCAAATAAAAGAAACAACCTGGATTGCATCTATAGTAGAGTCCAATGTATAAATGAAGAAAATAGTCAGCTAATGAGAAAATCGAAATTGATGTCACTATATTTATTATGTATAATGTAGGTACCTAAAAATTAAATTAAAGAATGTATTTTCTTTTCACCATTCACTGATAATTGTTAAACTTGATAAAATAGGTATAGGTATATCAATTTCAATTCAAAATATGAACTTTCAATAACCTGTGCATTGAATTATATATATGCACACATACATTATACATGCATCATTCATCAGTACCTATGAATTCTTCATTGAAATTTCCCTATTTTTAATATGAAATTGTTTTCAAGGTAGGTATTAGGTACTTACCTATTTATGGAATAGGTATATTCCCTGTTTTGTAAACGTTAAATCATCTCATGTATTATTTTCTTGGTGGACATTCAGGAATTTTTGTGAATCAAGGAGTTTTTGTTCACAAAAATTACTAATATTTGAAGCCATATGATACCAATAACCATCAATAATCAATATGTATCGATTATAAAAAGGTACATCACAGTAAAATTACTTTTAATGCCCATTTAGTGATATTCAGCATTAATCATTTTGAATTCAGGGCCGTTGACTACGTCATCGCGTGCCTTCGGAAGCCACGCCTTTTGGCCGAAAAAATCGCTTGAATGAACCATCCTTCTCTAGTTTACAATCCTTGGGTGGCCACGTGGTAGTAGATCTGCTCGCTCGGCCCCGAGTTTTCATAACCGAACACACCTCTTATAGCCGAAGACCCCGGCGTTCGCGGCAGACTGAACGAATGCCTGGAAACGATCCTCAACAAAGCGCAAGAGCCCCCGAAATCCAAAAAGGTCCAGCACTCCAACGCGAAGAACGCGGTGCTCTTCGAAGCCATCAGCCTCATCATTCACAACGACAGCGAGGCCAATCTCTTGGTGAGGGCGTGCAACCAGTTGGGCCAATTCCTCAGCAACAGGGAGACCAATCTGAGATACCTCGCGCTGGAGTCGATGTGTCACCTGGCCACGTCGGAGTTCTCCCACGAGGCGGTCAAGAAGCACCAGGAAGTGGTCATTCTCTCGATGAAGATGGAGAAGGACGTGTCCGTTAGACAGCAGGCTGTCGACTTGCTGTACGCCATGTGCGACAAGAGCAACGCGGAGGAAATCGTACAGGAGATGTTGAATTATCTCGAGACTGCCGACTACTCTATTCGCGAGGAGATGGTCCTGAAGGTGGCGATACTTGCGGAAAAATACGCGACCGACTATACTTGGTAACTAAAGTGTTCAATACTCTGGTGACCCTGATCCGAAGATTATCACCTGAGCCGATATGTATTCGAAATTAGGAACAATTTGGTTGCTGCCGACTTGGATTTATAGTGGAATTTTGTTTGTGCTATGGATATTACTCATATCACTCGTATTATGATTTTGGCTTTTGTACCTTATTCAAATCTTTTTAAAAAGATACAGCAAAGCAGATAATTTAAAATAAGACCTATAAGTAGTCATAAGAAAACTATATACTAGTTCTTTTTGTCTTTTTGTATTTGAATCTAATGGCCAACATGGAATAATCTCAAATCAGTCTTGAATGTTGAGTATTTCTATAACATAATCCTCGTATCATGTCTCAATTCTCAAGTGATAAATATTGAATGCTATAAAGTTTTCATAAATCCACCCTAATGGTGGATTTATGCAGCAAATTCAAGTCATAAGATTTGAGACATCAAGGGAAAAAAAAACATTTTGCAGGAATTATCAAGGACTGTAATATCTTAGAGGTAACATCTCCCATTGGTCAATTTCTGTGTTTGAGTGTCAGTGGCCACTTTACAATTTCTATAAGCTGGCAGTCATCAATATCCATTTTTTCTTCATATAATCTAATAATTATGATATAAGTTGAAATAAACAACACAATCACAGACAATAACCTATAAAACCATCACAGAATTCAAAACTTCGAACACATATGCAAATATGATCATAAGAGATAAAAGTTGGTCAACTGCGGCTAACTGACGTTAAAATGTATAAATGGAAACATTGAATACCAATGATTGAACTTCTTACGACTTATGACTGAAAACTTATGACTTGAAATCGCTGCATGAATCCACCATGAGACTATGATAATATTACCTGAACCAAATTTTTACTGACAACTTCAGAATCATCGAAATCGCAGGGTTTAACATTGGCTCTAGGTCACAGGGTTCGATACAAAATTCCACAAAAAAGTCAACTGAAATTATTCATTCGGTTTTAGTTCTGTTTTGGTTCAGACAATTTCGCAACTAACGTCGAATTGAAATAGTATCTCTGATGTTTCAGGTATGTAGATGTGATTTTGAATTTGATCAGAATAGCTGGCGATTACGTATCTGAAGAAGTATGGTATCGCGTTATACAGATTGTCATAAACAGAGACGAGGTTCAAGGCTACGCCGCCAAAACTGTATTCGAAGTAAGTGTTATCACAGATTAGAAAACCTTACAGATGAGAAACTCCGCCCGTTTTGTTTGATTCACCGACATCCGTTTTCATTGACCATGGACCTTTAAATTCTGCGCATTGCAGTTGCCGGATTGTCGTTGTCACCGCTAGAACTACTGATGTGCAATGTTGCCATTTTAATGCATAATATACAACAATATAAAAGGTATCAGGAATAAGATGGATTCCTCAATGTATTCTGAATGGAGTGTCATATGAAATTCTAATATTTTCAATTTAGCCCATTCATTGTCACCAGGAAAAATAAAACACTATTCAACTATCTGACGATGTAATGTACTCACAAATACACAAAATATGACACATCTTTTATGTTACATAGAGTATTCTGAATTTGAAAAGCAAATCAGGAAGATATATTTGGGAAAAAAAAATAGTAGAAGGCGAATTTATATATTGTTTGGTAAGGTAGGTATATGTTTTATGAAAAATACCTCGAACTTTGAGTAAGAATACAAAAAGTGCTACTTTTATCTTGAAACTTGAAATGTGATAAAGCATAAAATGGTAATATTCTCATAGAAATGGAAAATTTTGTATAAAGTCAATAATAGGTATCTCAATATAGGTTTCGAAAACAATGTAATTTTATATTTTCCAATTTATTTGAAGATGATTTGCAATCTTTATACACACAGTGATGTTTGCCACTGGGAGGTGCACCTTCTCTCTTTGATTCACTCATTGTTAATTCAACACTCGTTTTTTGTCTGAACCACAATTCTACAGTCAGAAACAGATCACTTTTCAAAACACACACACTACACAAAGTCTCTGATCTAAAACTAACATGCATTCAATTTTCATTGTTACTTTCATTTGAAAGAGTAAGGTACCAGAAATGAGTAGCTACCTTGGGATTACTAGGAAACAGGCCAATAATCTTAAATTATAATATACCTATAATCTGAAGCTAATAAACAATAAATATATATTGTATGTACCTAGGTCACAGGTTGTTCATCTGTGCTCGTGATGTGATTATCCCCAAAACCTTTATTACATTTCCTATTGAATTATGGTTTATGGAAAATAAAATATGTTACACATTGTGAGAACATCCGAAATATTGGACCGTGAATCGTGTGAAACGAAAACATTCGTAACATAACCAACAAAATGATGACAACGATGTATTCGATGTAAACAAAACACGCGATCAATATTTTAGCGCCTGCGCAAATCTATGACTGGCCCTTTAAATTAAGCGCTTTCGACATCTCTCTCTGATTTTATTCGCTCTGTCTGACTGTCTCATCTGTAACGTTCTCTAATCTGTGGTGTTATAACGATGGCAACCTATAAATGACATTGAAACATGTGTTCAATTGAAGGCTTTGCAAGCGCCGGCATGCCATGAGAACATGGTGAAAGTTGGCGGCTATATCCTTGGAGAATTCGGCAACTTGATAGCCGGCGACCAACGTTCTTCTCCAGCTGTCCAATTCCAGCTCCTCCATTCCAAATACCACCTCTGCTCCCCAATGACCAGGGCACTGCTCCTCTCCACGTACATCAAGTTCGTCAACCTCTTCCCCGAAATCCGGACCCAAGTGCAGGAGGTCTTCAAACAGCACAGCAACCTGCGTTCTGCCGACGCAGAACTCCAACAGAGGGCCTCGGAGTACTTGCAGCTGTCTATTATAGCCAGCTCTGATGTGCTAGCTACCGTTCTCGAGGAGATGCCGGCCTTTCCCGAAAGGGAGAGCTCCATCCTGGCGGTTCTCAAGAAGAAGAAACCCGGGAGGGTGCCTGAGAACGAGATCAAAGAAAATAAGAGTCCAACACCTGTTGGCAACCACACCAACGAGGTTAACAACATGAGGTGAGATTCAATTGGAAATTGCCTCATGAGGGCCAAGGATGGTAAACTAGAGAAGGATGGTTCATTCAAGCGATTTTTTTGGCCAAAAGGCGTGGCTTCCGAAGGCGCGCGATGACGTAGTCAACGGCCCTGAATTCAAAATTATTAATGCTGAAAATCACTAAATGGGCATTAAAAGTAATTTTACTGTGATGTACCTTTTTATAATCGATACATATTGATTATTGATGGTTATTGGTATCATATGGCTTCAAATATTTGTAATTTTTGTGAACAAAAACTCCTTGATTCACAAAAATTCCTGAATGTCCACCCAGAAAGTAATACATGAGATAATTTAACGTTTACAAAACAGGGAATATACCTATTCCATAAATAGGTAAGTACATAATACCTATACCTTGGAAACAATTTCATATTGAAAATAGAGAAATTTCAATGAAGAATTCATAGGTACTGATGAATGAGGCATGTAATTTTTGTGTGCATATATATTATTCAATGCACAGCAGGTTATTTAAAGTTCATATATTTTGAATTGAAATTGATATACCTACGTATTTTATCAAGTTTAACAATTATCAATGAATGGTGAATATAAAATACATTCTTTAATTTGAATTATGGGTACCTTACATTATAAATAATAGGTATATAAATATATTGACATCAATTTCGATTTTCTTATTAGCTGACTATTCTCTTCATTTATACATTGGACTCTACTATAGATGCAATCCAGGTTGTTTCTTTTATTTGCAGGTTTTTATATCCTCATTATAGCTCGAAGTATACAAAATTCCTGAATCTGATAACATGGAACATCATAAAATAATGAGAATAGGTACTCCTTTTTCATAACACATTTTCATCTCCCCATTTTGTAGATCTCTTTCTTAAATTTGGTTGGACAAATCACAGCTCTGATGTATGCGACTTGTATCAGGATTCACAACATCTGCATGTTCACAACTCGTCCACCTTTTCAAAAAAGTATCCCAAACAAAATCAGTGCCTTTTGGAAATGTGTGGTAAATAATACTGGAATCCTCTTGGTTTTTGTCCAAAAATAGCAAATTTGCTACCTGGCATACTGTATACCTGGCATACGTTTTCCAAGGGAAGTCATTAACTCTTTACTGGTACGCAATTTCATTGGAACATAACTTTGCTATGTGCATATCACTAAATTGTGTGTTGACCTTCATATTTGCCCATTTATACTGGTTTTTGTCATAATAATAGTTTATACAGCCCCTTTTATGTAAAATATTTACGCATCATCGGAACTAAGGAAAAATACGTAACTACTATACTGGGGTCTATAGTGACCCCATACTTGAATAATTCGATAATGATTGATGTTGCTCACACGTGCTTTTAGCCATAAGTTAACCAATGGAAAGCATGCGGTGTTTTTGCCGAGAAATTACCATACTAGTTAAGGGTTAAGTGACTGCATAAGCGCTCGTGAGCGGAAATATTTAAAAAATACTCGCCTCTACCATAGGTACATTGTTGAAAACGAACTCATATTCTCTAGCATGATTGAAAAAAGTTTCTGTGAATGATCTAAGGCATCTCCTCAGGTAGCAGAGAGAGCAAAAATTGTAAATTTGAACCAACCAGAAAAGTTCGAGGCAAATTAGGAATTATGATGGTGCCATGAAATGCTTGAATGTTGAAGATATCAAAATAGGTTTCTTAAACTAAAATAAGTCCGTTGAATTATGGTTGAATGTAAAGCTAAAATAACATTCACTGAAAAAGATAAATGTCAATTGTACTTCATACTCTATGGTAGTTTGAGAAGCACTAGTAGGAAGTGATAAAGTATCGAGTTTTCTTGTCTAGGAACTGCGTTTGTAGACAAAATCTGGTGTGTAATTCGAACGCTAAAGTGTCTTGCCGCTCTCGAAAAATCATCAGATAACTTTCATTTTCGAGCAGCAATCTATCACCTTGCACTCTAAATACACAAATAACTATTTCAGCACTACCTCAGCTGATCTCTTGGGACTGTCTACCCCACCAACGTCTCAACCGAATTCGGGCAACACAGGCGTCCTTCTGGATGTTTTGGGAGACATCTACAGCAGCAAACCATTGAACGACAACACGAACTCTTCCTCGAATAAAAACTGGTTCGTGGACCCCAAAAAGTAAGCGAAATCGCCTCCCTCCTACGAAAAAACGCGCGGTACATCCCATTTGCCTCCAGGTTTGTCTGCAAGAACAATGGCGTTCTTTTTGAGAACGACCTCATCCAGATCGGGGTGAAGAGCGAGTTCAGGCAGAATCTAGGGCGGCTCGGACTGTTCTACGGCAACAAGACCAGCACGCCCCTGACGAATTTCGTGCCCACTTTGTTGTGGCCCGAAGAAAATGCATCCAAGCTGAGCATGCAGATGAAGTCGGTTGAACCTCTTCTAGAGGCGGGTGCACAGATTCAGCAGATGATAAATGCTGAATGTATCGACGATTATACAGGTATTTTGATATATACAGGGTGGCCCACCACATTCGCCTCGGTATTTCTACGAGAAATGAAGAGAGTTAGGGAAAAACTTTTAGCACAGTTATATGTGGGTCCATGAGGAGCATATTCCAAAATTATTTTGAAATATATAGGGTGATCCCCAAAAAAATTACATATCAAAGTTATATTTTTTCTTAAGGAACACCCTATATTTTTTTATATTTTTAGATACTATAGACAAAATAAAGGTGAGTTACTATTATATTTCCCATACTTTAAACTGACCGTTTCTGAGAAATTTTGAGAAATTTAAAAATACAGACCTTAAATTGAAAATTGTTTTCACCCTGTAACGTGTAACGAGCTGCTCGTGATTAAATGTACTGCTTAGCTCAAAGGTTAAAGTCAACTACTACATGAAAATGCAATATTATACAGAGTGGCGAAAAAAATTGCCTCAAAATTTGGACACACATTTAATTAAATAACTTCTTGAAGTTGAATGGAACACCCCGTATTTAGTGGCGTAATTTGACGCAGAATTAGATTCCCTTCAAAACTATATTAGGGTTCCCTATACCTATCTCTTCTGCTTTTCACACAAAAGGCGTTTTTATATTTTACCTATGAGTAATTTTTTTATCTTAAAAATGAAACACACTGTATTGTAATGAAAATGTAATGTATGTAATGAAAAAAGCATTTTTGAAGTCATTTTATCGAAAAATTAAGAATCTTAGTTTATTATTTTAATAAATGCTCAAAATGGTGTCCATTATTCTCGATGCATAGGCGAACTCTTTCTTGAAATGAGTGCTGAACTCTGGATAACATATTTTGCGGTATGGAACGAAACGCATTTCTTATTCGTTATTTTATATCCTGAGGTGTCGTTGGTGGTGTATCGTGAACAATACTTTTGATATATCCCCATAAAAAATAGTCGGGACTTGTAAGGTCCGGAGACCTGGCTTGCCAGTTCTGTGGACCTCCTCGTCCTATCCATCTATTTGAATATTGTCGATCTAATTCGTTTCTAACACGTCTATCAAAGTGTGCAGGAGCACCATCTAGCTGCATCCACATCCGTTGACGAATATTAATAGGTATACTTTCCAACAGCACAGGCAAATTATCCATAATAAATCCGAGAAACATGACGCCGTTTAAGTGACCATCAAAGAAGTAAGGACCTACTACTTGCGTTCCAATTATTCCTCCCCACATATTAACAGACCATCTGTGCTGGTGATCAAGGGTTTTAAAAATATTAGGGTTTTCGTCACTGTTATAGTGAAAGTTATGTCTGTTAACTAATCCGTTGTTATAAAAAGTTGACTCATCGGAAAAAAGCACATAATCAAAAAAACTTTCTTCATCACCAAACTTTTCTAAAGCCCATAAACAAAAATTCAGTCGTCGATCATAATCTTCTTCAAAAAGCTGTTGATGTAGTTGAATGCGATACGGGTGGAATTTGTACTTTTTAATTATTCTTTGGATACTCTGTCTGCTTATTCCAGTTGTTTCACATATTTTTCGCTGACTTGTGTGAGGGTGTTCAACTAGAGATAACATCACTAGATATTCATTTTCCTCATTTCCAGTAACCGGTTCTTGCCGTTCTTGCTTATTATAAGATACACTGCCTGTTCTTCTGAAAAGCTGCAACAACTTTTCCAATGAACGCTTGTTAGGATGACTCCTGTTAGGATACCTTTGGGCATATACTCTTGACGCTAATAAACAGTTTTCTTCACACTCACCGATTATCAAAATCATATCAATTCGTTCTTCCTGGGGATAAGTTCTCATTTTACAATATTTCAAAAAGACAATAATTTTAAACTAGTTAAAACAATGATAATGGTTTGATTAACAAGTTGTCACTGTCAAATACTTTTTGTTTCATAATAATAATTAACGTCATCTAGGCCAGAGCCTACTATTATTAAAAAAAATAGTATAATAGGTTTTATAGGAAATCGTAAATGTATGTTTTTATTGACCCCATATTGTAATTTTGGTATTTATTTCAATATGAAGTCTAATTTGCTAAGAAACAAGCGAATTTAACATATTTCGCCTCAATAATTAAGACACGTGCATCTTCTTATTTTGAAGAATGCTTTAATATTTCAGAAATGGCAATAAATTTGAGTTTTTACATTTGCCTGCATTTTACTTTAGATACACCGTATTTTCAAAAATTTAAACTTCTGCTTCTAGCGACTCTACGTATTCCTTAATAAAAATGTTTTTAAAACGCTTTTTAAGCTTTTCATTACAATACAGTGTGTTTCATTTTTAAGATAAAAAAATTACTCATAGGTAAAATATAAAAACGCCTTTTGTGTAAAAAGCAGAAGAGATAGGTATAGGGAACCCTAATATAGTTTTGAAGGGAATCTAATTCTGCGTCAAATTACGCCACTAAATACGGGGTGTTCCATTCAACTTCAAGAAGTTATTTAATTAAATGTGTGTCCAAATTTTGAGGCAATTTTTTTCGCCACTCTGTATAATATTGCATTAAAAATTTCATGTAGTAGTTGACTTTAACCTTTGAGCTAAGCAGTACATTTAATCACGAGCAGCTCGTTACACGTTACAGGGTGAAAACAATTTTCAAATTAAGGTCTGTATTTTTAAATTTCTCAAAATTTCTCAGAAACGGTCAGTTTAAAGTATGGGAAATATAATAGTAACTCACCTTTATTTTGTCTATAGTATCTAAAAATATAAAAAAAATATAGGGTGTTCCATAAGAAAAAATATAACTTTGGTATGTAATTTTTTTGGGGATCACCCTATATATTTCAAAATAATTTTGGAATATGCTCCTCATGGACCCACATATAACTGTGCTAAAAGTTTTTCCCTAACTCTCTTCATTTCTCGTAGAAATACCGAGGCGAATGTGGTGGGCCACCCTGTATATATAAAATAAATATATATAAAAATTTCCCTAAGGGTAATAACCTATTTAGACCAGGTACCTTGCCACCTGTTGCGCACAATAAACATAAGAAGAATCAGATATAACCTTGTTCTTTAACTTTTTATTATGCTTTGCACGTGCCAGTATTAATTCAATGTATATGAATATCATGGATGTTACATTCCCATGCATATAATTTCAATATTTAAATAATTAATCGTATAAAATGAGTTGTTTCTTTCTTGAAACGCTGAAACTGAGGTTAGGGATGCCAAAACGGAGAAGAATGACAGAACGCTCAGACTAATCAGAACAACATACAAGTGTATATTGTTGGTTGCATAAGGCATCTTAGTAGTACAGTCACAGGTACAATATAGCTATAGCATTGTTGAAGACTTAATTTTCTGAGAATACAATAACGACATATGATCAAAATGTGTCAAAAATTCGCCTTCCGACCATGGTAGAGGACAGGCGGCGTCCTCGAGGTTGGAAGTCAAGTGAATGTTGTGAACGTCTACTGAAACGTGCAAATTAATGAAAATACAACCACAAATGTTAAACTAAGTGAATATTAGAGAAAAACAACAGGTTCCTGTGTCTCTAAGCCGGTAACCAGGCCGGATGACAACGGATTTGTCGGATAAAGGGGCCAAAATAGTATCGAAAAATTGGCACCGAAAGGAGTCAGAAGCATAAACCAATAGAAGAAGAAAATATAGATAAATTATATAAACCACAACAGGGAGGAGGTGATGGATATAATTCCAGACGCATCTTAGGTGCAGCCTCATCCCTATACGAAGTACCTGGGTAAATAACCGAAACGGTTGAGCCCATATTGAAGTAGGAAGGAAGGAAGGAATAACGACATATCTTGTAGATACTACTTTTCTAAAATTGATATTCTGCAATAATATGCATACTATTTTCATAAAACACTGGTTGATTACTAATGCCTGTACATTTCTCATTGAATTTCTTTGAATAAATCAATTATCCAAAGTAAATATGACTACTGAATACCAGGAGTTGTCTTGTACGCCGCCTGAACTACTAAAACTAGCGACAAGTGCTACAGAAAATTTCGCTATAATAATTTACTATTATCTCTGAAATGAGTTTTTGAGGATAACTTGAGGGACTATATTTCCTTATTTTGAAGATTAATTGCTTAGAATCGCCTGTTATTTATATGTCTGTATTCGCTATTCATTGTTGTTCGAGCGAGCATATTTTTCTGCTATTTTTTTAGGAAAATAACACTTATTCTATTCCATTCTAGATGCCCCGAGCATAGTTGTGAGCTTCTTATGTAACAAGGTGCCCCATAAAATAAACATCAAGCTCCCTCTGACCATAAACAAGTTCTTCGAGCCGACAGAGATGAACGGAGATTCGTTTTTCGCTAGGTGGAAGAATCTCGGGAAGTGAGTCTTGTGTGCTAGCAGGGAGCTCTCAATGAATTCATTTGCTTGCCCTTCATTTCAGCACCAACCAACAGAGGTCCCAAAAGATTTTCAAGGCGGTAGCGCCCATGGACCTCCAAGCGGCCAGGGCGAAAATCATGGGATTCGGGATGGCGCTCCTGGATGGCATCGATCCCAATCCCGACAATTTCGTCTGCGCTGGCATCATCCACATGAGATCCCAACAGGTTGGGTGTCTCCTGCGTCTGGAACCGAACAAAAATGCTCAGGTTAGTTTTTTTCTCTCGTATCATGAACTCTCTAGAGCTACCAGATGAGTATTTCGTGAGTTTTTTTCTTACAGATGTACAGATTAACTGTCCGATCAAGTAAAGAGACTGTTTCCGTTGAACTGTGTGATCTCCTAGCTGATCAGTTCTGAATGTCGTGGAAGAAATCGTAACAAATATGTGCATTCCACTTTAGTTGATTAGTTATTCTTGTAAATGACCTTCCCATGTTATTTTGAGATGTGCTGTTTTCTCGTCCAGAAGCTTTATTAGGAGAATCAATCCATGTTCAAATTCTTCAGTAGTACCCGTACAACACCTATTTTCATCCTTACATGGTAGGGAGCCTGATATATTTTTGTATATGATTTGAATATTTATATATTCCTGAGAGGAATATGTTCATTGGGAATCTTACGGATTCAAAAACTGCTGCTACTGTTGAAACTGGTGTAACAATATGCATGTGATGTTTATTTGTTAACTGTAAAATTATTGAAGCATAATAATATATTGACAATATTGATTTTATTTGTTTTAGTCCTGTACATGAATAATCTGCTCATATTTATTACTTCATGCTCTCGAGGAACAATTACTGCATTTTTTTTGGAGTGAAGTAAAATTCTTAATGTATAAGAAGGTGGGATAGTGAGAACAAATTTTTATGCTATAAGCTATTTGAGCTAGGAAATTATTTATTGTGATGGAAAATTAAGACCATTCAGTACACCTCCGTCACAGTAAAATGATTGTACTTGAATAATCATGAGGCAGGTGATTGGGAGGTTTATATGGAAATAAAAAGTTGATATACCGGGTGGCAACCCCAACTTACAATGCATAATAATTTGGCTTTTGTTGTAATTTTCTAACCTAAGTCACTTCTGGTTTTATCAGAAAAGAAGCAGATATTTCTCTTTTCTGGCAGCCCCCGGTATATATCACATAACATGATATAATTTGAGTGGCATATCTTCGAAATCTTTTTTCTTTGTCAGATCGCCAGGTGTCTAATTGACGAATGGTTTTATCACTCGTTTAGTCACTAGAATATGACACTATAACAAGGAGTTTTTGTTTTCGATACCTTACACTGAGTAGCAACATATTCATGTATTGATTTGCTACTAAGATCCGTCTCGTCGAATCAATGATTGTGAATTATTCAAAATTATTGCATAATCATCATTATCTATAAGATATAATAAAGTTATTATACGAGAATGAATAAGTACCAATGACACACTAGATCACACTTAATTGAAGTTTATTTTTTTGTTCTTACTTACCAACATTTATGATAAGTAGTTCGATAGCTGTTTATCATCATTTTTGTAAGCATATCATCTGTTTTTTTCCTACGCTATATGTCGGTGAAACTGTCTGGAAGTCACGAAAACCGAGCCATTGATTACTTCATGATGGAATTTTCAAATTCACAATGTGATTAATACATAATTTTGCATTTATTGTTGATACTATATTACTGATAGGGCTCCGGTTTTGCTGAAAGTGAATATTTTGATCCTATCGAAAGATTGAAAACTAATGGCGAAACGGTTTTCGTGACATCCAACATTATGTAAAATAACACAGTTACATGCACTGTCTCTTAACAGGGTGTTTTATTGATAATTTCAACTGTAGAATTCTAGATTCACAATAATGATATTCAAACCAAATCACTCAGATAACATGTGTTTTATTTAAAAATTTGATAGTTACTTCTTCCCATTACTTGAAAAACTCACTAATAAGCCACATTTTATCAATTAGTGATTTGGGTCAAAAATCAATGATTTGAGACCAGGATTCTACAGTTGCGATATTTCTAGTTATCAATGAAACACCCTGTATATGTTAGAGAAATTGAGACTCAGGTCTACCCAAATATCTCAGGTCTACTGGAGGTGCAACTGCTGCCGAAATAGGTATTTAAGCATTCGTTGCGAATTATATTAAAAATGGATTCAACTTTGTCTATATACTGGGACTGGGTTGACCAGTGTATGTTTATGTGTAGCTGTTGAATATCGCAAATTGATATTATTACCTATATTGTAAAAAGTGTTGTCAGTGTAAGAATGATCTATCTAAATTGGATATCTTTAAGTTGTGAAGGTATCATTATCAGAACATTGAAATTAAAGTTCATTTAATGAATGATTTATTGAATTTCTTAGCAAACTTTTAATTCATTGGTTATCATACTATTCGAATATTTTTTTGTATATGTTGATTGTATAAACAAATAAAATATAAAATAGCGTTTAGTAAAACTCTGTGTATTCATCAGTCTTTACAATCCAAATTATCAGGTATGACTATTGGAGGTGAAAACACGCATTCAACTCTTGAATACAGGAACATTACGTTCGTGGAGCATCGTGTATGCCAGAAAATAGGGCTGTTCGATAAAAAATTAATTCATGGTGAACCATAGCTCAAGCAGTGTTATTAACCCACGTTTTATAGAGAGTATAAACTATAAACCAACCGAAACCATCCCTATTCTAATAAATATTTCTTATTATTCACAACTTGAACCTATTCGAGGTGCGGAAGTACATGCAAATTGCGCGCCTCACTCACTCAAGGGCAGAGATTAGTCATCTAACTTCATATGCTGCAATGTGAACCCGTTCAAACTTCAATGACGTCATCGCGTTATAATCAGTGTTGCCAACTCAAAATCTCAAAATGGGTTCTTTGAAAACACCAGAAAATCACAATTCCTGGTTAAATGAAAAAAAAAATGCGCCGCAGGCGTGGTTTTCTGGTGGTTTACTACGATTTAAACCACTAGATTAACACCAGATAATAGCATAATAGCTAGTTCTATTGGTAAAACTGGAGCGCACTCGGTGTAAGTTTCTGCTTAATCGAAAAAGGTGCTGTGCTAGTGGTGCTACTAATGTAATTTATGTCAAACTAACTCAACATGACGTTGACGAAAATATCGAAATCGTGATCCGTGTCATGCGCATGCGTCAACTATCAATTAGCAGAATGATTAGCAGTGAATCTGTGGCAGAAATCAAATATGGAAGAAATCTTAGAAATAACCAGATTTCCACATGTGTCATGAAAAATTCACAAAAATAACCACCAGCCACTAGATGCAATTTTTTGTCACAAAACGATAACTGAAACCACCAGTTTTGGTGTAAAATCCACTAAGATGGCAACACTGGTTATAATATAAACAAAGATCATATACACACACCTACTTACGTCACTTCCGGGATCATAAGACAACTTATCCTAAGGACACGCACGACGTCACATATGTCTAATTTGTCTACTGACTAGTGACTAGTACTAACTGACACTGACATTTGTGTGACACTTTTACTACTAGAGAAAAATTACTATTGAATAATTGATTTTATTCCACACCTGAACTGGTGGAATTGGCACCGAGAGGAGTCAGATAACCAAGAACTTCAAGAAAAGAAGAAGAAGAAGTAATTTTATTTACCTGATCTGGAGAAATTGGCACCGAAAGGAGCCAGAAATCCAATAAACCAAACAGAAGAAGAAGAAGAAGATTATATAAATTTACCTATGATTTACCTTGAAATTTATAAACACGAAACAGCTGTTGTAGTTGTGATGAGAGGGCAGGGTCCAGAGTCCAGTTGATGAATTTTGTAGTACAAGTTTCAAAGTGTACAATTTTTATTTCAGTTCAGGTTCATTTATAGCTGATAGTTTGCCAGTTCAACGTTCGAATTCCAAATACAAAAATGTTGAGAACAGCTAAAGTTTTGATCCAAAAGCAGAATATTTCCCAAGACGTTATCCTTCGAAGGTATGGTTTTTCTAGATAATTGTTCATTGACCTCAATAAAAAATATTTATTTCAGATGCTTGTCAACGACTGCTGTGAAATTGAAAACTGTTCAAAATACAGATAAATCCACAAAAGTTCCAGTTGAAGACCATTCCTTTGTGATGAATATTTTCAGAGGACAAGTAGAGGCTCGCCAAATTTTTCCATTTCCAAATGTCCTAGATGAAGAGCAAAGAGAAACTCTTCAGACTCTTGTGGATCCCACATCAAAATTTTTTGAGGTTAACAATTTTCTGATTTTTCATTATCACTTGTTGGGTTGAGAAATTTCCAGTTCTTTATTTGAAAAACATCATTATTTTTGTCTCCTAATCATAATATGTCATTTTTCAAAAACTTAGGAAGAAAATGATCCAGCAAGAAATGATTCTGAGGAATCAATCAATGAAAAAACCCTTAAGGGTCTGTGGGATTTGGGAGCTTTCTGTCTACAAGTGCCCCAAGATTTTGGTGGTCTTGGACTGACCAATACTCAGTATGCCAGACTTGTTGAAATAGTAGGAGGAAATGATTTGGGTAAGTATTTTATGGCACCATAGAGGATCAAATGATTAGTGATCCTTTTATTTTAGGTGTTGGTATCACTCTTGGAGCCCACCAGTCAATTGGATTCAAGGGTATACTCCTTTTTGGAAACCCAGAACAAAAGGCAAAATACTTACCAAGGGTGTCTTCTGGTGAATTTGCTGCTTTCTGTTTGACAGAACCATCATCTGGTTCAGATGCAGGATCTATCAGGTAGGTCATACCACAGATTAACTTGCCAAATATAAGTGAAAAAATTATGAATATTTGTTTGAAGTATAATGTACAGAACTCCTGATTAAATGGGTGATGCTAGACTAGATTTGGTAAGGCTTGACCTATACCAGTCAGGGATGAGGGATAAATATGTTTTATCCAATTTTTTTTTTTAAATAAATTCTATGAATAATTTCATAACTGCTTTTGGAAAAAAATGGCTGTAAACATGGAATATCTATTAAATTGATTAACAATAAATATTTTCTACTGCCTTTTTTTGACATATTCTTGAAATTTATTTTTGCAGTGTGCATATGTAGAGTGAAATTAGATCAGAAGTTGGACCAGTTGCCGCGAGATGTCGACACTTTGTTCACTAGAAAATACTTCATAATACAAGCATTTGCACCTGCTCTACTTTGAAAAATCATGAAATTGGTCGGATTTCCGCATATCCTAATTTCAGCAGACATTCAGCTGTTCAAAATTATTCCTGGATTATACATCATTATGAGAAAGAAATGAGCTTGAATAATTATAATTCATATTGGCATTTTATTTTCAATACAAATTTGGTATGTCAATGGTCATTTTCAATATTTCTATTAGGACCAGAGCAGAATTGTCACCAGATGGCAAACATTACGTACTCAACGGCGCAAAAATTTGGATCAGTAATGGAGGATTGGCCGAAATCATGACAGTTTTTGCTCAAACACCAGTGCTCGATGAGAAAACAGGAAAAACCAAGGACAAGGTATCTGCGTTCATAGTGGAACGATCATTTGGTGGGGTGACGAATGGGCCACCCGAGAAAAAAATGGGCATCAAATGTTCCAACACTGCCGAAGTAAGCCGAAATCGAGGTGAACCGGTTCTTACTTTGCGGTACAATAATCCTATCTCAATACCTCCAGGTGTACTACGACAACGTGAAGATACCCGTTGAAAACCTCCTTGGCGGTTTGGGCAACGGTTTCAAAGTCGCCATGAACATCTTGAACAATGGCCGTTTTGGTATGGCTGCAGCTCTTTCCGGAACAATGAAGGCGTGCGTGAAAAAAGCCGTTGAATTCGCGACACAGAGAACACAGTTCGGACAGAAAATAGACACTTTCGGGAGCATCCAGGAAAAATTGGCTCGCATGGCCATGCTCCACTACGTCACCGAGTCAATGGCTTACATGATCTCCGGAAACATGGACAGTGGATCACAGCATTATCACTTGGAAGCCGCCATCTCCAAGGTGAGTTCGGAAAAAAATCATTTCTTATTTGTTCTTCTTCTGACTGGTTAACAAAGAAGCCTTTGACGCTCTCCAATCTCAACACAGAAATGACTTTTTTCCGAAGAATGACAGCATTCGCGTTTGTGAGCGGAAATATTGAAAAAAGGATCGCCTCCACTATTGGTATATTTTTGAAAACGAATTCATATCCTCTTGCATGACTGAAAATGGTTATTGTGAATTATCAAAGGCATCTCCTCATGTAGCAGAAAGAGCAAAAACTGTATCTTTGAACCTCCTACCAGAGAATTCAAGGAAAAGTATGAATTATGATATTATAGCATATGTGACATGAAATGCTTGAATGTTAATGATATCAGTAAGTAGCCTAAACTTGTTGCATTTCTCAAAGAACATCAGTCTGTTGAAGGTAGATATATTAGACAATTATTCGTTTATAACCTACTAATAACACAATTTCAACATCAGAACGAACTCAAAACCTATGATCATGGTTATGAAACAAGAAAAAAGAATAAATATACCACCCTATATGAGCAAGAGATTAGGTCAAAATTGTTATCAGTATCTGGCCCCAAAAACTTTCAATATAATACCTGATGTCATCATTGAATATATTCAATCAAGAGGCGAATAAATTCAGGGAGCTACATCTAAGAAAACAGAAAAAAAAGTACTATAAAGATTGATATTCATAAATTCATAGAAGAATAATAACTAAAACTGAGGCTACTCTAAATGAAAAAATATATAATGTAATTTTAACATTCGTAATTATCAATATAGGCCATAGTGTCTCGTCTCAATATAAAATTTCTGTGGCAAAATAAATTTCGGTTTGATGCCAAGGGGTAGGGGAGTTGAAAAAAAAACTGAAATTAATAAATAATGTCATGTACCTGAATTCCTTGTTTATACTCGCATCAGATAATATGTGTAAGTTATACAATAATAAATTTAAAGTTACCGTGTTCATTATATTTATATTTTTATGTGATTTTAATTCACTTCATTCATTATTATTTTGTTTATTAATTATATATTAATTTTATTTATATATTTTATATTTCCTCACACACAAACAGATCTCTGAACTTACGAACAGAGACTCGTTTCGTGAGTATTGTGTTTATTCAATATACAGGGTGTTTCATAATAAATGCGCAGGATATGATAGCTCTTTCAAAAATATGAAAAAAAGTTTCTATTGACTTACCCTCTAAAATGCATCATTTTCGACATACAGGGTGTTGAATTAAAAAAAAAATCGTTTTTGCGAATATTTCTGGAACCGTTTATCGCACAGAAAACAGATTTTGTAAGCATTTTCTACTCATAATAAGCTATGTTTTGGGCTGATTCGTTATTTTTTTAAATTTATAACGGCGGACATTTCCAACACTTAATTTAACTAAGTATGATTTGTTTTTTTTTTTATTTTGCAAATATGAAGTTAACGTTTGGTTTTGTTATTTGTTCTAACGTTTCAATAAATTTTGTATAATTATGAAAAAAAATATTTAAAAAAATTGACCATGTTTTTCAACATGAGAGTTGATTTTTCTTGAAAACGGTCAACTTTAGAGCTTATGAACAGAAGTACCTTTTTTTGTGTAGAAAACATTCGCGGTTTAAATAGGTGGCTCAAAATTGTACTTTTTCCAGTGGCGTAAAAGTTGGAGGAAATAACACCCACTACCCCTTCAAAATCTTCACCAATTATGAATTTAAAAAAATAACAAATCAGCCCAAAACATAGCTTATTATGAGTAGAAAATGCCTACAAAATCTGTTTTCTGTGCGATAAACGGTTCCAGAAATATTCGCAAAAAACGATTTATTTTTTTTAATTCAACACCCTGTATGTCGAAAATGGTGCATTTTAGAGGGTAAGTCAATAGGAACTTTTTTTCATATTCTTGAAAGAGCTATCATATCCTGAAGTCCTGCGCATTTATTATGAAACACCCTGTATATGCATGTATAATCAATATTTATTGTATTATTTTATCGATGAATAAACCACTATCTATTTAATATGAGTTCGTTTTCAACAACATACCAAATATTTCCACTCACGAGCACAAATGCTGACTAAATGACATTCCTCGAAAAACTTCAAGTTTGTGAAAGCGTCAAAGGCAACGTTGTTAACCGGTTGTGGAAAAAAAACAATCATCATCAATTCTCCTCCTAGTGCTTCGCTTCCGAAGCAGCCTGGTTCGTCTGCGACGAAGCCATCCAAATCATGGGCGGAATGGGCTACATGAAAGGCTCCGGTTTGGAGAGGGTCATGAGGGACCTGAGAATTTTCAGGATATTCGAGGGGACGAACGACATCCTCAGGCTTTTCGTGGCCTTGACTGGCATTCAATACGCGGGGGCGCATCTGAAAGAGCTGCAAAACGCGTTCAAGAATCCAACTGCCAACTTGGGACTCATATTCGAGGAGGCGTCCAAAAGGATGGTCAGAAAAGTGGGGTTGTCCAGTCCACCCGCAATGGAACACCTAGTGCACAAGGACCTTTCAAGTTCGGCCAATTCGGTGGCCAAGGTCAGTATGCGCCATGAAAAAATCAATGAGTTATCTACTGTGCAATAGATAGATAGATAGATAGATATTTATTCATATAAAATTACAAGAATTTTACAGTTGTCACACATGTATCAAAACAATTATATATCTAAAATTCCACATTAAAAACTACAAAACAATCACCGTAGTGAAGAATAAGAACAAAAATAAAAAGAAAGGATTTGAATTTAAATATCCAAATCACATGTACAGGTCGGCATGTGCAGGAGGAACTCCTCAACTGCATTAAAACAATGCATCATTAATATGTTTTGGATTTTTTTATGAAATTTATTGTAAGTTAAATTCTTATAGCAGTGTGGTAAGGCATTGTAGAGCTTCACGCTAATATATCTATATGTATCTTGTGTTTTCTTTATTCTGCAGAAAGGTATGCAAATTTTATTATTGTTCCTAGTTGGATATGTGTGTATGTTACTATGCAGCATAACTCCATCATTGAGGTATTTTTTATGAATGAATAAAAGACACTCCATGATATAACAACAGGGCAATGGCAGAATAAATAATTTTTGGAATAGAGGTTTACAATGGTATCTAGAACTACTAAAACTCATGATACGTATCACTTTCTTTTGTGCAATAAATACTTTTTCTGTGTTTCTACTGTTTCCCCAGATTAATAGCCCATATGTTAGTAAACTATGAAAGAGAGAGAAATAAACCATCCTTAAATGCTGAATGTCTAGCTGAAATCTCAACTGTCTTATTCCAAATGTAGCTTTCGCTAAGCGCTTGCACAAATCTTGTGTGTGGAAAACAAAATCTAACTTTGAGTCCAAGTAAATACCTAGGAGTTTGACTGGCTCATTGTGATGACTAGTTGTTGTAGAAAAACATATGTTTTTAGTTTTGGTTTCATTTAGAGTCAGATAATTGATTGTGAACCAGTCTTTGGATCCTTATTGGTTGCCCAAAACAATGTTACATAACTGAGAGTCAAAGTAAACACATCCAATGCTGATATTGTAGTGTTCGAAGATCATCATCATAATTTCATGAATATTTTTTTACATGAATGGACTTTCCCCCCACATGTTTGAAATATTTTTCGGCATCTGTCACAAATGTATTTGCACAGATTAGAAAACCTTACAGATGAGACAGTCAGACAAAGCGAATAGAATTAAAGAGAGATGTCGAGAGCGCAACATTTAAAGGTCCATTCATAGACATGCGCAGGCGCTAAATTATTGATCGCGTGTGTTGTTTACATCGATTACATCGTTGTCATCATTTTGTTGGTTATGTTACAATTCACGATTCAATATTTTGGATGGGTTTATGTTCTTACAATGTTCAACATATTTTCCATAAACTATAATTAAAAGTAATAAAGTTTCAGAGGATTATCACAGCACACATTAAACAATCTGTGACCATAGGTCATTATCTGGAACGTGAATCAGGTACAATAATATGTTTATTGGTAATCATCACTGTCTATATAAATATTGCAAATCATCTTCAAATAAATCGGAGAATATCAAATTACACTGTTTTCCAAAGGACGAAAAATTGTGAGAACTTATATTGAGGGATTTTATTGACTTCAATCGAACTTTTACATTTCATGAGAATATCACCATTTTTGCTATAACTATACTGATATCACATCTCAAGTTGTGGAATTTAGATTCTGATCATTTATCAGATAATTGAATCGTGTTTTATTTTTCCTGATGACAAAATATTTCAATTTTATCGTAAAATTCATTCAGAATTCATCTTATTCATAATAGACACTTATTTCTGATGACAACTTTCTCATAATAAATCACTCAGAAGTATGTAACCTTTCATCACAGATCTTTTATATCGGTGTTGATTATGCAATACCAAAATGGCAACATTGCACAACCGTACGACTATACGGCAACTGCGATGCGAAAAATTTAAAGGTCCGATGTTAATGAAAACGGATGTCGGTACTTCAAAGAAAACAGGCGGAGTGTCTCATCTGTAAGGTTTTCTGATCTGTGGTATTTGTTTGCACTAAAATGTTTTCGAATTTGCAGAGCATCGATCTTTTCGGGCAATCAGTGGAAATGGTGTTGATCAAATATGGGAAGAATATAGTGAACGAGCAATTTATTTTGAATAGGCTCGCATCTGCCACATTCGACATTTACACCAGTACTGCAGCCCTTTCCAGGGCTAGCAGGGCTCTTGAAGAGAACTCGGAAACTGCAAATCATGAGAGATTAATGACTGAAGCTTGGATACATGAAGTAAGGAAAACCACTGATCCGATGTTTTCTTGTGATCCTGCTATTTGTTGCATTCAATTGACGTTAAATTTGTTTTCAGGCATCTGAAAGGGTAACTGCAAACTTGAAAGCTATTGCTTCGGGTAAGAGCTTGGATACATTCTCGAAGATGAGTATAATTTCCAGAAATGTATGTGGAGCAGAAGGGATAGTACAACTGAATCCTCTGAAGTTTTGAGTTAGTTTTTATTTATTGTAATTTTTATTTTGTTTGGTTGTTTTAACCCAGAAAAGATCGAATTCATCACCACAGTGATTGAAATTATTGGATTTATATATACATGCCTTTATTTTTTATGTGTACTTACCAATGGAGTACATTACCATTATGAAAGACCTGCGAATGAAATTTTTTTCATTATTCAAATATGCCTGGAAACTCAAGAGTGGAAAAAATGTTATATTTGATAATGTTAATAAATGTATTTTTTAATCTCTGTTTTTTTTCCTACCTACTTACCAGATAGCTCCCTCACAAAATGCCATATCTATTTATTGTATTGTAAGAAACTGAGAAGTTAAATCTAATGTGTGATGTGATTGATATTTGCTGATCTTGGACTGGAGCTTGACAAGCCAGAAATTCAGGGCCCCCTTAAGGGCTACTGGCACCTGTGTGCATCAAAGGATTTTGGCGCCCCTTAAGACATCATATTTTTTTGTAGATTAAAATATCAAAATGAAACCAAACATAATATAATCATAAGAAGATAATTCAAAATAAATACTTGTTCACACCCATTTTAAAGCATTTACTTAATTGATGGGATACACACACATTGTTCAGCTCAGACAATATTTCTTGAAGCATTGTCAATCTTAAATAATTTTTAATGATTTTCAACTTTGAAAAAGATCGCTTGCCAGAAGGTGCCGAAGCTACGAATACAGGCAATGTCAGAAGAATTCCTGGTGAAATGCTTACGTTTGGAAGGATGGAAATTAAATTGTTTCAAAATATATATTGTGAAATACTTAAGAGGTCAGTATCATCAGGTAACAAACAACATTAACGCTTCAATTTCATTAAAAAAATCATTGGAGTCTATATCCTGATCTGTCAGTAGTTCTTCAAGAACAAAACAACGTTTTGAAAGATCGCGATTGTTTTGCAAGATGTGCTTTAAAAATCCAACAATTTTTTCCCTTTCTTATTGTAGCCTCAGATTCTTTTGCTCGCGAAACTTCGCCCCTGAAGATCTCTTTCTTTTATCCTGAAAAAACAAATAAATAATTAGAACTCATGGAAATAAGGAATTAACTTTCAAAGTGAGCACAATAATAAGCACCAAGTTTGCATATTTGACTAAAAAGAGGTTTTTGAACCCTTTCAGAAATAAAGGCAGACAAAATATCAAACTGATTTGATCCTATAGTCCTTAAAAAACCCTACAAAATGTTTTTTAAAAAAGATCGATAGTATAAAAATTGAGCAAGTTATGAATAAAAAATAATTACAACCAGCATCCTATAAAGAGTTAATGTTGATAATATAAAGTAGGGAACACTTACCATTTTATAAAAATCAAACCGTTGAAATCGCAGTCCCGGTTCAAAAACTTTTATTTCAAAATTAATTTTTGTTGTTGTTTTCTTTTATGCTATTTATGACCCTGGGTTTTGGCGCCCGTGTGCATTGCAAACTTTGCACATATGGTAGCGGGGGCTCTGCAGAAATTTTATAGAAACTAAAAAGTGCGAAGATTTAATTCTACAGATTTCTTCTGTAAAATCTTCAAGGTGTCTGAAACAGTCAAACCTCCTTCCGCTAGATGCTGTGGAATTCCAACCTCTAACCACAGATCAGTTACCACGGCGGCGCATAGCTTCTCTCAAGATTGAATAAATAAATGAATTAATGAAAGCAGGCGAAAAATAGATTCGACAACACATTCTCCACTGATCGACTCGAATTAATTGTTTATTACATATTCGTTACTGGTGGCGCCACCTATCGTTTAGAGAAAATATTTCTAGACGATATTGCAACAATTGATATGGCGTTGATTGAAACTACAGTAGAGTCACTGTAATTGAAACGATGACGTTCAAACGATAACTTGTTACGAGAAAACCATGATAGATGTCACTATATTGATTCTATAAGAATAAAGGAATTAAAAATATTGACCAATGCCAAATAATTATTCCGAATAAGTAGATAGATAGGTATGAACTGGGGTGTTTCTAGCAGCAATGCGAAGTATTGCATAATGTTTGCACTAATCTAAAAATCGAATTCAATTTTTTGCATTAGGTATAGATAGTGGATACTCAAATACCTGCTCAATATAGTTCTACTGCGACTATAGCTATTTTCTTAATAACCACAGTTATTGAGTTAATTATTGAACAAATTTCGAATTGTTGCCTCTCTCAATTCCGAATAATAATAATAATAATAATATTTATTTGCATTACCATAAAACATAATATAACATTTCCAACCCAAATTTAGATGTTATGCAAAAAGGAGCTGAAAACAGTGAGATTTTTTCAACATCGAAAATTCTTAATTGTATCACAAATATATAACATCGCAATGGCCGATTGCTTCACCAGAGATAATGATAGTGATTTCATCAATACCGACTGAAGGTTTATCGGTAGTTTTATTGACTATGATACAAGGTGAAATTGAAAATTTTCACCTTTCACAAACACCTTTTGTATCTTAATATATATATATCGGCCATTCGGAAAAATGGAAATGAATTCGTATACATACAGTGTTCTTTATCCCGTAATTTCCACGGTATAATCTCTCTCTCTTTCTTTCACAGGACTATATATAATAGATAATTTTCAAATTTCACGATTCTACCTGGAAATGGGTGGTTTGCTAGAAAAATGAGAATCGTCCAGTTATTCAAAATCAGGGTGGGCTGTGAAAGTTTTGTTTATGGCATGGTTTGCTTCTCAAAAAAGTAGGGCTTCGATATGAAAACCGCACTTCTTCATCTTCAAAGACAACTGACATGACTCTCAAAAACGTATTAGATATTGAACACACGTAGTGGGCTAGTTTTATTAATTTTAAGCCCCCTTCCCTCTTTATTATCTTTAGTTTTAATCCAATCGGAAAAAATCTGAAACCGATTATGTATACTTTTTTTCACTTTTTTATGTATTAACAGTGTTGCAATTCAAGTGAAAAATATTTGTACCTATACAGGGCGCGTAACTCAAGCATGGAGATCTCGATATTATATCATAAGATGCAATACGATGTCATTCAAATAGGGACAAAAGTTTAGTTGGTTTTCAAGATTCCGACGAAGAACTGAATATTTTACGATTTCCATATTTATTAGGTAAGTATTTCTTCGAAAAAAAAATCAATCGAAACACTGTCTAAACAGTTTTTTGTGAGAAATTCAAAAATAGTACTGATTTTGTCTATATTATAGTACCTATTTCAAGAAAACGAACACTAGTCAACGTTCTCTCAGAGACCCCATATGTTAGATTTTATATTTTTGAATACAGTTTCTGCTTTAGTTCCGTTGATGTATTTCAATTACGAGCGAAAATGCGAAATAAATATACATTTTCGAAGATATAGTCTCGGAAACAAATGCACCAAGTTTGTTTGATCCTTATTTTGAAAAGTTATGGTAGATGCAGTTTTTATGCTGGAAGTTCACAGTTGTATAGATTACAAGAAAGATGCCATTCGCAAATAAAGAATGGTGAGATATGACCATTCTCACACAAAAAGACGCAACTTTGTTCTAATATGAACGATATTGAATTTGGCAAGCTCGAAACACGGGGAATCTGAAAAAAAAACACTGCATGTGTTGTTATACCACTGCATATTCGGGAAAACAATATATCGGATTTTCCAATTTTTTGTTCACGTTGATAAAAGTAGCCCCCCGTACATATCCCAAAATATTCGGTACCCATCATGGATGAATGGATGATAATCCAAAGTGTCAAAATAGGAAAGGAAGACAAAGTGATGGAACGAATATATATTACTTCCCCTTTCCGTTGCAAAGGGGGAAAGTCTATATAAGCCCAATGGTTATTAAATTTTAAACACAACTATTGAAAGAACCATTTGACGCTGAAGGATATCCTTTATTAGAGTCAATAAACACTTCATTCGCCACCCAGCCATATTGTAATGTGATAGTGAGTGCACCGAAGGATCGAAATTTAGATGAGCTAAGTAGGAGTAATTTTGATTTCTGAATTTTATCAGCTAATTGTGTTTGCTCAACAATTGCCTGCACAATACGCAGAGGATAGAATAGAATATAGTTCAGTGCCTGCTTTGATAGTCTGGCAGTTTATACAAACGTCCTCAGGTTGTGCGTAAAAACGACAGGACGAGATCGTGTGGGTTTGGACGGATCCTTGTGGCAGCATCAGTTCGTTCCTTCAGCTGTGAGTGGTTTCAGTGACGGTGGTTCCAGAGTGACTGAAAGAGGGTACTTCAGCAGCATTTGGTCTATTGGTTCGTATGTAGATTTACGGTTTTACGCGGGAAAATTTTGGAAAATTATTATCTTCGTTATCATTATCTCTACCATCGCCACAGACATCTTAGCAACTAGATGATCAACGATCATCCCCCTAACACGTTCTTTATCTTCATCAGAGAAAAACTGTTTCGTTGAACATTTCTGGGGCAAAAATTTGTGCAAAACCTCTGGAATTCGAATAGGCCTAATAATACCTTGTATTCCGAAAGCAGAACGTTTAACAATGCGATTTTACTTATACAAGGTTCCTGTCTGAAAATAGTCAAAATTGAAGGTTCACGACATCCAAATGATTTTTTGCGCTCTTCCAAATCTATGAAGAATAAAAACAAGGACATTCACATATAATTCGCGTTTATTCGATCAAATTCTAATTATCGTTTCGTTTTTCTTCAAAAATCTGTTCAGATATTTGAGAAATGAGAAAAATTGTTAGATTGGTTATCATCCCTGCTTTGGCTAGTTGAAGATATTTTCGGATCTCTATACCAGGTGTCAAGAGCCAACCTGGCCAAATTCTTGGAGAACTGTGTGATTTTAATTTTCCAGATGGCAGTTTTGTCATGAGCTGACGATAGAAGAGCATCAAACACATAGAAAAACTTACAAAAATGACTGACCGAAAGGGAGAAATGCAAGAATTTGATGAGAACGCGTTCAAACTAAACCGCCACGAAGACGTTGAATTGCTCGCCTTAACCAACATGCCCAACCTAGTCAACCAAATACCCTATCAAAAAAATTCGATGTCCCACAACCTGGAAAGGGGGACATGGGGCAGCAAATTAGATTTCATATTGTCGGTGGTAGGCTTGGCTATAGGCTTAGGAAACGTATGGCGATTTCCATACTTATGTTATAAAAATGGGGGTGGCGCATTTCTGGTCCCATATTTTATAACCCTGATCCTAGCCGGCATACCCATGTTCTTCATGGAGCTAGCTTTAGGCCAGATGATGACCATAGGTGGACTTGGTGTCTTCAAAATAGCACCAATTTTCAAAGGTAAGTCGTTTATACGTCACAGTCTATAAAAAAAATCGAATAAGCAGTATATTTTTTCATTGGTACTGGCACTTGATTATTCCTACATCATCTTCCGTCTTTTAGGTATTGGATATGCAGCTGCAGTAATGTCATGTTGGATGAACATATACTACATAGTTATCCTAGCATGGGCCATCTTCTACTTTTTTATGTCCTTGAGATCTGGTAAGAAATGAAAAATATCTACCCCAACATTAAGTCAAAAATAAACGTTCCATCAGAGCAAACAAATTATTCATAGTCGAAATACATCATTATACAATGATGGACCAGCCTACGCATATTTATTGAATTAAAGACCGGGACAATCAGATGAATGTAGGTTAGTCTTGAGTGACTGGACTGACCCCCTCACCGATATCCGAATGCTACATCGAAGCAGGCGAAGTTGCCTCAGCGACACTTTCTGAAAGGCCTTTCTTGCAGATGTGCCTTGGAGATCATGCAACAACTATTGGAACACGAGATATTGCGTGAATCCGTACGACAGGAAAAGCCTGACCTGCTGGGACAAATACAACTCGAGCAACACGTTCACCAAGTTTTGTCAGGTCAATCAGTACAACGTTTCTATAAACGAGCTCAGCGATCCTGTCAAGGAGTTCTGGGAGTAAGTGGATGAATGTAATATATACATACTTTGCAAACCAAGGTGCTATATGTTCAGTGGACCAGGAAAGACAACTCCAGTGGTGACTTATTGAAGAAGATTCCGGGGTCTGTCTTTTTCAGATTCACTGGAAATTGTAACTTATTACTATAATGAAAGAGTTTATTGAGTAGGAAAAGCCTGAAATAAATGCAACAAACATACAGATGTGAGGAATTTGAGATAAACCAAAAATGTGAACACGAAGACATTATGCAGCATCAAAAAAAGTCTATGATTACCATCAACACCAACTTGAATAACAACTAACTCTTGGTAGTGAATTATCAGTTTATATTGTGGTCAATTGTTTCAAACGCCGTTTTTGAATCCAACAAACTGCATCAGACGAAATCCTTATTGATTCAACATGAGGAGATTATATCTTTCAAAATAATCAAAGAGCCCCGAAGCCAAAACCCATCTCGAAAGAATACCTATCATGATAAAAACGACATAAGGCTTTATTGTCGTCTCAATCTGAAATCATGAATGATTTCTCATGCTGTAACTGGTTCAATCAAGAATTTCACTGCGTTTTGGATGGTCAAACATTTTTTTAATCCACGCAGCTCCACGAATAAAATTCGGTTTGAAGTAAGTAGCGAGCTATAGATTGGGTTAGCACTTTCAAATCAGCAAATGACATTGTTGACAACGTCCTCCAACCCAGATAACACGAAAACCTTTTAAGGATCTTCTGAGGCGGTCACATTAACGTCCTCAACACGTCGAGAGGCTTTCAAAGAACGTCCCTAGGACGTCCTCCTGTTATACCATTTTCCACGTTCAAATAACGTCTCAGAAGATCCCCACTCCAGTTATGCCTTTTTTGAGTTTTTATTATTCTCAGAATGACTTTTGATCATATCTGAGAACTAATGAAAATGAAAAAAAAAATAAAAAAATCAGCGCTATCATGGCATAAAAAAAATCAGCGCTATCATGGTCACCCAACCAAATCCTAGCCACTGCTGTCGTTGCTTGACTTTTGTGATTCAACTTACCTCCTCATTGCAATGTCGCTATTCCGTGAACTTATTTTATGTTTTACTTTCAATGTGATTTGAACAACAATTATTTTCATGGATTTTTATTACTAAAATTGGAATACTTATTTTTTTTTTCAATAATAATGGACAAGATAATTTTTCTTGATATTTATAGCTCACTTCTAAATTGGGAAATTCATATGGAGTGGAGAAAACCAACCAATATCGAATAATTAAAAATTAATTCAATAATAAAGAACGCTTCGTCTGATTTTGATAATTTGTAACTCGATTTTAGAAAATATATATGTATATCTATCTCGTGACTTGGAAGAGATGAAATTTACATAAAAATATTTACCTTTTTCAATTATTTTTATGAGTAGAACATACTATCCGGTCAATTGCTCCTAACTTCACATGAGTACCTATACATATTTAAAAACGAAAATATCATCAGAATACATCCATATAGGCCCACACAATACACATATCCACATCCCCAGGCTGCCGCTGAAAAGACTAATGTGGGACAATTATATCGAAAATTCTGAGCCTAGTGACGTTATCAGGATGTAGAATATAGAACATCCTCCTACAGTCTTTTGGCGACTATTAGAGGACGTACTTAGGCCCACACATATCTACATCCTCAGGCTGCCGCTCGGAGGACTAATGTGCGACAATTATGTCGAAAATTCTGAGCCTTGTGACGTTCTCAGGATGTAGAATATAGAACATCCTCCTACAGTCTTTTGGCGACTATTAGAGGACGTCCTTAGGCCCACACATATCTACATCCTCAGGCTGCCGCTCGGAGGACTAATGTGCGACAATTATGTCGAAAATTCTGAGCCTTGTGACGTTCTCAGGATGTAGAATATAGAACATCCTCCTACAGTCTTTTGGCGACTATTAGAGGACGTCCTTAGGCCCACACATATCTACATCCTCAGGCTGCCGCTCGGAGGACTAATGTGCGACAATTATGTCGAAAATTCTGAGCCTTGTGACGTTCTCAGGATGTAGAATATAGAACATCCTCCTACAGTCTTTTGGCGACTATTAGAGGACGTCCTTAGGCCCACACATATCTACATCCTCAGGCTGCCGCTCGGAGGACTAATGTGCGACAATTATGTCGAAAATTCTGAGCCTAGTGACGTTCTCAGGATGTAGAATATAGAACATCCTCCTACAGTCTTTTGGCGACTATTAGAGGACGTCCTTAGGCCCACACATATCTACATCCTCAGGCTGCCGCATGTGCGACAATTATGTCGAAAATTCTGAGCCTAGTGACGTTATCAGGATGTAGAATATAGAACATCCTCCTACAGTCTTTTTGCGACTATTAGAGGACGTCCTTAGGCCCACACATATCTACATCCTCAGGCTGCCGCTCGGAGGACTAATGTGCGACAATTATGTCGAAAATTCTGAGCCTAGTGACGTTATCAGGATGTAGAATATAGAACATCCTCCTACAGTCTTTTGGCGACTATTAGAGGACGTCCTTAGGCGAATGTGTGTTATCTGGGAAGGTCCTCAGGCCGATTCGAGCTGGCCCTCTGAACATCCCTTCCATCCGCAGGAGAAGAACCCTCCAGATCTCCGAAGGCATCGAGCACGTGGGCTCCATCAGATGGGAGCTAGCCGGCACCCTGCTCCTGGTCTGGATCATCTGCTACTTCTGCATCTGGAAGGGCGTCAAATGGACCGGCAAGGTAGTCTACTTCACGGCCCTGTTCCCGTACGTGCTCCTGAGTATCCTGCTGATCAGAGGCATCACCTTACCAGGAGCCATGGAGGGCATCAAGTTCTACGTGATGCCCAACTTGGACAAGCTCTGGGAGTCCGAGGTGTGGATCGACGCAGTCACCCAGATATTCTTCTCGTACGGTCTGGGGTTGGGCACCCTTGTGGCTTTGGGCAGCTACAACAAGTTCACCAACAACGTTTACAAGTAACTGGGAGATCTCTTGTTCGTGGGGGTGCTGCAACTGAGTTGTTTTGTTTTTCAGGGACGCCCTGATTGTCTGTTCTGTGAACTCGAGCACCAGCATGTTCGCTGGATTCGTGATCTTCTCTGTGGTGGGTTTTATGGCCCACGAGCAACAGAGGCCTGTTGCTGACGTTGCTGCCTCAGGTGAGTTCTGATCCGAATATTACCCCGAGCTTTTCGTGAGGTTGAAAATTGCAAGAATGTATAAAATGTTTTATTTCTGACAGTGACATCATAAGCTTATACTCCCTCTTACCTTTTACAGGTGAAAATGATACAAGAAATGCTTATAAACGTTTATATGTAATGAAAACTAAGACATATTTTCCTTATTCACGTCATTACAAATAATAAATGTACAATTTATTTATTTACCAGTTCTTCAAAATATGCCAGAAAGACAGTTTCGTTGGCATCTTTTGACATAACATTTCTCTGTGTCAGCCACTTCAGATATAAGTTGTATTCTTTTTGATATAGGGCTTCACTTTTCGATGGAAGTAGATTGTCTTGCTTTTTCCGCTTTTTTTTATAATATCCTCCATTATATCAGAAAAAGATCGTCGATTTGTGGTAAAAAATAAACACGTTTTTAACGAAAAAACATTGATTGATAAAGAAAGATTGCTTATAAACATGTAACATAGCGACAACCTAGCAACAACCAACAATGCTACAATCAACGCTACCTAATTCAAATATACCAGAAAGGTTATGAATTTAAACATTTATTGCGTTCTGAATATGGACATATTGTTATGAAAATCGGTCAAAAATAAAATTATCTATGTACCACGGGAATTATCGGGCCAGAGGCCCTCGGGACGCAAACTTTGCCATCGGTAATTAAGGCCCTCATAATTCCCTTAATACATAAATAACTATTTTGGGTGAATTCGAAGAAAATTCAGATTCGAGTGACGCCTGATCATGTACAATGTATAAGATGTATTCTGAACTGATGTTGCTTAATTCTAACAGTCTCTATTGAGATGGATATCGAAGGGTCTTTTCATCAGTCTGAACGTAATGAGCAGGAACAATTTCAAATAATGATATGCTTCCGTTCTAATTAGTGATACCACTTGGATATTAGCCTCAATGCACGTCCCCCCTTTATCAATGGAATACGAGACGATATAATATACAGTAGAGATCAAAAAACAGTATCACTTGGAAAACCTCTGGAACATTGTATGTTTTCAGGAATATGAGAATTTGTTATCTATTGTTCAAGCAAATGTGAAAATGTTTCGAATTTTTTTTTCAAATATGGCAAATCAACATTTTGGTGTGCACATCAGGGAGTTCTTTAGTTAAATTAGATTTTTCCCGTAAGTTTCAGCTCACATGAGAAAAAAGCTTTGTTGAGGGAACTGATTAGTGGGGTAGTAGTGGGTAATCCATTATTATATAAATAATTAATTTAGTGATAAAGATAAAGAGTCATCAAACATATTTCTTTCCCATTATGAGTATTTTCTCAGGACTTAGTCACATCACCTGGTGACGTAACATTTTCAGAAAGAAATGGAATATTTTTGAATTACAACGGTAGATTTTGGAAAAATCATCAATTGAAAACATTTCTAAAAAATTATCATCGTACATTTCTGAAGTCACAAATTCATGTTTTTGATTTTTGAAAAAAATGTACTATATAGTAGGTATACTGGTAGAATCTCGGGTATAGAATTCAATGCAAACAAAACACAAGCATGTCTTTTCTCTAGAAAAGCCGATCTCACTATGCCCAACAAAATTCAGTTAGGAGTAACCATACCCTTGAAGATTGAAGTCATCCATTTCGATGCTTGGCGTTACTATTTGCAATAACCATTCTTGGGAAAATCACGTGAGATCCATTGCCAAAAGTGCATCCCAAAAGCTGCTTATGATCTATAAGGCACAGATCCGACCTGTCCTGGAATACTGTTCCCATATTTGGAGTGCGGCACCTAAACATATCCTGAAACTATTGGATTCTGTCAAAAAAAGGGCAATTCGCTTACATATTCGCTCACTTCTCTATTTCTTATAGATATTTTCATGGGCGATGCTCATCTGAAATATCAACAATCGTTCCTCCATTAGCAGTCTCTTCGAGATTAACCCGTCACTTTAGAGACCTGCAGAACGTCCCTTTCCAAAGACTCATTCACCCAACGAACATCGAGACTTCGGAACTCATTGCCTAGGGAGGTGTTCCCCGAGGCATACCATCTCCAGAAATTTAAGAAGAACACCAACTCCTACCTCCTTTTTCTTGGTTCTCACGATGTTCTCTGAACATTACAGGATATCCTTTTTCGTGAGAACCAGAACTTAAAAAAATACTATTTAGGAACATTGAAAACAAACTAGGTATTCAATTCCCAACAAGTGAGCTTGAAGCACCATGAAGTCCAGTGGAGATCCAGAGAACGTCCCATTAGGACATTCGGGACGTCCATGGGTCCTATCTAAGGATATCCTAAATAGTCCATTTTCCATTGTGCCGAACCAATTGCGCTATTATCAATAAATATTCAATTGAAACTACCTATATATCTTGTCAGCTATTGCAACTTAGGAAATACCTTCTATAGAAGGAATATTTCCTGAGATGTACAAATTTGAATTTTTTACGAGGATTTGTAATGGAAAATGCACTGGATATAGAACTTGCGTGTTAACAGGATTTCTGACTGATTTCCCTCTCATCATGATTTCAGGACCGGGTTTAGCCTTCCTGGCCTATCCCTCGGCAGTTCTGCAGCTGCCTATCTCTCCTCTGTGGGCTTGCCTATTTTTCTTCATGATCCTGTTGATCGGGCTCGATTCGCAGTTCTGCACTATGGAAGGCTTCGTGACAGCCGTGGTGGACGAATGGCCAGCCTTGTTGAGGAAAAGGAAAGAGATATTCATCGCTATCGTGTGCTTCCTTTCTTACTTGGTCGGACTATCGTGCATATCTCAGGTAAGATGGGCTTCGATGAGGAATTGGGGAATCAGGTTTTCCAAATAGGAAACACACTAAAAATATCCATATCCACTCGGAATGCGTCCGTTTTGATTCTGCAATCAGCTCTTGAAGATCATGCATCAGTTACTGACACAATAACATGTGAAAGATAGTCCGACGCGATTGCTAAATATTTGGAAGTCAGGATTGATGCTTTTGGTATTACAGATAGTGTTATAGGAATCTTTGGAAATCGTTTGAATGGTCTGTTGAACAAATTGGCAAACTTTTCTACTTCATTGAAATTATCGAAATTACGTTCACTGATTGTTGTTATATTGATAAAACAATGTTGAATTTTGATATTTGTGAATCTCTTGTGAACTGTGGTCTAGGATCTATATATAGGCATAGAAAAATCCAATACACTTCGAACGATAATCAAATTTGCATCACGATGATCGATTTGTTTTTTTTTTTTCAATCAAATCAATACAGTGTATGCCATAAAGTTGGCTACATTATGTGGGAAAAAATTATATTCATATTACTGAAAAACTCGAATGGCGGTTTGTTTATGCATGTCTGACAACTAAAAAATCCGTTACGACTTATATCACGTGACCTCAGATTGGGCGGGAATTTGAAAAGAGTTGCCAGTGGTGCAAAAAAATTGGTCTAATTGACAAGATGAAATGAAAAATTTTATCGAGAAAATGTGCTCAAGTGCATCAATATACAGGGCATGACTACACCTAGTGACAAGAATAAATCGTGTTTTCATAATTAATCTCCCGCAAAATGTCTATTCCACAAATATTTAATCAGTTTTGACCCAACCTTATGTGATTTAGTTTATTAAAGGTGTTTTCAGATAAAACAAGAATGTATATATAATAAAAATTGTATTTTTGATTTTTTTTTCAATCTGGTTCAAAAATGGTAGATGCTGTGGGATCATCATTGGTTTCCAAGCACATTTTTCCGGTAACATTTTTTTTATGTGTATTAGTCGATTAAACCATTTTTTTTTAATAGATGAGGCCGATACTTGATGGAAAGCCATGATTCAACACGACGCTAATGTAAAACACTAATAGATTTTCACTAATTTGGGTTACAAACCACGGCACGTGTTTTGCTATACTATAGCTTCTTCAGGTGGAGCATTGTTTAACATCAGTGTAGTGTTGACCCATTTTTTAGCACCACTGGCAACTTTTTTTCGAAATCCCGCCAAATCTGAGGTCACGTGGTATAAATGGTTACAGGAAATTCCTCGAAAAAAAATACATGAATTTATAGATACTAGAAATACTTACCATATTCTACAAATATAACACAAAAAAAGCCAAATTGTTGAAGTTATGCGTTACCTCATCTCACTCCATCAAAAGTACCTAATTTAGTTGATTTATCAGGGATTAAGATGCAAATTATATTCGAAATGTAATTCACCTATTGTATAGAATATTAAACACATAAGAACCATGCACTGATACGAAATAGTGACAAAAGTAGATACCAACATTACTGTTCAAAGTTTGCATTTGTTCAAATCTACGATTTTTTAAATGCAAACTGGGATAAGTTGTACCTACACTGTTGGAAATTAGTTGCTAAATCAGCAAAAAAATATAGTCCCAGTAGGTCTACAACATTTTATAGTTGAAATATCAAGAGTATTTGAAGTTAATTTTCACCATAATGGTTATTGCTCGTCTCAACAACCGCCTCTTTGTATGGCTACTACGTCTTATTGGTGAATTAACTACAGTAAGTTAATAATTCTACTTCACCTTATAGCTGTTCTCAGTATTCTCTGAAGTTAATTGAGAAATTACAAATTGTCATTTTCACTTTAATTTGTTGTTATGAGTCCTACGTCATAATGTAGTTCTAGCTACAAAAAGTTGTTGATTGTACTACAACTCAGTGTATTTTCAACAATATTCTACTGCTAGAATTCAAAGTTCAAAATACTGAAATAACCATATATCATGAAAGACATTTCATTTTCTGCATAGCAACAATACGAAAAAAATACACTATTGGCACAAAAACACATCAAAAGCTGTCAGTAAACCGAAAGAACATCGCGGCACGTGATTCACTACAATGCTGGTCAACCTCTGTCTGTGTTTGTCATCCGAGACAACTTATTCCTATCCTCCTGGAGTGTTGAGTATCTCTCGTTCAATTGCTGAAACAAAAATTATATTAATAATTCATTTGGTCATGAATTTTTCAATCCAATTAACTCTTGAAATCACTTGGATTTATTAACTGAATAGTACATTATCATTCAAAATATAATTCAGAACGAATCTTACCAGTACATTAATTTCTCTTCAACTTAACTCAGTTTTTGTTATCTTTTTTGATACCCAGTAGTAGCTTGAAAAAATCCGAAGAAAGTGAAAATCGATCCATCGAACAAATACCTGAAATGAAGAGTTGTACAAATAATCACATCACAACTTCAACAGTTTTAACCTAGATGTTGCAGTTATCTTCATGAGTATAGTAAAAAATATATGAAATATGTAGTGAAACTTCCATAATAATAATTTCAAAATGTGAATATAAAACTGATATGATTATATTCACTTTTTTGCAGCGAAACTTCAATAATCACAGAGAGAATCCAAGAAAAATTCTCAACAAATCATGTGAAATTATTGCGCTTGCAGATTCCGACGATACATTGTTATTTGTTCCTCTAGATCAGGAAAAATATTCTCAACTGAAACAAAACAAAAATAATATTAATATTGGCATGAGTAAATAAAATTTATGTACGAGTCCACATCAATCTACTCCATGTAGGTACTTACCTTTTTTATATCTTGACTACACGAGAGGAAAACCTGATGTATTCGTTCTATTGCTCTACAACGGCAACATACTGCAGATAACTGAGTAAACTTGGGTTGGGACTTGTAAGGAATCAGTATTCGTGAGAAGACAAACGAAAAGTAGCGAATATATCCGAAGAGATCGGAACTAAAAAATCTTTGTAACCGAGCACAAACTGTTGCAAATTATAAAACTAGGTGTTGTTAATTTGTCAACAGAGTGCGACAAAACCGTTATTTAATATTAATGTATTAGCAACTAGATGATGTTCTACTGTATATGTTTCAATAACCATTATTGAAGTTCTAGTTACAATTATTTGTTGTTGTGTTACAGATTATATCAAGTTGTTTGGACAGGAATTTCATCTGTTCATTTGATGCAAACTTGTTGCTGTTGTATTGACATTATCAGTAGTGAATTCGATAACTGACTGATTTAACAACTACATCGAAAATTGTGAAAGTGAAATTGAGACACAATTGTTGTTGAGTTTGACTACAATTTTTTAACGATATGAGAAGTTGTTGAAAGTAACAACTAATTTCCAACAGTGTACGAAAAGTCAAACATATTATGTATAATTATGATGATTCACCGGATACCTCGGATACCACCGGATACCTCGAAACAAGTGTACTTTTCATTTTCGTTCTTTATTGAAGTAAATAAATGATATTATTGATTAACATTAAGCCATATCGGGTTTCTCAGTTGTCAGACATGCATAAACGAACCGCCATTAGAGTTTTTCAGAAATACAAACATCAATTTTTTTTCCCATGTGCAGTCAACTTTATGGCAGACACTGTATACTATATGTTCCATATTTCCTTCATTATTTCCAAACTTCCAGGGCGGAATGTACGTGTTCCAAATCCTGGACTCATACGCTGTCAGCGGCTTCTGCCTCTTGTTCTTGATATTCTTCGAATGCATCGCGATCTCCTGGGCTTTCGGAGTCAACAAGTTCTACGATGGAATCAAAGAGATGATCGGTTACTACCCGATGGGTTGGTGGAAGTTCTGTTGGGTAGTCACCACCCCCTTCATATGTGTGGTGAGTGCGAAACCAAACGTTCTTTTCTTTCCGATCTGAACTGCACTTCTTGCGTTTTCCAGAGCGTTTTCATCTTCAACTTGGTGCAGTGGACGCCAGTGAAATACTTAAACTACGAATTTCCTCTGTGGGCACACCTTTTTGGATGGGTCACCGCCCTTACTTCGATGTTGTGCATCCCTGGGTACATGATCTACATTTGGCATGTCACGCCTGGTGACAGGAAGGAGGTAAGATCCTTAAGTCCATGTCTCACGGTCAAACTATTTGATCAAACTATGGAAGTGTGATGTCATCAATGACGTCACATCAAACAGCAGCTAAAATTAGATCATGTTCTAAATATTTTACCTGTTTGATGAAAAACTAAGGTTAGAGTTTTTTGTTGACAACGAAAATCGAAACGTCAGAACTCAGAATACTAATAGAGTTTTGGACTGTTGGAAATGTCTGCTGCTTGAAATTGGACCGAGGAGCAAGTAACGTTCCTAATAGATCTCCATAGAAGCAATAAATAACTTTTTTATAACATCAGACAAAAAGATTACCACAAGAGTGATAAGATGCCAGATGCATTGAATGATATTGCTAGTAATTCTCACGGCCAAATAATAACTGGTAGGTGTTCTGAATCACTCGTCATCCTTTCAATTGATAATAAGTATACCTACATATATATTCCATATAATCAGGAGTTAAGGCATTGTTCAATGTTTTGCAAACACAGTTCAATAGGGAACTGAGGTAGTTTCGTTTCTACTTCACTAATCTCTGAAGGGACGCGCAACTTACCATGAAATAGATGTTTAGAGATTTTTGTGTATTATTTCTATTCATATCTAAATAACACCGAAAAAAATTAAAGGGGTGATTCTGTGATGAAAATTAATGTGAGTGTTTGGTATAAATTTTTTTGAAAAAACAATCCCCGGAAAAGTTACACCCCTTCGAAAATTAAAAAAAAATGGTTTTTCTTTTTTATTTTCCCTGTATATCAAGCTAAAGACACGAAACTTGGTAAACATTATCTGTCAATAAGAGTACAGTTTTTGAAATTTTTTCAACCCTGAAGTATGCTTAGAAGGGATTGATTATTTCAACCCCTAAGATATTTTTTCTTACAACTTTTTTTTAGATGAAAATTTTTTCATTAAAAAAGTATGACTGAAAAGCCCAATTCATTGATTAACTTTTTTACCTCTACAAGTTTTTTTCGAAAACTTAAGCATTTATGAGAAAAAAATAAATAAGCTCATGTAAAATAGCATTTTATTAAACAACAGCCAACCAAATTATGATTATGAGAATTCTACAACTAAAAACAAAAGTGATCAAACAATGAACAAAAACCTGTCGAATATCGACAATACAATTATAATAAATGTTGAAAATGACCGCCTCCAGCTTCAATACAAGTTTCGTGTCTTTAGCTTGATATACAGGGAAAATAAAAAAGAAAAACCATTTTTTTTAATTTTCGAAGGGGTGTAACTTTTCCGGGGAGTGTTTTTTCAAAGAAATTTATACCAAACACTCACATTAATTTTCATCAAAGAATCACCACTTTAATTTTTTCGGTGTTATTTAGATACACCCTGTATAATATTGTTGAAAAAGCAAGATTCCATCTTGAATGTATATTTCTCTTCCGTTATCATAAATCAATTTTTGAACTGTTTGAGCAAAGCAAACTTCTTCAAATCGTGTGAACAATATTTCTGCACATTTCAAACATTTGAATCAAATAGACAGAAATGACGTCACGTCAAACAGATTTGATCAAATAGTTTGACCGTGAGACATGGACTTAATACCCAACGGAGAAATGGACCCTTCCCAGAATAGAAAGTTATCATGGCGGATTTTGACATTTGACAAAGTTAGGGAAAAAATCTAGGGAAAAACTTGACTGTTGACAGTTGAGAAAATGAGTGTTCCATGTCATAATTGAATTGGAAACGATTCCAAATTCCAGAACATCGATATGGATATTTCTTTTAGAATTAAAAGGCACAAAGAAAGAGGATATTATTCTAGAATTTGGATTCAATTCAATTCAATTTTGACATGGAACACTTATTTTCTCAACTGTCAAGTTTTTCCCCAGATTTTTCCCTAAATCTGTCAAATGTCAAAATCCGCCATGATAACTTTCTATTCTGGGAAGGGTCAATTCAACAAGAATGGTTCATGTATTTATTTCGTTTACAAGTACACTGAGAAAAGTCCCAGGAGAAAGATCTTTGTTCACCTGTCGTGGCAAAAAAAACAAACCTAGTAATGTTGCTTCGATCTTACAGAAAATATCACCTTACTACAACTGCTTTTTTGAAACTGCGCGAATAACCTATCACAGAAAAAAAATTGCTGTAGTAGCAGATCTGCAAGTCCATAAAATTATTTCTGCTACCATGAACATGTACTTTTCCACGATAGTTGGATATATGTTGCTGTTGTATAGCAAAGAAGATTCAATCAATATTACTTCTTGCTATCTTTGCAGAAAATATTTGAATCACGAAATATTTCTTTATGATAAATGTAATGTTCTTTGCTAGCCCAGCAAAAATAAATTGCTCGGACATGCCAAAATCGCAGTTCGGTTGGTGTCGTTTTCATTTTATCGCCAGACTTGCAACAGTTCATCTCGTCTGTCGTACGTCGTTTGTCCCGTCCACTATTCCGGTGATTTTCTAATCTCACGGAGTAACAGTGGATATTTCACTTCATTACCGAAATATTCGTGTTCTTCTGCTATATAATACCTACTTAGTTCTTAGGTGTTTTGTTCACTATTCATTCAAATACTTTTTGAGTAAAACCCTATCGATTGATGAACCTTAAGGGGTTTGGTTAAATTTTGTTTATCCTAGTTTTGTTGAAATGGCTAAATGGTACTTTCAAGGATATTTCCAGCAAATATCTTTGCTATTGTGAGATAATTAACTTCCACTGCCTAAAAAAACACTCATGCTGCTTTTGGCAAGGACTTTGCTTTTTTAGTAAAGACTCTTTCCTGTATCAGTAAAAATTCATATAAACAACTACAAATATCTTTCCTGTATTAGTAATCGATACTTTTCAACAACAAAATAATAGTATGAAAACTCTTCTACCATAGCATAGTTACTTTTCCATAACAGGATGAGAGTATCTTTATTATGACAGCAGAGTTACTTTCGAAAGTAGCTTCTCTTCTGCAGTAGTAAAGATATTTCATGTCCCCTATGTATTCAAAATGTTTGGCTATAGCAGCGGGAAATGAAAAAAGTTTATCAGTGTATTTATTCCTTATAAATTTACACATTGAACTCATCCCAAAACAATCCTACCATGCCAATATCCTTCACCAAATTATTTGAAGATTCTATATTTGAAAAAAAAATCAACACTGAACTCTAATAACAATAAAAATTTCGTTTCTTTTAGAAATTCCGTCTGCTTGTGAAAATAGATGATGACATTCCAACTGTACGAGCAAAAATGAATATGAGTCAACATCTATCATCAGTTTGAGGTCCATTCTTCATGCGACGGAGGATTCATTGTTTTTTGTTTTTTTTTTACACGTGAGATTTTGAGCAAGAACTACATTGACAATCGTTTTCTGATGATAGAGGGTTCCATATACTATTTTGTACATTTTATAACTAATTTTACATGTTTTATTTATTTCCTTGTGTATTAGAATGATCAATTTGAGCCAGCCCTTCAGGTATTAGTACAAGATTTGTTCTGTAAATAATGTTTTATATCTGGATATAACATGCATATACACACAGACAAACGGTAACATATCAAGAATGTAAATAAGATGTGTCATACTTAAAAATCCATTTATATAAATAGCTTTACACATAATCATACGTGGATAGTGTAGAGTATGTTTGAATATCGAGAGTTGAAGATCTCAATTCTGATTTTTTTTGTGCCAAGATATACCTATATACATAATAAAAACATCTTTATATAAGAATACTCTTACTACTTAGATTTATATTTTGTAAATATATATTCATACATTTGCTTCTCAGTATCACGATTCTGTTGAATATTTCCACAATGTTATGAAAATGTCAGAGATATACTGATAGACTTTAGATCAAATGGAACATTCTGCATATGGTAATATTTAAATTAGACTATAGTGTGCGTTGAATTTGTTCGAAATAAAGATTCATTTGAAAGCTGAAATCGTTTTTCTCGAAATTAGATTTAGAATGTTACAAGATGAAGTGCTTGAGTATCACTTCATTTTGACGTGGAGAATAGTCAAATACATGATGAAATTACAATAATATGATTTTATTTGGTCCAAATTCGTGTATGGACTGAAAGAGGTCATCAACTTCCATCAAAAACATAATTCCCCCCAAAATATTAGACAGATTCTGAACACTTAAATTGAGTAGGTAGCAGAACCATCAGGCTCCAAGTTTTTATAAAGTCCTATTCATTTTCGATTGTCAGAAAAATTTGTGAAAATCTCTGACTAACCCAAAATATCTAATACTTCGATATTCAAACCATGCAGTTCTGTTTGCATGATAATTATATCAACGATGATTTCGTTTCCAATCTATTTTGTTTATTGCAATACCTATAACGTTTTTCGAGTTTATTTCTGGGACACTTCGTATAAAATAAGCATAAATACCTCGCAAGGAACGAGAAAACGAAAGAAATATTTCCTTTTCGTTCGAAATCCTCCATATATTGAGAAGAGTATAATTCACCGCACACGAAATCTCTTTATCTCATCCAGATTCTCATCCTTTGACTCCGAGTATATATCAAAAAACAAGAACCGAAAATACGAGCCCTTCCTCATCGCATCCCTATAAGCTACTAGACTTAATTAAGTAGGTATATATAAGCAATATGAAATTGAAAAAAAAATCCGCCCAAATCCACAGGCTAATCCGCTTAGAGTCTGTACCACACATACAAAAGATAGAAACCTATGCTCGGATTTAGATTTACCACAACTTATTGGAGGCTGGCATTATTCTTGTGCGTGAAACACCGAGTGATTTTCATATTAGGAATTGGGAGCCAGTAAACACGGAGAAAATTAATTTATTTGGGCGTTTTTGTCCAGTGGCGTGCATTTCGAGTTTTGATATACAGGGTGTTTGGTAGCTGGGTGCAAACCTTTAAGGGGGTGATACACTAGCCCATGTAGAACATATTTATACAAACATTTTTATTTTCTAGCGTGTTTTTGATTTGTAGGGGAACTTTTACGATTTTTAATACAAAAACCCAAAATTGGTCAATTAAATGCTAATAACTTCTAATCTCAACAGAAATGTCCGGTTTTTTTCATTTGTTTTAGTAGTTTTTTAGTTATTTTAGTTAGTTTTTTAGTTTAGTAGTTCAGTTTTATAATCTAGATAAAATCCTATAGGACAATATATGTAAGCATCTCGCTTACAGTTGTCAAAAAAGAAAATAAGAAAATATTATATATATAATTCAACAATGTATATTACAATCGTATCACATAAATTGATTTTTTTTTAATTGAAAACACGCTTGATATTTGAATATTGGCCCAACACTGGTTCCTGGCCTAACCATTGGCTTTGTATTGGCAAGACATTGGTTATTTCTGTTTACTCGAATATTATGCCAAGATGGCAAAAGTTTTTGGGACAAATTGCGATTTTGATTGAGTACTGAAATTTCAAGTTCTTCAAAGGCACATCTGATCTGATGAATGTCCCATGAAAGAAATTCTAGATAGTACTTGAGGCGAATGAATGCTATTGAAGTTCCTTTTCGATGAATTACATATAATATAAATCAAAATGCATCACATGACTGATGTTTGTTTTGCTTTATTCGGACCATTTTGTTTGTCTGTATTGAAACTGAACTGTTATATCAGTTCAATAAATCTATAGTATAACTTGGGTAGTTTGGCCCTACGCCAATGGATATAAATACAGAGACTTAAGGGGTACTTTTGAGGGCTCTTTTCCTTTCATCACAGCAGGCTCTCATACTTTCATTGGTTTCACGGTTCAGTAAACATCTTTGAAGATTGTTTTTATTTGTAATGATATTTGAAAATTAATGTCAATATTTTCAGATGACAAAGCGAAGCCTTGTTGTTGTTTAAAGAACTGAATAGAGACTTTCTATTCGTCGGGGCTATGACATAACCACAAATACTTAGCGATTCACGACACGAACATTAAGTTGGGACACAATAAGGAAAAGTCTTCACCAACTTCGAATAGATTCTTGAAAATGCAATCCACAACTACTTTCTTTCCCTTGGTTCTCATAATGTTCTCTGAACATAACAGGATATCCCTTTTCGTGAGAACCAGAACATAAAAAAACATTCTTGATGAAGCTGATACCTCACCACTTGGAGATAAGGCTCGTGATTGTTGGATTGCTTGGAATTTCCGACTTTGAACTCGGAATGATGGAATAACTATCAACGCCGGTGTTCCACAAGTATCTGTTTTGGCACCAACTTTGTTTATACTTCACATCAATGACCTGATAGAGGTGTCCTGTAGTCCTGTCTACAGCTTTGCGGATGAAAGTACACTCCATGTAGACTTCTGCTCTAGAGCCGCTATATCATCCAAAGAAGCTAGAGGTGCAAGGCGAAGACAGGTTGACACTATGATGATACCAGCAGCCATGATTGTTCTTATAACATCCTCAATATTCATCATTTTTCATCCATACTCATCATTTTCGAGAAATATCTATATCTCGAAAAAAAATTCGATATATAGATATTTTTCCCAGGAAAATACTAGATAATGTCACACAACTTCTTCGTTTGAGGCAAAATAGAATCCTGATAGAGGGAAGTTCTGCGGGGCTCGAGCCTGATGGCAATGAAAGGGTGGCCAATCTGAGTCTGTCTGGTCTGTCTGCTCGGAATCGCTCATAATGATATAAATGATTCTGATAAGCATCTACCACAACAATATATCTACAATAAAGGGGATATCGCCCACTTTTCTGCGGTCACCAACCAGACGTATAGTTTTAATGGATATTGAATCCTGGAGCTGAACTCTAAACATGTGAACTAAACTCCATGACAGGTCAAATTTGTGCTTTGTTAATTATGAGATTTTTTCAAGGTGTGAAGTAGTCCTTGTCGCGAAACAAAGAATCGAATTCTTGTGAATCAATTTCTGCACATAATCATTCCATGGTAGGGTACTGTTGATGATGGTAATACCAAGCATGGTCCGCATGGATATCGAGTATTCAACAGGAACAAAAACATGCCAGACATCATCATAAGTATTAGGCATTATGAGGTTCAACTTCTTGAAAAAAAAAATACAAGCTTGAGTTTGGTAGCAATTGTAGCATCGAATTCTACTAGATTATCAGATCTTTATTGATAATAGCTATTCCATCATCCATCGTAAAACAAAATTTTGACTTTGAACTCGGAAATTCCGAATTTGAAGTCGGAATAAAAAATTTCGAGTTTGAATAAGTCGGAATAAAAAAATTCCGAGCTTAAGGTCGGAATTTCCGAGTTTAAAGTCGGAAAAAATATAAAAAAATCTCGGTGGCCCTTATACGCTTTCGTACTTATTTGCCTATTCCTTTTATTATACGAACTCGTCCTACCAACAATAATGTTGCACATAACAGTGTACCCCACTGGTATTTGAAAGGTGTTTCTTCGCACTTATTTTCGATCAACAACAATGGCAAACGCGTGTCATATGCAATTTTTTCTATTTTGAATAAAAAAATGGATTTAAAATCGATAAATTACAGAAACATCTTCGATTGGTAACAATGATGGCATTGAAATAATTAAAATCTGACGCACAAGCGTAAAGCCCACTTTACAGTTGAGCGATTTTGATTTTCGCAATACCAGCGGTGAAAAATTCGATATGTTGTTATTGTTCTTATTGGTCAATTTAAATCAAATTACATCCTGAATTAAAATTAACCAAATTAAACATTGAGTTTTTCAGTGCTAATATCACGAAATCCAAAATCGCTCAGAAGTAAGCTGGGCCTAACTCTTCTGACTTTCATTTGACAGTTCGATTGTACCAATCTCCGAATAATAAAAAATGCGTATCGAAATAGAAGCTATTTCGACACGCATTTTCGTTGCACAATGACTTCATTATACAACCAAAATAGGTATGCCACGCGGCTATGTCCAGGTTCAAAATATATTATGCCCATGCACTTGTTTTTTTTCGGAATTAGTGAATTAGCGGAAGGCCTTATAGTCCCACAATGACTGGACCTTTAGTGAATGTTCTTGGAATTATTGTTTCTCTTCGCTGATTTCTTTTCAACAACTTCTTGTGTGCGATGGGCAAGAATATCGTTGTTACAGTTCAGGTGTATCTTGCTCAAGTGACAAGAGAATATTTATCTTTCCTATTTTTTCTTGGTGGGCTTATAGCAATTTTGGACAACCAATGCCTGGGTATTGAAACAGGCATAAATTGAGTTCACTTCTAAATAAATAATATCTGTTTTCTCTCTGTGATAGAGTACACACGAGATCTGAACAGACAAAAATGATAAGAGTTTTGTGAATAGATGAATCGATATTCAGCATTACGTACCAAGTTACATATTTCATCTCAGTCTCTCATCTAATCGGTAGTTAGTAAACGAAGAAAACTGAATTTATATTCCGAAAGATTTAGCTTGAGAAAAAAATTCATGAAACGTAATTTTTTATCTTACACGAAAGGAGAGCCTGCAATGTTTGAGGAACATCGTGCAAGTCAGATAAATAATGATTGAAGAAGATACAGGTGATTTTTTTGAAAGTTTGGAGGTTACCGGTTACCTCACTCACTATAGGTAATGAGTTCCTTACTTCAGAATCTCAGTTTTAGGAGCAAAACCTAATCCTATACCAGCTTATTCGCTGTTAGTCTAGAAAGTAATGAAAATCAGTTGAATTTGTAACCTTAGGTCGAAATGACATTGTTAAACTTCAAACTGAATTTCCGAGTTTGAAGTCGGAATAAAAAAATTTTGAGTTTGAAGTCGGAATAAAAAAATTCCGAGTTTAAGGTCGGAATTTCCGAGTTTAAAGTCGGAAAAAATATAAAAAAATCTCGGTGGCCCTTATACGCTTTCGTACCTATTTGCCTATTCCTTTTATTATACAAACTCGTCCTACCAACAATAATGTTGCACATAACAGTGTGCCCCACTGGTATTTGAAAGGTGTTTCTTCGCACTTATGTTCGATCAACAACAATGGCAAATTCGACGCAACAAGAAAATCAAACACGTGTTAATTCGCGCACTTTTTATACCAGAATAAACACAAATGATGACGTCTAGCGGGCAGATATAATCCTTCGAGTGTGAGTAAGGCGCTAGAGGGAGTCTATTATTTGCCTAACAAAGCATTGTGTCGATGCCTCCTAGTCTGTATTTAGAAATACGGTTATTTACTCATTTACACAGTCCAATAAGTGCTGTTGCGATTGCTAGTATTGCGAACCGCCGATGCATCAAATTTCTATTATTTCCTAATAGATGATTCTCATCGAGTGAGCTGTGTGGAGCCCCTGTGTGGATATTATGGCGGGGAGGCGGTATGTCGACCGGGCAGCACACGTATAGCCCCTCGAAGTTTGAAGGGGCTACTAGAGAGCATTGTTGGTAAATAGGCGAGCGTCTGGTGTCAAAAGGGCGGATTATTCCAACGAGGAACATGATTTAGTTAGACCAATACGTCCAAATGATGATTTACTTTCTCACAACAGGTGATTTTTTTTGGGAGAAATGATACTTTATATTACAGAATAGTCAAATTGAGTATTTTCTCCCAAAAAATGATTTGGGTATGTGCACAACCGATATTAAGGCACAAACAAAAATGAGCTGAATCAAAAGAATAAGGTTATACATGAAGTATACTAATGTAGGAGAGAAAAGAAATATTTATGCATTAATTTATATAGATGTGCCAGAATGAAACAGATTTCCAATCGACAAACGTTTATTCAGCATTAGTAGCAGCGAACGTAATGAAACATAACAGTTATTTTCCTTCCTATTCTCACGTGATAATCCAAACTAGTCATAGACCTTCATGATTGGTTCAGCCAGAAAGATTTGTATTAAAATGTGCACTTAACCTGCTCTGAATTGTCACTATACACACAAAACTTTTTTTTTATTCACGATAGTGCTAAAAAGAATACTAGAAAGAATAGTACGAATAAATAGTATTATGACAAACACTATAGACAGAATGATATGATATCTATTCACTATAGTGTCATAAAGAACACTAGCAACAATAGTGTTATAACAAACACTAGACAGAATTATATAATCTCCACTCACTATAATGCCATTAAGAACAATATCTAGGCGGAATAGTACGAATGTATAGTGTACCTACATCAAATTTAACTTAACTGGACACAAAAAACTACACCGCTTTCAATTACTTGTGTAGAATGATACTCCCTATACTCTATATTCAATACATTATATACAAGCAGAATTATTGTAAAAAAATCAAGTTTTCTGTGAGGACAGCTTTTGACGCAAAAGTTATAGCCCAAACACCACCCCCAAATATATATACAGGGTCACTCACGGTCGATGGTACCTTAGACGTTTACGGAGAACGGGACGTAGGATTATTCTGAAAATTTGGTGTATTGGGTAATCAGTTTTGTTCTATCGATCTAAAATACTTTCAGCGTTGCCGCATCTATCAAAAAGTAGCAACAACTTTGTTATTTCAAATGGAACACCCTGTATTTTATTTCATTTTTAGATTCTTCCTGAAGAGCTGATTTCGTCGATACATTATACTTGGGGTATAGCGCGAAAGATTACAGAGATATTGGGTGTGAAAAATCGAGATTTTTCAAGTTTAGGAATTTTTTGTGTCAAAACTAATCATTTCTGCTCAAAACGGCTTACATGTCCCTATCTCAACTTTCCATTTCCTATCGATTGATATTTAATTGAAACAAATACGGGTGGTTCAAAATTTTGAGTTTTGCATCACCCTCTATATTTGTTTCTATTAAATGTCAGTAGATAGTAATATTTCTGTAATATTTGTAATGATAGATCGACGAAATCAGCTCTTCAGGAAGAATCTAAAAATAAAATAAAATACAGGGTGTTCCATTTGAAATAACAAAGTTGTTGCTACTTTTTGATAGAAGCGGCAACGCCGCAACGCTAAGAGTATTTTAGATCGATAGAACACAACTGATTACCCAATAAACCAAATTTTGAGAATAATCCTACGTCCCGTTCTCCGTAAACGTCTAAGGTACCATCGACCGTGAGTGACCCTGTATATATATATATATTCAATGGAAATGGTAGTCGATTGATACGTCATTGAAATGGATTTTTGATTTCGCATATACATATTGGCACTAAATTTTTGAAATTTATTCACTTCATTTATAGTATAGGTCTAAATTCAAATCTACTTTAGGTATACTTAGTGGACTAAAATTCAAAACTTTCAAGTTTTTTATATCGTTAGTTTCTTCTATCACACATTTTGTAGATTATTTCGGTATGTTATACCCGGCAAAAATTTTACTCGACTAGATAGGCGCATTATACATCAGTCTTGTGACAGTTGGGAACATTTTGTTCACTTTGAATTCAGTAGATTTCATCAATATCTTCCGAGAGTACCTATATATATCTTGTGAGTAACACCGTGAATAATACTTTATTTTTAAAGCTTGGCTTCTGCATTCTGTTCATATTTTCGAAAAAATCGAAATGATGTTACTAGATTGACGTTCGCTCTAAATTAGGTATTTTTTTCATCTAGAATCAGCGTGCGATTCTTCTCCACTTCATTCTGTAGATACTGTGGAGGCGCCCATTCATACTAACGAGATGTCAAAATAGTATTAACAGCTTATACACGACAGGAAATAGTCGAAAATGTCCTGTCCATAAAAATCATGCGGTGAATTATGAGCAAGTCACTTGACAAACAAAATTACAGATTAATGTAAGCTTAACGTCTGAATAGGCTTAGAAAATCAACTAAAATGGTAAATCTCTCTATAAAAACATTTTAAAAGGCACAAATACGGAGAAAACCACAAAATGTGTTGAATAGTTGTGTCAAGTAGATTAGGAGATGAACAAAGACTGCCTACTCCAAGACCCACAATATTTGTAGGTACCTCCCGCTGTTCAAGGGCCTAATATTCGACCCTCGAGTGTTCATTCATGATTCTCTGATCAAATTAGGTTGAGTACTTCCACCCTGGGCATTGAATAATTCAACAGTGTCGAACACAATAACTATTTATCACCACACAATAACGCTTCTTCCGTAGGTACTGTGTGATTCTGACAATTGACACCTCGGCAGTTTGGCTAATAGTACAATTCGATATTTTTCGAGTTTATCTTGAAGACCGAACTCTATATTGTGTATTATTAGATTATAGAAAAGATTATTATACCTGCAATTTTTCTTAGGGACGTATTTTTCTTCAAATGCCAATTTGTTATTCAACATCACAATGACTATTTATATTGCCCTGTATAATATTTCACCTCATCGTGTAAACAAGATTTTGGGTCAAAACTTATTCACGTCTATTCAAAATCATACATGGTGACGACATAAGTAGGCAAGATTGAATACATCCGATAACAGTTTAATAATGTCATTTCAACCTAAGGTTACAAATTCAACTGATTTTCATTCCTTTCTAGACTAACAGCGAATAAGCTGGTATAGGATTAGGTTTTGCTCCTAAAACTGAGATTCTGAAGTAAGGAACTCATTACCTATGGCAGCCTATGGTGAGTGAGGTAACCGGTAACCTCCAAACTTTCAAAAAAATCACCTGTATCTTCTTCAATCATTATTTATCTGACTTGCACGATGTTCCTCAAACATTGCAGGCTCTCCTTTCGTGTAAGATAAAAAATTACGTTTCATGAATTTTTTTCTCAAGCTAAATCTTTCGAAATATAAATTCAGTTTTCTTCGTTTACTAACTACCGATTAGATGAGAGACTGAGATGAAATATGTAACTTGGTACGTAATGCTGAATATCGATTCATCTATTCACAAAACTCTTATCATTGTTGTCTGTTCAGATCTCGTGTGTACTCTATCACAGAGAGAAAACAGATATTATTTATTTAGAAGTGAACTGAATTAATGTCTCTTTCAATACCCAGGCATTGGTTCTCCAAAATTGCTATAAGCCCACCAAGAAAAAGTAGGAAAGATAAATATTCTCTTGTCACTTGAGCAAGATACACCTGAACTGTAACAACGATATTCTTGCCCATCGCACACAAGAAGTTGTTGAAAAGAAATCAGCGAAGAGAAACAATAATTCCAAGAACATTCACTAAAGGTCCAGTCATTGTGGGACTATAAGGCCTTCCGCTAATTCACTAATTCCGAAAAAAACAAGTGCATGGGCATAATATATTTTGAACCTGGACATAGCCGTGGCATACCTATTTTGGTTGTATAATGAAGTCATTGTGCAACGAAAATGCGTGTCGAAATAGCTTCTATTTCGATACGCATTTTTTATTATCGGAGATTGGTACAATCGAACTGTCAAATGAAAGTCAGAAGAGTTAGGCCCAGCTTACTTCTGAGCGTTTTGGATTTGGTGATATTAGCAGTGAAAAACTCAATGTTTTAATTGGTAAATTTCAATTCAGAGTGTAATTTAATTCAAATTGACCAATAAAAATAATAACAACATTGAATTTTTCACCGCTGATATTGATATAATCAAAATCGCTCAACTGATGTAAACTGGGCTTTACGCTTGTGCGTCAGATTTTAATTATTTCAATGTCATCATTGTTACCAATCGAAGATGTTTCTGTAATTTATCGATTTTGAATCCATTTTTTTATTCAAAATAGAAAAAATTGCATATGACACACGTTTTATGAGACACGTTGTCGCTTCGCTCGTCGTACTACAAACAACGCGTGCGACAAAATAGCGTCTTATAAAACTTGTATCATAATATATATCTACTATTTATTGATGCCGAATTTTTTCAAAATTTTTGGCTGTACTCACAAATTTTGGCCTCCTGATTACGAATCTGAAAACCAAATAGTTCTCGAGATATTCGCAAAATAAAGTCATTTATTTAGCAACAATTATTCAGTGATTTAACTTTTTCGAGGTTGCGAACCTAACCGAACATTTACCAAGAGGTGCTTCCTAACATTACCTGATGAAGTTACCTATGTTTGACTAAGTTTGAGTGCCTTTACCATTATGCACTGAGGATTATGTTTTTCGGAACAGATCCATCTGGTCATCTTCCGATCTTGATATAATTATACGGTGAAATGATTACAATGGGACCTTCAGAAGAACATTCTGATGGAAGGTATTCACATTTGTGGACCTGAAGTGATTCAAACACTTAGGCATTTGAAGTTGACAGCTCGATGTTTTGTTATCGAGTCAACTTCAAACATCATTATCTCGAGGTATAAAGGCACGCCATATCACATTTGAAAAGGTTTTCATCCCAAGTGTCCGTCCAACAAAAAGCCTATATATTTAATAAATATTTTGATCAATGGTTGTTGGTTGATATTTGCATTCGTAAACAAAGGATGTTATTGTAGGCCGTGATATAATCGAATGATTCTAACCTGTTCATGCTGATTGGTCGAGATTCGAGAATCATTTCGACTGTATAGCAACAAATCTGGGCTTCAACAATTCTGGAATCTGGATCTGATGGCTATGCTCTTCGGACTTGAAGCCAGTTTGAACTCTATGGGAATTTTGAGACCGAATTGGAAGGCTTTGCTGCTCTTTCCTCTCATTTCACAATTATTTAGTTCGACTTTTCCGCCTTTTTATATATCTTACTGGTGGCCCATTTGGAGCTGAAATAAAGTTCACCTTCATAATGAACACAACGGCTTACTAAAGCAAACATTTTATGAATTCAGTGGACATTGATAGTTTTTACATCGATGTCAAATATTTGCCACACTCCATATTAATCCCTCTCATGCATGTTTTTCGGACGTTCATACTACCATTTGGTTTCGATATATTTTTTTAACTTCCCGCCAATAACTCATAAGTAAAGGCATTTTTTTGCGAGAAACTGTTTTGAAACTATTTGAAACAGTTTTGAAACACTCCATTTTCTTGAACCATTTGTGACGTCACAATTGATTCTGGTTCAAAACGTTTTGAAAGCGTCTTTTGGACCGTTTCAATCATGTTTCAATATGGCGAACTGTCATCTGAGGTTAAATAACTATGACACGTGACGTTTTGAAACGTTTCATTTTTTCGGCTTATAAAATGATGACGTAGAGGTATAAACTGTTTTAAAACGGTCTTTGAAACCGTTTCGTCGCAAAAAAAATGCCTTAAGTATATAATTTACGAAAGCGTATAACGGTCACCGAGATTTTTTAATATTTTTTCCGACTTTAAACTCGGAATTTCCGACTTTGAACTCGGAATTATTTTTGTCGGACTTCAATCCCGGAATTTCCGAGTTTAAACTCGGAAAAAATAAAAAAAAAATCTCGGTGGCCCTTATACGCTTTCGTAATAAATTCTTTTTTTTTTTTCAACAATTTTCAACCCCTCACTTGCTTTGCGATCAAATGTCCGAGTTATACACTATACTTCTTCTACGGCTAAAAGATTAACATTTGCATTCTGCATCCACTGTGTGTGAATCGGTGCATAGACTGCGAGTGGATATAATTCAATTTTCTTTGTGGCATTAGCCAGGAAAGTTGTTGTCCACCTCTCATTTGAACTGCGTTTAACATTAAATGCATGCGTTATAAGACGTGAAAAGTATTCCTTTTATTTTTGTGATACTTCGTCCGATTCCTGGCTTTTTTTTTTTTGGTAAATCTATAGATTGAACAGATACGAATGCCGTCAAAAGCGAAATAAAATAATTCAAAATTATTTCTGCCCTCTCACATATGAAATGAAAAATAATACATGTATTACATCATATAAAAACAATCAATCCCGCCGCTATAATATGCTGAAATTCAATATCTGGAAAAATTCGAAAGCCAAATTGATGAACTGATAATAGTTATTTATGTATTAAGGGAATTATGAGGGCCTTAATTACCGATGGCAAAGTTTGCGTCCCGAGGGCCTCTGGCCCGAGGGACAGCAATTGCCAGAGGTTATTAAGGCTCTATAATTCCCGTGGTACATAGATAAATTTATTTTTGACCGATTTTCATAACAATATGTCCATATTTAGAACGCAATAAATGTTTAAATTCATAACCTTTCTGGTATATTTGAATTAGGTAGCGTTGATTGTAGCATTGTTGGTTGTTGCTAGGTTGTCGCTATGTTACATGTTTATAAGCAAACTTTCTTTATCAATCAATGTTTTTCCGTTAAAAACATGTTTATTTTTTACCACAAATCGACGATCTTTTTCTGATATAATGGAGGATATTATAAAAAAAGCGGAAAAAGCAAGACAATCATTACTTCCATCGAAAAGTGAAGCCCTATATCAAAAAGAATACAACTTATATCTGAAGTGGCTGACACAGAGAAATGTTATGTCAAAAGATGCCAACGAAACTGTCTTTCTGGCATATTTTCAAGAATTGGTAAAGTATTTTCAGTATTTTCTGGTAGACTTGATAATAATTGTATTTATTCGTTGCAGTCAGAAACGTTTAGCCCAAATTCGTTATGGACTAAATGGTCAATGCTCAAATCGATGGTGACCATATATGAGAAAAGAGATATCTCCAAGTTCAACGAACTAGAGGCTTTTTTGAAACGGAAAAGTAAGGGGTATAAGCCGAAAAAGTCTGCTGTCTTATCTCCTAAAGATGTCATCAAATTTCTAAAGGACGCCCCTAATGAAATTCATTTATTGCCTAAGGTAATTTTTTTCTCATAATTTTCTTTTTCGTTTGTTTATTTCGTTTTATTTGTTATAGGTTGTTCTAATTATGGGTTATTTTAGAGGATGCAGAACTCAGGAACTTCTGAATATGAGTATAGCAGATATAGAGGGAGTTTTTGAACCTTAATATCCCAAGGGAGTTATGACCCTCATTATAGATATCGTAACTATGACGATATAAGCTTATGATGTCACTGTCAGAAATAAAATATATGATTGCAAGATCATCACTCTGCGTTGGTGTTTTAGTCACAGATATATACACCCCTCTGAAAAAGTGAGCTGCATATGAATCCTCCTCAACCTCGAATGGCTTAACCTCATTGGTCCCTGAATATGAGGGGTCGACCTGTGGAGGTATACAGAATGAAAAGTTCTCGTGTTTTTGAAGAGCAGATGTGCGATTAGGTTCGAAATATACCAAAACAATTGGTTGAACTACCAATAATACGAGCAACGCACAAAAGAACTGTTCCCCAACGACTGCCTATAGTTTCAGCACCTCGATTGGAGTTCGCACTGGTTACTGTTAGCGAAAGAAAGGCGGTTTGATTATAGTTTGTAAATTGATTGTGGACCGTTTTCAAACACAATGAATGCGTTTTATATAAACGCACTCGAAACACGACTATTGGAGCCATTGAAAACCATTCCTTCAACAACTTGAAATCTGCATAATTTTCTGCATCCGGTGATATCAAATAAGTGACATTTTAAACGTCAAAATTTTCAATAATTTTATATTCTTTCAGTTGTAATTTCCATTGTATTTATCGCACATTTCATTACCAGCTATGAATTAATTCCTTATTGGTAGTACTAATAAATGGTAGGTACCACGGTACCAATATGGTTCCATTTGAAAAAAATGAGTTTTACCGCAAAATCGACTATGATGAACTTTATTTGCTCATAAAAAACGCAATTTAGTATTTTTGACGGAATTTAGATTTTTCTAGCATTAGACGGATCAATTGGAATAAATCGGAACCATCATGGCACACCTAAATGGAAAACTAAAAATTGAATTTTAAAAAAATTTGACATTTGAAATGTCACTTATGTGGTATCATTGGATCCAGAAAATTATGCAGATTTCAAAAATGTAATAATATACAGTGTGTTCCTTTTAAAAATCGAGAGGTGGTATCACTTTCGGCGAAACCGGAAGTGGAAAAAAATCATTTGTAGGTCAAAAAGTGATGCTTATTATATTCATAGCATGTCCCAAATTTCAATAAATTACCTCTGAAACTAACGGAGATACGGGGGTGTACCATGTTCCTGTTACACCCGGTATAGCTTTATGGGTAGGTACTCGCTATAGCAAGAGGTTTTGCAGTAGAAAATGCATCACAAATTTTTGCTTACTTTACAACGAGAAAACTAATTGAATATAGGAAATGAATCATTTTTCTACTGAAAATTTCACACCTAACATTTTCGAACAATAAAGCCTATATTTTGTATCGTTAGGTACCATAGCAAAGTTTACAGAATATATTAGATTCTGTAAACTTTGACCATAGCAACTGAACACATTTCCGGAAATTTTTGACCCTTTCTTAGGGAAAGGAGCATGGTAATACAACGAAAACATTTTGACGATAATATTATAGGTTAAACCAAAGTTTACAGCATACAAGTATATTCTGTAAACTTTGGTTCAACTTATTCGCAGATATCATAGATACCACTTGCAAGAAAGTGTAGGTATTTCTACCAACTTTAGTGGAATGAAGTTATAGTCAAGAATAATGGTTTGGCATCATATACAAGCAGATACCTTATTATTATTTTGATAGTAACTGAAGTCGATATTTTGTATTTTATTTATCGTAATCTTAACTGGGAGTCTTGGTGTGAATTTTTCTTACCGAATACCTCTCTAGGTTCAATTAAAAACAGAAAATTCATTGTAGAACACGAATATTTTATTGAAAATTTTCCCTCTTCTTCGACTCTTGAGATTTTCAAAATATCCGTGTTCTCGAAAAAATGTCCAGTAATAATTGATGCTCTATACATATAAGTGAATATTGCTCGGAATATTGTCGTTCGGATAATGAAAATCCTTATATTGTACGAGAGAATCACATCATACCTGATATATTCAAGAAATAAATATTTGGGTTAGTATTGATGGAATATGAAACATGCTATGTATAGTTAAAAATAAAAATGTTTGTCACAAATCACAATTGATTTTGGAGTGGGGGTAGTTATACGATTGTACTAAACATTAGACTGATGCTAATTCTATCAGTGGGTTTGTTCTCATAATTTTACAGAACGATAAAAAAGTTTTCGTTGGAAATAAAAAATTCCATGACAAAATTTCGAGGACTCGGTAACTTAAAAAACTGTTATTTTCGATTTTTTAAATACCAGGAAATGAATCAGTCTGAATTCCTTTCTCACGAAATAAGTATCTATAGTAATGAGACAAAATCGCTTTTCTTTCGGCACTATTTTCGAGAGTAACCGTACTGATTGATAAGTACATACTCGGTTCCATGTGAAACGATCCTCGAAGAACAGTTTTTTAGAGTGAATTGTCGGTTTTGAAGAAGGTAATCATTATTATATGTTTTAGATTTATGAGAAATACAAGATGATGAAACTATATTTTGAAATATCATTCATAATAAACGTTTTGAAAACGTTGCTCTTGAATGTTCACCCGAATCTCTGTCACATCATACCTCAGACGAATAAAAAACATAGACTGGTATTTTCCATCCTTTTCATAATGCCAACACGACTGTCAAACCTTCTTGTTTCCACGATAAGAATCTATCGTTCGGGCCTCGTCGGACCAACTCGCCGTTTTCGTGTTTCGAACGAGTTTCTCAGATTGTTTACGATTCATGACGTGGTCTTTCGTGTTGTATTATCCTTCTCAAAGCGTTGATTTGTGCGATTTTTATCGATTAATTAATTTATTCGTGTGTTGAATATATTGCTCTTCACTTAAAGTCGTAAAAATGTGTTTTATTTCGTGGTTAAAAGTAGGTGTCTGATGAGATTAAAGTGTCATTTCATTAGTGAGTGCCATAGTCGTACGTTCGGGAATTGAATAATGTGGAATGAATGTGGAATAATGCATGGATATTTACTATTTTCAAGATGATGAATATTTTCAATTGATCAAAATTGTGTTTCACAGATTTCCTTCATGTAGAATAATGAACAATGATGAACATATAATGTTTCAAATAATCAATTCGTGTTATAATTCTGTATGGTTTTATCCGTCTGAATATTTGCTTCTTAGATCTGGCTTTCAAACAATGTAATGCATAAGAGATAGGAAGGGCCAGTCTATGTATTTCATTGGTCTGATGTATATATATTAGTCTATAAATTATGGATAATGTATAGATCTGGAGTGATACACATCTAATGAAGTTTTGTTGTTCAAATATATAGAACGCCAGTTACCTTCAAAGAATTGATATCATATGAGGACTGTTATCCATCAATTATTTTGAACTTCATCAGCTTCTGAGTTTAGTTTCAAAAATGATGGCATTCTGATGGGATGATTGAGTTTCGAAATATAGGTACGATTAACAGCTTTTTGAAGGACCCTGTTTTATATATGCCTTTCCCGAATCAACGTTTGAATAAACGGAAAATCGAACCTCGATATTGTATAGTTCACACTATAGGAAGGGCATTTTGCACATTGGAAATTCCCTTACCAAGGCCTATTGAGGAATTGTATCTGTATGGGTTTTCATAATTTGACACCACACTTAAAGAATTAATTGGTTGCTATTCAAGTCCTAACAGCCCAACTGACGAACGTTTCAACAAAGAGAGGATACTCTTTTGTTATTCGATCCTCAAAAATTACCACAGAATAGAGGGATCATCCTCTTCAGTCCTTGAAAGATTTATCTTCAGATTTGCCGATAAAAAGGTTATTTTTTCTGGCAGTGGGCACAAACAGAATAGCCTATTTATATAGTACCTACCTATGATAATTATTATCATTGATGGAATAAAGAATTGTCGTAAGCATTCCATCATATGCAATCAATTAATTATGGTTATTGTTGTAATATATTTTGAATTTAAGAAGATTTTTTTACTTAACTTTCATGCATTGGGAATTTTTTCGAAAAATATCTTCATTTTCAGTATGATATCATAACCAAAAATGGTTTTGCCTGTATATCTCCAAAACCAAAAGGGCTAAACTTGATTTTTTCACATCATTGAATAGGTCTCTAAAATACGCAACTTTGCCACAATTTAACCGACACTCTATATCTTTTCGTTCACGGGATCCCCATGTACAGAAACGAATTTGAATAGCCCGGTATATAAAGTTAATTTCACTGAATAAAAAACAAAAACTATACCAGTACTCACTGTCACTGATTAATTGCACAATATTTGATGCAAGAAAGAAGTGCCCTTCCAGTATTGTCTAATTTACTATTCTTCAACGTACATTTCAATCTATTACATAAAGTTCACTGAAAAAAAAATAAAAACTACTAGTGCCCATCGGTTGAATATATATACGATATTTGATACAAGAAAGCAGTAGGTACTTACTCTTCCAGTATTGTGTAATTTACTATATTCCTTAATGTACACACCAATGATGTAGGAATAGTAACTTACCAACCGTATTCCTACTGAAGTTGACTGTTGTATTATATGAAGACTCAATTTACTCGGACTCAATAGTAGTGTTCACTGGAAAAAATTTCTGTCCACATATCAAATGTATAAGCTAGTAAAAATCACTTCGATTCTAGTAATTTCTATACAGTTTTTTTTTTCTTTACGTGAACATATGTTTGATGTATTTCTGATACAAATTGCTGTTCTAATTTTTATTACTTTGAAAAATGTGAAAAATAAATTCCATTTGAGTATAATATTTGTCTACATAAGGATAGGTATTATATAATGCCTTGCACCTATATATACATTTAAACTCATACAGTGTCACACATAAAGTTCGCTACATAGGGAAGTTTTTTTTTATTGATAGGTATAAAGAAACTTTGACTTCGCAGTTAGTTTGTGCTTGAAAAATGAGTGAAATACAGCATCTTTCCTTCTTCAATGTGATACTCTGAACCTGTCAATTTTTTTTTTCGAAAATCCTCAAAAAATCATTTTTTTTAATTTCGAAAAATGCCAGAGAAAAAAGTTGCTCAGTTTCCAATTTTATACCATTGATCCGAATTTGGACCCTCTATACTGTCATTACGACATTTTTCCATAATTTAAATTTTTCGAATCTTTCGCTCTATCGATTCGAACGAAACATGATTCAAATTTCATAATTTTGATGAATATGAGACTTTATGAGACTTCAATATCATATCTTGCCCAGAAAATACCCACATTGGCCTGTTACCAGAAAATAAATAAAATTCATCTCCATAGAAATTCGTTTGTTGTTGCAAAGTTCATCTAGTTTTTTCATTTCATTGTTAAACTGCAGATGTGGATTTTCAATGTATGGACGTTAATATGTCAGTAATCGAATAAACGAATTTCTCTTCATTTTTATTACACTCGTATTTCTTTTTTTAATAGATTTTTATCCAGCAGTTTGATTATTTTTCTGACCAATAATTCATCAGTTACAAACAAACCCGAAATATCATACTTATCTAATAAACTAAACAATGACTTACAGTTCCATAACTATTCAAAAGACTTTCGTTCTAGCGATTTGTACTAGACATGATATAAAATTTCGTGATTTTAAACATATGCAACACCTCGGGATGAAAATCGGAGGTATACTGATAAAATCGAAATAAAATTTTTACTTAGTAGTAGTCGAAGTGACAGTATAGAAAGTCCAAATTTGGGACAAATGTATAAAATTGGGAACTGAGCAACTTTTTTCTCTGACAGTTTTCGAAATTTCCAAAAAAAAACTGATTTTTTGAGGATTTTCGATAAAAATGTCAAATTTGACAGGTTTAGACTGGCACATGAAAAAAGGAAAGATGCTGTATTTCACTGATTTTTCAAGCACAAACTAACTGCGAAGTCAAATTTTCTTTATATCTATTAATAAAAAAAACTCATGTCGCGAACTTTATGTGTGACACTGTATATCTGCCCTTGGTATTGTCATGTAAAAACTTAAACTCGATTTTAAAAGTGATATTCAAAATTATTTCAGATTAGATTATAATTTTTATATGTGCGTGGGGGTATTTTTCCTATATGGGTCGGAGAAACTTATTTCTGTCTGACACTGTTTCCTTTTCTTTCCTTTTGAACTCCCGAAACCCAAGTCAAATTGCAAGTTATTTTCATCGGTATCTCGGAAACAATGAAGCCCTCCTAGTTAAAAAAATTGATTCTACCTCCGTTCACCTTTCCAACATAGCATGATCAACATGTTTGTTCCATTTGCCAGGGAACATTTCACGTTTCAAACGTCAATTATAGGACGCTTTGGCACAACATGATTTGATTTGCAAACTCCACCCTCGCTATTCCCGAAGTTATGGCTGGATCTGCGTCGAACCTTATTTTGTGGATGGAACTGCGAAATGCCCGTAACCTTCATCGGGGGAAAGGAGGAGCCTTTGACCCCAAGAAGCATGCCGCGGTTTGAATAATTAATCGAATGATTGATTGCAGCGCTGTCGGTCTGGACAGGATCCGAGTTTGCGAAAACAGGTGCCAGAAATACTCACTTATCCAAATTGACCAATCACCAATCGGGGGCTAATTGAAATAATTGGAGTTCCATATGAACTACACAGCCGCACGAAACTCGTCCTCAAATTCAACTCAAACTGTCAACTTCATCGAGGTTTATTGTTTAAATTTCGTCACTCAGAAAAAATGTCCATCATTGAATAACAAGTTTCCGTCGGTCAAAAACCGTGTGGACCGATTCAATGTTTCTACTATAATCTTTCTATTCAATTTTCACTTATGAATGACAGATGACTTGTGGCTTGTTATCTGAGAGAAAATGTTGGACAAAGATTCCAGTAAAGATTCAAATAAAATTCAAAATACCGACTTTAGTCACGCAAAATAATAATATAAAAAAGCTGTTCAAACCATTATTCTTGATTAACTTTATTCCACCAAATTTGGTATAGAAATACAAGGAATATGAAGTTATATTTCACCTATATAAACGTCAAAAAATTTCCAGTGTGATTTCATGCTCATTATAGCCCAAGAAGAAAGATTTACTAGAAATGTACAGGTAGTTGTTATTATGTAAAGATACAAAATAGGCTTCTATGATTGGTCGAAAATATGTATATGGTGTGAAATTTTTTAATGAAAACGCAAATTGGTTTCATCAATGAACTAGATTGACAAGTTGAGAGAGAAAAAATATGTCTGCCCTAGTGTTGTCTTTGTCATCAAGATTGCAGCTTGAAATGATGAAAATGTTATGATTGAGACGTAAAAAAAGATAAGAAGACTAATATTACAATTATAATGTGCTTGGAATTATTAAAATCCTCACAAAATATTCGAAATTATCGGAATAACGAAAATACTACAAGAAAAACAAACCAATTATATACAGGTTATATATAAGTCTTCTTCTTTTTCAGTCCCAATTATAGCATTTTTATTATTTTAAGTTGCAATCTTGACGGCAACTTCAGAGGGTGACCAAATTCACACCTTACACCAGACGATTAGACAACTCATAATTTACCTAATTTCTACCACAGAATAAATGATAGTGCAAGTACAGAAATTTTACTCTAGTTTTACTGTGGCCATCTCTTCACCAATTTAAATATTTGGGCGAATATTCTCTGCGAAATCAATCGAGTGAATAAGTAAGTATAGAAATTCAGAAAGAAGATATTATCCTTGCCCGTTCCGTTGCACTAATGGATGGTCTGCTCAAATTTTTGCAGAAAATGAGACATATTCCAATGGAATATTGAATAAAAGAAGCTGGAGAAGATGCTGAAAAAAGTGGTGTTGACCCTATTTTGCTAAATAAACGAATTCCGAAACGAAAAAATATTTCGATGAGATGTGTGAAGACGAATTACATCACAGACTCTATTATGTATTTTCTAAAAAAATAATGATGGTATTTGATCGAGTTCAGGGGCGGCATTCTGTATTCACAGTGTGAATAAAAGTGTTCCATAGTCTACGAGTAGGTATGTATAATTTGATATGCTGCGTGACATTAGCTAGGAAAGTAGTTGTTTTCTACTCGATCTCTACCTGTTATTCGTGTTGTGTTTGAAGTTATTGATTGTATGATATCTTGAATGTATTTTTTCCTTTATTGATAACTACATTCCAATTGATGATAGCTTTTAATTTTACATTGTTATATAGAAAACGAATGAATGTATTAGACATGAATACGTTTGTCTACAATCTACATAAATTAATATCAACTATATAGACTTGAATCCCGAATAGTCACAAAATATCATATTTTGGTCGAGGTGTTTCACAAGTAATGCAAAATAAATATGACTCCTATATCTACCATTGAATTCAAAGCATTTGAACCACAAAAAATTTTCACCTGCGGCGCATTTTTTTTTCCATATAACCTCTCAAGTTTAGCACCTATTGGACAAGACAAAACTCACCGCTCCTGATCGAGTTTAAATCCTGCAATGTCCAAATGTCAATAAATTAGTGGACTTTTGATAGCTGAAATTATATACAGAAAAAAGTGAAAATTAATATAAGTAATGGGTGTGGGGACAGGCATTTTTCAGTTTTTGCACCGCCTAAAAAAATTCAAGATCCGGGGCTGATCGGCAAGAAAATCGTCAAGAATAGCAGGAATGTTTTTCTTGAAATTTTATCCAAAAAATGTCATATCATTTTCGAAAGGAAGAGTTACTTGTACAGGTATACTTATAATATATAGAAATTGGAATTTTCTCAGTTGGAGTAGTTTTCAAGACCAATATTTTTTTTCCGAAAACATCTTAGCCAACAATATTCACCAGACTACCGGGGGGTAAAAAGAATGCTCATTTATATCCTTCCATGTCATATATTAATTTTTATTTTTCACAATAAATATAGGAACAAGTAAATTACAAGGGTAGTCGGTATATAGGTATACCGCGTTTAGCAGTGAAACTTGGTTCAGTTAGTTTTGTTGAAGGCGGTCACAGATTCTATAGTTTTTTTTTTAAGTTTTGCATTACGAACATAAATAAGCGGCTGTTACCGCCTCTAACAAGAACTGTTTTACGTATTGCTGATCCTGGAAAATAAATAGTACCTATATATATATAGATGTGTGCCACATGACAGCATAAGTTTGAGAATATTTACAAATATACAGGAGAGGTAGGTATTCCATAAATATGGGAAACATCCAACATTTGCCACCAACAGAACAGCAGAGATATACCTAACTATGGCGTATATATACAGTCCTACTTTCGGTATATATAGTCGCGAGATGTGATGATGGTACACAAATCAATTCATCCAACTTACAAAAAACCTCCGTCCGATCCACCTCCACCACCACCGACGCTCCTCCACTAGCTCCACAAGACCAACACGACGTATACCCGCATAGGAGCCCCCTTACGAGCCTGGCGCCCCCTCGGTGCCCGCCTCCGGCTTCAAAGGCGCCTGGAGCAGCGCCTGGTAGTAGTCCGCAATCGGGAACATCGGCCACTGGTGATGCTTCGTCTCCACCTTCTGCTGATGATCGCTCGTGACGACGTCGATGTCTTCCTCGTTGGTCTCCTCCCCCGAGTCCGGCGCCAGCAGCGACGCCACGTCGAACTGCCGCTTCCTGGGAGGCGCGCTCCTGGCCGTCGAGGGTCCCGGCATCACCACCGGCGGGGTCACCGATAAAGGAGGCGGACTGGGGGAATCGGCGCCGTCCTCGTCGACGGCCAGCCCCATGTGCTTGCGAACCTTGCGCTGCGCCTTGCGCCGCCGGAAATCGCCTTTGCGGAAGTCCTCCACGTTGGCCGGGTGGACTGCCCAGTAGTGGCCCTTGCCGTTGGCGCTACGGCCAGCCTTGACGAAGCAGTCGTTGAGGGAGAGGTTGTGCCTGATGGAGTTCCTCCAGCCGGGGCCGCGCGTCCTGAAGTACGGGTAGTGGTCGAGGATGTGCTGGTAGATGTCGGAGAGGACGAGTTTGGCATCGGGCGAGCTCAGGATCGCCATGGCGATCAGGCCGATGTAGCTGTGCTGCGGCTTCGGCTCCTCAGGCTGCAGCGCCCTTGGGAACAAGGGGTAGCAGGTGAGCGGCGAGGGGAAGGGATTGAGCAGCGGGTACCGCAGCCGTTCGGCGACTGCGTACTGGTACAGCTGCAGGCGGTACTGGTCGATGGGGAAGAGCGGCCTGGGGGCTGAGGCGCCGCTGGCGGCTTCGAAGGGGAATGGCATGGCCAACTTCGGCGGGGGATTCGTTGAACTCTCGTTGCTGCACATATTATTATTTCACACACTCAGCACTGATGGCACACGCGAACTGAGACTTATCCAGATGGATAGATGTCAATTAATTGCCCCCCAGCATCAGGTCGAGCTGGACTTGTTGCTGCGTTTCGAACGGACCGTCACTTGAATCATTAACCGTCATCTGTCATTCATGAGTGAGTATTCTGTACTGTTGTACTAGTAAGAACCCATCGGGACGTCTAAACATTGCAACAAACACGGACTATTTGTCGACCAATATTTGACAACAGAGAGGAGGCGTCGACTGCGTGAGCCAATGGCGAAGCCGCGTGCCCTTCCAAAGTGCTCTAATCTCCGCCTCGCCATGTTGTTAAACTTGCCAGCCGCAACTCTAGATACCTCCTTTCATGGGGTAACAAAAGAGGGTTGCTGCTACGAAATCTTTACTTTTGTCGGAATCCTTCGAATTTGCATTATAATCCATAACGAGAATGCTCACAACCCGAATCATTCGTGGTGTTTCAAATGTTTACATAAATTGACTGTTATTTTCGAAATATTAATTTACATATTATATCCGAAGCTGATGATGACGAACGAAAATAAATCCGCTTCCATGTTCGACCTGAAGGGGGTTGGTTTCACACACATATCATATTGACGTACAGTTATATAAGGTGATGCCATATTGGAAAGAGCACCTACCTAACTATTTGATTTTATGCATAAAGGATAATAGGTTTATATATGAATACGGAGCTGATGAAATTTTGTTTGTCAAACTTTTTTATTGATGGACATAATTAAAATTTCCAATGCCCATGTCTACGTTCTCGGTGCATGATGTACCTATACATTTCAAGTCGAGTTCCGATATTACTATGAATTTACTGATGAAAGGCAGCAATTTCGGAACGAATTCAGGTTTTGAGTCAACTACTACCAGTATAATTTAGTAATTTTAGAACGATCTGAAACACTGAACAGTAGATACTGGTCGGGAATTTTGGAACTCGACCATATTAGAGTATGGCCAAGATAAAAATTAACTGCGGATTTTCGAGATTGACGTAAAAGCTCATCTTTTCTTTTTCATGAAATATGAACAATCTGAATATATATAGTTATACTGAAGGAAATCTTCCTGATGAATCCAAATCATTGTGATCTCTAAGATCGTTATGAAAAATTTCTAGACTCATTTCTAGATCATCATAAAAATAACCAAAGTTGAGATGATTTCTCGAAGGCGAAACGTGTGGACTCAAAATTCCTTTGAACGCCATTTTTTTCAGATCAAAAAGTTGCAATGAGAAAGTGCACATTATTTTTCGTTAACTTCACGAATAGGTATAACAACTATTGAAGTTGAGCAATTTTTTCGGGAGAAACCTTATACTGCCCAACTTTTTTCTATATATGACACTTAGGTATAGGTATATCTCCTTCCGCTACCAAAGATTTACCAATGATGATGATCATTAATTCTTTTCTTTTGGACATCCTTGTAACGAGCTCATTTGTTAGGTACGCCCCTGTACTAACTATATTGTGTAAAAAGTGCGCGTGCGCGGAGAATAAACCCTGAGTGGGGGGAAAGCGTCAGGTGCGCGGCGTGAAATGCGCAGTGAAAAAAGTAAAGAAGAAGGAAGACAAGTTCACAAAACTTCGAAGAGAGGTGGCTGTTATTTTCACTTTCTGTGCGTCTATACCAATCATTCAATTTTTCACTTCGTTTGATGGAGAAACGAAAGAGGCCATCAAGATCTATTGAAATCTCAAACATGCAAGTATAGGTATATATATAGGAAATCCCGAAAAGTCGTAGTGGTTCATGGTATATAATTACATTTCGTTTAATTATTGTGTGACATAAAAAAGTTCATAAATCAAGTCCTCATTTTGTTTGGTCCTCTCAGAAATGAAAACAAATGTCAAAACTCAACTGATGCTTGCATGTTCCTAATTTTTGCATCATCTTTTCCATCAATTCTCGCTACCGACGGCTAAAGTTTCATGCATCAAGGACTTCTGCAAGTCATATTTGACAATTTTTGAGAAAAATATACCTACTGTCCAAGATTAGTAAGTAAGTAGGTAAAGTGTGCGCCCAATTTTTAATAGGTACTTTTGCAAGACGCGTAAGTATATTATTCAATTCATCAAACGAAAATATAAGACATCAAGAAGAAACTCTCGTTTATTATCACGATTATTCACTTATATTATATCTAATATATATAGTATATATGATGGTATATCTCTCGATTTGTCTTAATAAATATATAGAAGAGAACCTAAAATACTCCCATCAGCAATTTTGCGGGTATAGTTACTAAACATGCGACTGCTACTTTTCGATCTATTATTTGAATATTGACTTCCCAGAACGTCTGCGACATTAAATCAAAAACACTTCCAAAGCTCGATAAGCGAATTTGTTTTTCTTTGGAAACTTCGGAGTTAGGGTACGTTGTTTCGCAAAATATGTACATACATTTCCAGATCTAATCCCATCGGATTTTTATGGAATATCCGTATTCCAGTTGGCATTAGTAACTCGAATTCATAAATTTATTCTTTTTATGACTATGATGAATATACGAAAGATTAGGTATAGATATAGGTACCTATAATCAGGAATTATTCGAAATAATGATCTCCATCAGGAGTCATCAGCTGAAAATAATATGGTGATGGAGCAATTTTCAAATAACATTTTCAGAGATGGTTTCAAACTTGCAGAATGAATCAATTATCATGCACACATTATCTACCTAGGTCAATATACCTACAGTGTGTCTCAAATTAGTTTTCTCAGCTACTAAAATGAATAGCTGACACAAAGAAAAATCTATCATAACTTCATGCAAATTTCGGATCTTTCATAATTTCATATAAAATTCGAAGTCTCAAAAGAAATATTAGAATATATAAGTCGAACTTTATTGTACCTATATACCCTTTAACCCGTTTTAACAACTTCAGACCTGAAAAGACAACGATTTCAAGGACGCCACTGGAATTTCGAGTTCCACTCTGAAACTTAACAAGAAAGCTTCCTGACCTGGAAGATCTTTCTTCCAGATACGGTTCACAACAAAGTGAAGTTTTTTCGACACATCAGAAATTCTCAGAAACTCGATAATACATCGAGCCTAAGTGATTTATTTTTTGCCATGAAACTTGGTAGGGAGTTGAAATCGTATTAGACCGGTCTGTGGCACGAAATAGAAACAGATACTATACCAACACAGGAATAAATAGGTGCTAGTTTCCCAAATGTCATGATACTCTCAGATGCCCTTTAGTTGCCATAGGAAATTGAGGGTGTGTTTATGGATAAACGATGAAATCAAGCAAAATCATAACCTGTAGGTAAGTAGGTTGGATTATGAAAATTGTATTGTAGGTATACCTACCTATATGAAAAATACGGCATTGGTATTTTTGGTATGCGATACAGATCTGTTTTCCCATTTAATACATTCCTTACCAATTTGGTACACACTGTACCTATATATAATAGAAACTCGACTCAAACTGTTGAGTCATACGTCATACCACACATATAAAAGCGAGCATAAAGAATCGCATTGGTACAGGGGTATAGGTATTTTTTATGCATGTTAGGGTATATGGAAATGAAACAATGTTGATCATATCGACATAATTATGTTTGTCCCAACAAACATATCAAATCTATTTGATGCGAATGTTTCAATATATTGATTGCATTCGTTGGGCTTTCAGTTATTTGGGAGAAATTGAAGTTATTCTATAAAATCCTAATTGCATGAAATCGTTAGGTATACTTCAAGCACGCTGTTTTGTTAGATACCCATTTGTAAAGGAGCTCAATAGCTGATCCTCATAGGTGGGTATCACCAAATCACCATAGCATTATCCACAGAACATATACATACATCAGGGTATATGTTCTGTGGCAATATTAGCAATGTGATTTGAGATAAAAAGCGCACCGTCGCTGTACTGTAGGTCGCATAAGAAAAAGGTAACTATATAAGATGGTACTCACTATTATAAGCCTATTGAATAATTAATTTTATTTACCTGATCTGGAGAAATTGGCACCGAAAGGAGCCAGAAATCCAATAAACCAAACAGAAGAAGAAGAAGCCCCGTTTCCCTCAATCAGCACATTCATATTTATCACAGTTTTCTGCATCGTGTCGTACTATAAGGCGATTCTGCAATCATTTCAATGTCCAATGTGTCAACTCTTTGGTGTCAATAACAACTGTCGGGAGTTCGGGACGGCTTATTGTACCACACAAAAATGTTTGCTGCACTTTACATTCGAAATTAACGCACTGCACTCTTTTATTTCTCGGTATATATGTCAATATTTTCATCAATGTCAACCTTGTCAACATGATTAACATGAATGCATTTCTGTATTATTGGTTGCGTGATAACACGAATAGATTAACGATAGTACTACCATCTCAAAACAATTCTTGAACTATTATACCACAGGGATCTGATTTTATTGATTTTTGCAAAACCATTGGGTCTACAGGTTTTGAAAACAAAAACAATAATTGACGAGTAAGCTCAGTTAATGTTGGAACGAATTCCGCAAATAAAATGCGTCGCTTTTGTTGGAAGAAAGATCAAAAAATTGAACTTTATTGCGATTCCAAATGGAATAGGGTTATATTAAGAAAATGTGTTTAAAAATATGAGGAGATGAGAGGAAGAAGGGTATCGAATAGAAATAGATCGTTTGAATAAAAATGATATTTCACGTTTATTTTCGTGATAACAATTTTCCGTTAGGTGTGTATTTCGAACAAATATCTATATTGTTGGACCCATTCAGAATTTATATTTCCGAAAAAAGATGTTTCGAATTGAAACACCAAATATTTGTCCCGTTGACCCATCTCCCAAACCCGCCGTAGTCCGGATCGAAAGGAGATTATCGCAACCCGACCCCGATACGGGGGTGGCTTTCCCAACCTCTAACGAAGTTACCATGCGAGCCTTCGAAGCCTTTTATTAGACAGATGCATTACAACCGCGGATAACACCCGATGACTCTATCGACACTTCATCTCATCTCCCATGGTCCTTCTTTGCGCCCCCCTGGGGGCTGTTCCGAGTTTCGCGCGAGCGAGGGGTAGGAAGGGTAAGAGGGGAGGGGGCACTGTCACGCTCAATATGGGGGAGTGCATAACTCGAGATAATGAAATACGTTACATGGACGATAAACGTGTACCTTCGAATTTCGGTGACGTATGCGTGAGGAGACCGCCAAGTGTATACAAACCGGGATTCGGGATGCAGACATACGATCGTTTGGTCGATACTTTTTTTATATATATGTATTACAGGGTGCCCGACGGTCTTCGAATTATATTATAGGGTGAAAGTACACAAGAGTACGCACCTAGTTGCTTTCATTCGATTACTCGAAAGAGATTATTTGTCTTAATGAATTATGAAGATAATAAAAATAATCTATACACAGAATGTCAGAAATATTTTATTTAAAAAGAAAATACGTTAATCTGAAATGAACCATGATAAAAAATGATTTTGTGGTCTTATATACCAAGAGACATAAGAGTACGCAGAATGACTGCAAGAGTACGCACTGAACTAGTTCATGCATATATCATATTGTATATGGCCTATCACATATTATGTTGTACAATCTCATATATTTTGGATCATGTCTTCTTTCGGGGGATTCATATACTTCTCGAAACAAGCTGGACAAAATATATTTTCCTCAATTTCCTCATAGTCTGATCATTTTTCAACATTATTTGCTTTCTTCTCAATAGACTGCTATTAATTCTATGTCTGTATGCATTCTGTATTGGTGTATAATAGATAACGCATTGCGCATCACTCTTGAATGCGTACTCTTGTTCTTTGCTTATATCAATTATTTCAGGTTATAATGATATAATGTCTATAAAACTGAATAAAGGATGTGATGAGCCCATAACAGATGGCATAGTGCACGATGTCTTCGAAAAATTGATGTTGCGTACACTTGTAAACTGCGTACTCTTGCGTGCCTTTACCCTATACCTATTTGAAAGAAAATTTTTAGTCATTTTTAGTTTTTGAATTATTGGAGAAATACAGAAATTTGTAAATTTAGTTCTTGTTCATTTTCAAGCGAAAACCAAAAGAACTCAAATTCAAAGTGATGGAATATTGAATTCCTTGATGTCTCACTTTTTACACTATTTATATTGAAAACAATGCTAAGCTTTCATTATATTCACAACATGCCTGGAGATCCGTAATAGATATATATATCCTCCCATCGAACTAAGAACACTGCATGAATATGGAATTGAAAATGTATATACTGATAATGATTAAATTTGGAATATAGGTTTTTGAATGTCTCTATATAGGAATAATAGTTTTACAACTTGTTTCTCATACTTGACAATATTGAGGAAAATTTGAAGTGTACCAAAACTCATCTCAACATCTCCACGAAACTTCGATGAATGTTAAATAAACATTATACAGGGTGTTTCGTTCACTATTATAGAAATGTTTTAGTTGTGGAGTCATGTGATCAAAATATTGATATTCAACTCAAACAATTTTTTTTCGTCTGAAGAAATTTCAATAAATCACATTATATTTCTTGTTAACACTGATGATGATTAAACTTTCATTTGCATCATGTACTAAATGCCTTCTTTCACATCTGGCAAACTTATAGGTTCGGCATTTTGATCATGGTGGCTTGTATGAAAATATCCGATGATGGGAGTGCACCCCCTTACACCCCGAATGACACATCTAGATTCATCTGATAATCATGGTTAATAAGCAATTGCTCGACTAATTTTCCTCGGATCGTTTCCTTCCGCTTATCCTAAAATCCTGGTGACCCGAGACGAAAGTTATAATTATTGTACTTCGAGATTGAAGTTCAATCTTCCGATGAGAAAATCTCTGACAAGCCAAATTAAAATGGTTCGGCCAAATGATTTTGCCAATGCACAATAAACAGTGCGAATGCTGTTACAATGCATTTTCCAATGCGAATGTGGGACGACTTCCATGCAAAATAAAAATTATCTTCTGCAAGACTTCATCTGAATGGCATTAACTATGTGCGAGAGTAAACCAACCATTGTTAATTTAATTGTTTCCGTTGATGTGCGCTGGCTTTTCAGAAAAGAGGGTGGAAACTTCAGAGTTCCTCAATATGTTCAGTCATTTATAGATAGACCAGGCAATGTTGACAATGTTTCACTCTGCATGATAATCTAATTCAGAAAGCAGATAATAATAATAATAATAATAATAATAATAATAGCGTTTATTGCCCAACAGTTTCCCATTTACAGAGCAATTTTACAAATCACAATACAAGATTAATTAGTAGCACTAATTTCTAAATATGAATGTATGACAATCAGAATCCCTATTTGAATGAAAAAAAATAATAAAAAAAAATAAACAAAAATCCAAAGATGCCCACGAGATTTATTCTTGAGTTCACAAAACACTGCAATAAGATATGCAGAAGCACGATTATATAACATGTAACGACAGTTCAGACAAGAATAAGGATTGAGATTAGGACTATTAGGAGCGAAGGAAATTTTGGGAAAATGATCTTAATCCTTTCATGAATATTAGCACATCATTGTTTTACATATGCCATTGAAGGAAATAATTATCAAGAGAAATTTCTGAATCTTATTTCTAATAGAAGACGAGTATTCCATTAAGAAAATGCCAAGTCAAAGTTGAGTTATTTCCTCCATAATTTCTAAGATCCAAAGTTGAAATAGGTACCACATACAGCTCGAATTATATTAAGTATATTCAGTTCAGAGATTATGTCCATCAACTTTGTAGATCATATGATGGCTCATTTTATTATCAGGAGATTCAGTCTGAGTAATTCGGTTCGCTCTAGCTATAGTTCCAAATCGACTGGTCTATGATTCACCATCGATTCTCGTTGGGAACTCATGTAACAAACTTGTGACATTTTCCAATAACATAATAGCGTCTTTCAACATTTCAACTTTGAAAGAACCACACCATTTCCTTTTTCCGGTTACCGCCCATGGTTATTAATGTTTCTGCCCTAGATCCAAATTAGACCGATTTTCACTGATGGAAATCTTTTGAAAACTATCTATACCTAATATGTAGATTTCAGGTCGTTAGAATGCCCAATTGCGAGTTCGACTGTTTTCTCATTATCATTATTTTCCCACGCCATCCAAAAAATGATGATCATCAGCTGTCAAATTGTTTGCTTTATTTGTCCTCTATACGGACATCTGTAGGACATCTATGAAGGATGTCTATATAGCTGTGATATCTCAGGTGGACGTCTTTAGGAAAATCCAGATTTTTTAATATTCGGAATATTTTCAAAGTGTGAAATATTATTCCTAAACTAAAACTTTTTTTGTCTTGTATGAACATAATACCATCTTATATTTTATTATTTCAAAGTCTGACAAACATCATCAACAGAAAATTCGCGCTGAAAAAAAGGATAATATTTTTGATCCGTTGAATATGTAATGTTTCCTTTTTATATTTTACCTTGTAGTTGTTAGAACTGGCAGGTTCTATAACGTTCGAAAGGGCATGAACCACCAAGGATATATTTTCCAATGGTAATTTCAACTTAGACACTTCCAAGTATATATTCAATGATATTTGATCAAAACCATATAAATTGCTATCATACGACTGTTTTTTACATAAATGTCATTGATCACTTCAGCTGTTTGTTGCGTAATCAAACCACATCCTACACTTGAAAATATTTGACGAAGGTGTCCCAAAACCAAAGTAGATGAACTCGATAGATGATGGTACGTGAAACTTTGCATGCATCGACCTTCGAAACACCCTGTACATAGCGAATAATACTAGCTCATCGATATGTCGTATCTATTTATCGACAAAAGCTCGAAATCAACCCCTCGCTCTAATTCAATGACAGCTAGTGGAGGGACAATTTTAAACATCTCTGTGATGTGCTACCAATTACATATGTTGATTGTTTTATATTACAAGTCGAAACGGGGGGTTCCCGAAATTAGCTTATGATTACATTCATCACACGGTATTTACCGCTATTAGTTAATAAGAGGGTGACGCTCCCCCGAGATTCGTTTCCCGCGTCAGTTGAATTTCCTCCTCCCCAATACATATTTACATACATAACTGGTAATATGATCTTCTTGTCGTATGTCGTTCAATCTGCACTATTTTCATGTGGCCGGGGCCATGAATATTTGAGCATTTTAAAGTTTCATCAGAATGTTCGCCTCAGGGAAAACACATCGAAGGATGGGGTTTTGTTTGAACTTTTAAGCCTTCGTCAGACGACGGAGTACGTCGCATGGTCTGTGCATGGCGATTCGAGCTAAGCTCAAACGAATAAAAACATAGACTGGTATTTTCCATCCTTTTCATGATGCTAACACGACTGTCAAACATAAGAATCTATCGTTCGGGCCTCGTCGGACCAACTCGCCGTTTTCGTGTTTCGAACGCGTTTCTCAGATTGTTTACGATCAGGGTTGCCGAAGCTACTCCATTCGGAGTAGATCTACTCCCTTTTATCATTTTCTACTCCTCTACTCCAAAAGAATGATTTCTACTCCGGTTGAATGTGTATTGTACGAATAAATATATAGTACCGAAATGAAAACTATATAGTAACTAATCGAAAAAAAAGGTAGATACCGCAGTACATTGTACTACAGAGTACAGATTAACCACTGGTTATTGTTAATCTGTGCATGATTCTACCAGCATGAATTCATGTGATCATGTCAAGAGACTAGACGTCAACCATCACAGTCACAATGTCGCTTTTCAAGAATGTCGAAATTGATCGAGCAATAACAAAATTTTACTGAACAATTCCTTTTTTTTTTCATCTCATTTCATTATTCAGCCTAGATAAGTGCAGTCTTTGCTTTCCTACAGTTGTTTCAATTCATAACAGGATAGGCTTCTTCCATGTTTTGTAGAATCCAAAAACGTTCTTCCTTTCTGTAAGGTACTGGAAGAAATTTTAATTCAACGTGTACTGGAAGGAATTTTCATTAAACATTTTTGGTCTCATAATGTGGATAGTATTTTTTCACCACCTCATATGAATGTATAACCTATATAAAATTAAAATAAAAGACTCATTTTGACTTCGGTTTCGAATCTCGTTGCATATATAAATTTTACTTTAATGGAAAGACTTTGAGAATGAGAATGGGACTCTGATGGGGCATGCGTATTAGCTGTGTCTGAACACGAATAAAGTACTACTCCGCTTTGGTACGAATCTACTCCACTGTCAATCTCCAATCTACCTACTACTATTTTTAGGCCTGGTGCGGCAACACTGTTTACGATTCATGACGTGGTCATTCGTATTGTCGTATTATCGTTCTCAAATCGTTGATTTGTGCATTTTTTATCGATTAATTCACTTATTCGTGTATTGATTATACCGCTCTTCACTTGAGATGCTAAAACTTGTTGTATTCGTGGTTGAAAGCAGATTTCTGGGATAAAAGTGTCAATAGTATCATATAATCATTGATGAGTGCCATAATCGTACGTTCTGGAATGGAATAATGTGGAATACATGCATGGATATTTATTCTATCAAGATAATGAATATTATCAGTTGATCGAAATTGTATTTTATAGATTTCCTTCATGTAGAATATAATACAAATGAACAATGGTGAATATAATGTGTTTCAAAGAATCAATTCGTCTTATATTTCTGTGGTTTTATCCGTCTGAATATTTGCCACTATAATTTTTTTTTCGCACGCCTATTAACAAGAAGGGTCAACAATACCGCCCGCTCTCCTCTTCTCTCACCGATACCAAGAGAGATAGTTAGATCTTGCTTTCAAACAATATAATGCATTAGAAATAGAAAGGGCCAGTCTATGATGTATTTTTTTGGTCTGAGGAGCTAAACAATATGCCCTCTGGTGGCAAAATTTGCGATTAAAGCCAGGCGGATAAATTTTCCACAAAATAACCGTTCCCACCAGATTTCGTTATGTTACCATTTGGGATTGAGCGTTTTCTTATGACATACCATATCGATGAATATGAATCATTCAGATTTCTGCCACGTTCCTACCCAGCAAACAATTTCAGTAGGCCCAGTACGAAGTTGCCGTTACGGAAAAACAGTGGCAAATGATTTCGGGCCAACATCAATAGGACACTCTGGCCGCCTGTAGGACCAATGCCTGTGCGCCATAATGCATACTTTATTGGCCCACTTCAGTGCCAATGCCTGTTATACGACGATATTATGTGAAATAAAAAAGCCCATCCAAGTTCTAACCTCGCCCGACGATGCTTTTACCCTCGTTATTGTATCATTTTCCGCATAGTAATGTAGCTATTGTCTTCTTATCAATTAATTATTATAAATCAGTGGGATTTGAACAACAATAATTTGCTTAACCATTTCTAGATGTCAATTTGACATATTTTTCATCCTGCAAATTGACATTTGAAATGTCTTTCGATGCTAGAATTGGTGAAGACGGGAGATTTCGAATATCGCGACCTCGAAGATGAGAACCCTCCATGAGTATTGAGATCTATCCGGAGTGCAGAAAAGCGAGACTAAGCGCATAATATTGGAATCCGAACCACTTCTAGGCGTGACGGTGTGACGTTAAAGGTCACGTTAAAGGTCTCGGACATAAGAGTGCTTCGGGCATTGATTTGACATATTTTCAATGCCTCCAATTGATATGGAATTTGATGCTGTGATTTTTTGTGCATATCGCTACTTTAAATTTGGTAACATTTCATATCAGCGGAATTGGGAAAAACGAAACCAGCATTTAATATTCAGGAACCTATACCTATAAACACTTTCTAAGATAGGTATAATTTCAAATATGATCAGCTCCTGCAGCAAAATGTTGATGCTTTGATGATATTGGCTAAAAAACACTTTCAAACACTTTCAAACATTCTTTAGATTTCGTAACAACAAAGATTATGTAACAAACATGAAACACACATGTAGGTACTGGAATATTTCAGAAATGTTTCACGTAACATATTGAACGTTTCAAAACTGTTTCCATCATAATGTGAACAATAAAACATTCCTCATGAGACTTATTGAGTAACTTTTGAACTGTTCCAGTTAATATGTGATGACTGGGTTTCGTGAACTCAAGATATATATAAAACAGACTCTGAGTCTGAGAAACAAGACATAAAATCCTCATCACAAGCTGTGGGAACACCAAATAGCTCAGCAAACATCATACGAATCATCATAGAAAACCCGTATCAGGCTATTGTCATAAGTACAAAGTCATTCATTATCGCAATAACCGCTACGACGGTTTATTTGTACCTAATTTACAACAAAGAAGTCGATGGCATCCGTAAATATCCTCACTTCTTAACACCGGCGGGCCGGGCAGAAAAAATGCCTTATAATTAAATTTAAGAGTTCCTTTCGGTGGTTTTTGTTTGCTTGTGTATCGCGTCGACCAATCTAAATAAATAGCCGGTCCATCGGCCCAAAAAGGTGTTAGCGGGCGGATATATCATCTATATATATGGTGTAATTGATTCAGAGCGCCGGGCCGGCAACTTTGGCTCGGGTGCTCCGATTGCCTCGTCTTTAGACGTGGATGTGCTTAATAGTCGCCAGATTAGGATCTCTGCTCTTAGCCGATTGCCCTGATGGCCCTACAAAGGGCTGCGGTACCGACAGAGTGGAAGAAAACGTAAACAATAACTGTTTGGTTGAAACATCCGCAGGACCTTTGCTGCCAATGAGATCGAACAGACAATCATCATCAACAATAACTCATCAGCAACGAAAAAAAAAACGAATAAATTTAGGAAAAATTCTTGCATGGAAATTCAAACAACATATCCCTTGGATTATTTTCATCCTATATGTAATAACAAACACTATTGAAATTGGAATAGAATGATATGTGTGATGATATATGGAGTTCAGGACGTTTATAGATGAAAAATGGAAAAGCCATAAATTGGACAACAATTTTAGAAAGGAAATTAGTCTATCCAATTAGAATATCAAACATAGTTTGAAATGAATGTCTGGTAGACTACGAGCAGAAAACAACTACTTTCCTGGTAAATACCATGCAGAACAAATAAACGCGACGAAGGTGCATTGGGACGGGCAACGCTTCGAGTGGAGATCTTACGGTCTCTACTCGGATAACTACCCTGCACTGATGAGGGCCAATAAGCCCGAAACCGGTCTGTAGGTTGTTAGGCGTGCCTGTCCCGATGTGAATTTGTCACGTCTTAGGAAGAAAGAAACATTTGCGATCTGCATTCACAGTGTGAATCGTTGCATGGATTACGAGCAGATATAATTCAATGTTCTGCGTGGTATTTACCAGGAAAGTAGTTGTTTTCTGCTCGTAGTCTACCAGACATTCATTTCAAACTATGTTTGATATTCTAATTGGATAGACTAATTTCCTTTCTACGTTTATAGATATTTCATTCTCTGGATGTGAATTTGTCACGTCTTAGGAAGAAAGAAAGAATTTGCGATCTGCATTTACAGTGTGAATAGTTGTATGGACTACGAACAGATAAAAATTCAATGTTCCACGTGGTATTCGCCAGGAAAGTAGTTGTTTTCTGCTTGTAGTCTATCAGACATCTAACTATGTTTGATAATTTAATTGGATAGACTATTTTCTTTTTCAAAACTCATTCAGCATTATTACTCAGGAAAACCTTTCAATTTATCGTTGACAATATGGTCATTTCTCAGAATAGCTATATAGAATCCAGTATAGGTATAGTCAGAATTTTATAAATGAAAAACAAAGCGTTTTTTTTTCAATATTTCTGCTCACGATAGCGAAAATGCTATCACGAAATGACAAGCGTCAAATGCTGTACTTTGTTAAAAGGTTCTAGATGGTTGTTGACTGTCAGAATTACAATTGGCATAACACAGGCAATATTACACCTGCAGCATTTTTCTGCATATACCTACAACAAAAAAGATGTGAAAGACTGATAAAATGCCATAACTCTTGAATGTAAATCCCATGAACACAATAATGAAGGTGTGAACTGTGAAAACTTTTTTTTCTGCTCCAATGAGTTCACTATTACGTAAAATTAACATTTTAAGATATGGAACATTGCAGTGATAGTTGCTTATACAGTGTCAGACATAAAGTTCGCGACATATGGAAGTTTTTTTTATTAATAGATATAAAGAAAATTTGACTTCGCAGTTAGTTTGTGCTTGAAAAATGAGTAAAACACAACATCTTTCCTTCTTTCTTGTGCTACTGTAAACCTGTCAAATTTGACATTTTTTTTTCGAAAATCCTTAAAAACTCTGCTTTTTTTTTAATTTCGAAAAATGCCAGAGAAAAAAATTGCTCAGTTTCCAATTTTATAATTTTTTTCCAAATTTGGACTCTCTACTGTCACTTCGACTACTACTAAGTGAAAATTTTATTTCGATTTGATCAGTACCTACTATTTTCATCCCGAGATGTTGCCTTAGGAGTGCCCAGAAGGGCAAAAATATATATTCTATCAGATAGCCAAGCAGCACTGAAAGCTATGAAGTCATACACTTGTGAGTCTAAGCTGACTTGGGACTGTAAACAATCCCTGAGACAACTGACAGCGAACAACCAGGTCACTTTGATGTGGGTGCCAAGTCATAAGGCAACGAGGAAGCAGACTGCCTTGCCAAAGAAGGGGAAAATACACAATTTCTCGGCCCAGAACCCTCCTGTGGACTTTCCAAAGCCCACTTGAGAGAAGATTTCCGACGCTGGGAAGCATATGAAATGAAATCTCACTGGAATAAAGTGCCAGGACAAATTAAGACAAGCGTGAAGGTTAGAGAGCCTCTCGCCAAGGAAAGCTAAACAAACTTCTTCTCGGTTTGGACAAAAAAGACTTGAAAATGGTAACGGGACTCCTCACTGGACACTGCCCTCTGAGGTATCACCTCAAAAAGATGGGTAAAACAGAGAGTGATGGTTGCCGCTACTGCGAGGACTTCGCTAACACTGCAGAACATTTGCTTTGCGAATGCCCAGCACTCTTCTGCTAGAGGCTCAAGTTCCAGGAAAGGGGCATTCTTAGAGCCCTCCGATATCAGGAACCTAGCTCCCAGGAAACTGATAAACTTTGCAAGAAGCCTCGGAATCGCGGGCCTCGAATAGATTAAGGGTTATGCATGCGCAAAAGATTTTATAGGTTGAGGTGCTTGAAAGGCTGCACAGCCTTGACGACCTCCCCCCCTACAATCTACAAACTAGTTAGTACGCATCACCCGACCTGTGTCGTTTGTGTGCTAAAGCGTTGCCGTTTGGTGTATAATTATACACATTGTGTATAATTCAATGGCCCGTGTATAATAGTGTGTATCTTTCATTTTTGTGTATAATGGTGTATAATGATCAATCTGGTCAAATTTTCGCAACAAAAATGGCTAGGTTGGTTGGCAACGTCCAAGCACCGTCCAAGACGGGGCAACAAGGCAAAAGGCAACACTGTAGGGTGTGTGTTCTTGTCTCTTGAGTTTTGTGTTCGAGTTTTTCGACTGCTGTCACAAAATTCGTATAGTAATGACAAGTGGCAACAACAGTCACTCATTCAAGGTTTCTCATTACTGGCAATAAAATATCTATTGGTTTCAAAAAATAAAGATTTAAATTTTCTGGTCAAATAAAAATATGGAAGCATGGTTAAAAACGAATAGTTGTGCTGGTACTAGTAGTACTAGTAATAGTACCAGTACAAGTACCAATATCATATCAGTGAGTTTCATAAGTAGTTGAACTTTGGATGCATTTATAAAAAAATATTTAGGATGAAAATTATAAGGAAGTAGATGAAGGGAAAGAAGTTGAGAATGTTGCCATGTATGCAAAACATTCAGAAATCTAAAATAAAAAGAGACAAAAGGGTGCACTGTACGGTAGATTTTTTTTTCCATTTTCATAAATTTGCCATTCCCGCCAAAATGTTCTGTTAAGTTCTGAAATTAGACAGTAATCCAAGGTCAGCACTGCAACTTGAAATAAAACTAAAAAAAACAATTTTGCAGAAACAAATTCATAATCCAATATAACAAATATTTCTGGAAATCGTTGGTGTATAATTCAGAATATATTGTGTATAATGGTGTATAATTTGAGTCTGCGCGGTGTATAATGTTATAAATATTTCGTGGCAACACTGGACTGCTAACGTAGATCGTGGATTCCATTCAGAAGATGAGCAGAGCTTCGTCCGCATGTATAATAATAAACGAAATGATCCATTCCATTGGCAAAATGATCCACGCAGTAATGGTCACTAACGCACGGTTTCGATGCCAACGTCCAATCGTGCGGCTGTATCACAGATTGGCAATGTGTTTCGGAACACAATGCGTGTCATGGGATACGGTTAAAACCGTGACCAGAATCGGGTACAATAGTTCTATCGATCCGAAACACTCCATTGGATTCCATATACCGCAGCTCCGAGTGCATTACTCCATTTAATCGTTTTAAATTAACTGTAGGGCCTTTCAGCTTCTGTCCCGATGCATCGCTGAAAGAGTCAATTTTGTCCTCGTTTTGCACCACTTTCAGCGTTTGATGCAACAGGAAAAGGCTCGGGGTAAGGTTTTTCACACTTGCACATTATCAATGCCGGAACGTCAATGCAAAGGGATATATAATAATAATAATAAATCGTCTTTATTCATCCCATAAACATAATACATAAATAAGTATAGTATAGTATAATAGTTACTAAATTAACAAAAAATAATCATTATATGAGATGAAAAGGCGCAGTGTCAGCTAGTAAGTGCTGTTTTGCAACTTTACACATGGTGACATTGGCCGAAACGTATATAAAGAAACAAATCTATACAGTGTTCTTCATAAGTCCGCATCATATGGGAAAAACTTTTATTAATGATTTATTTTGAAATTTGACTCTGGCGTTAAGTTGTGTTTTAAAAAATATGAAAAATGACCTACTGAAAAAATCCACTTAAATGAATTCTTATCCTACATGCTTGAAGATACGTCAACTTTGCATCAAAAATAACAGAAATGTTAACCAGTAATTCTCATTTTCTTGAGAAAAACATATTTTTTTGGATGATTCGTGATTGAAAGTTAGTCGCATATTAGAGCTACTGGTATAAAACAGTTTTGTCGAAGTTACGAATTTTTTAATGTTCCAGAAATTTTGTAATTATCAAAAAAATGGCAAAAAGTGAAAGTTGCAATATAACGTTCAAATTTGAGATGTAGGTGTTAAATCGAAAAAGAAACAACTTTTTCCCTTGAAATTCCAATAAATAAGCCTATTTTCAGCGATTACTTTGAAAAAATATTACTTTTGACAGGTAGCGAAAGTCACGTGACCACATCCGAGTAGGTCATTTTTCATATTTTTCAAAACACAACTTAACGCCCAAGTGGAATTTCAAAATAAATCATTAATAAAAGTTTTTCCCATATGATGCGGACTTTATGAAGGACACTGTATAGTATGTCCGACATGGTTTCCACAACATGAATCAATGCGAGTTTGCCACATGCCAAATTGTCCAATCAAAGAATATATGATCGGATTCCGATTAATAATCCAAATTGAAAATTTCAGCTCATTGATGGGGTCTTTGAATTATTCGGCTGCTCTTTTAGTGCAGTATATAGGCTACATATCGAACATTATTTATTCTGTCAGGTTCATAATCGATGAGTTGGGGATAGTACCAGGTAAAACATCATATTTTACATTAGTCGAGACTTAATTGAAATATGGTATAGCCTTTTGGGGCTTCTATAGCAAAAATGGGGGGTAAAATATTGGATCAAGAATAAAAATAAAATACTAACTCTCAATTTCAGAGGACCTTCGGAGGAAATGGCCTGTGTATAATTCAGTGCACACGCATTATCAATCAACCAGTGTTTTATAAAAATAGTATGCATATTATTGAAAAATATCAATTTTAGAAAAGTATAGTATCTACGCGATATGTCCTGTTATTGTAGATTCTCAGAAAATTAAGTCTTCAACAATGGCTATTGCTATACTGTACCTGTGACTGTATAACTAAGATGCCTTATGCAACCAACAATATACACTTGTATGTTGTTCTGATTAGTCTTAGCGTTCTGTCATTCTTCTCCGTTTTTGCATCCCTAACCTCAGTTTAAGCGTTTCAAGAATGAAACAACTCATTTTACACGGTTGAGAATAAAAAACAATGAATTCTCGTTTGGGATAATTTGCTTCACGGCTTGAATAGTGATGAATCAACTGATATGTTTTATAACACTATCTATTCTATAATTGAGTCTCTAGTTCCGAGGAAACCAAATATTCACAAGAGATATCCTTCTTGGTTTACATATAGTACAATTAAAGTCATCAGAGAGAAGAGAAAATATCATAGGTTATGGAAAAAGCATAATAATCATATCGACTATTTAACTTTCAAACTCCTGCGTGGTCGTTCAAAATTTTTAATTGAAGAAGATTACAAAAACTATATCAATCATTGTGAAACCACTATTAACTCAGACCCAAAACATCTGTGGAATTTCGTGAAATCAAAAAAAAACAGTACCGCCTCAATTGACACGTTGAGAGATAATGATAGGACAATTATTGACCCTCTTGAAATTTGTAATTCATTCTCTGAATATTTTCTCTCTGTTTTCAATCCAAGACGAATTATTTCAGCTCATAACGTATTACATCTAAACTCTTATATCAACATCTCCTCTTATAAAATTTCACTACAGTCTATTCTTCAGAAACTTCAAAATCTTTCTAATAAAGGAGTGGGGCCAGATGAACTACCAACAATATTCCTCAAAAACTGTGCGGAACATATTGCAATACCACTTCATATCATCTTTAATAAATCCCTCGTAGAGGGCGTATTTCCTTCAGTATGGAAAAAAGCTTATATAATCCCAATTTTGAAATCTGGTAACAAACAAATCGTCAAAAATTATAGACCAATTTCAAAACTATCAATCATAGCAAAAATTTTCGAATCCATTATTTTTGATAATCTGTACTTCGACGTCAAAAACATTATCAATATTGAACAGCACGGCTTCATGAAGAAACGATCAGTCGACTCAAACTTATTCACATATACCGAGTATATTCTGCACAGCCTCAACAACAAACACCAAGTCGATGCTATTTACACCGACTTCGCAAGGCTTTTGATAAAATCGATCACTCAGTTTTGCTACAGAAGCTTGCTGGAGTCGGAGTGAATGGCAACCTACTAAACTGGCTCGAGTCTTACGTGACTGACCGTTATCAAGCGGTAACGATCGGCAACCATAAATCTGAATATCGCCGAATCACTTCTGGAGTACCTCAAGGATCTCACCTTGGGCCACTCTTGTTTAATATTTATATTAATGATATATCCCAATGTTTCCGATTTGCCAATTTTTTAATGTATGCCGATGACCTAAAAATATACCATTCGATTTCTGATGCCGATGACATCACATTAATGCAGCAGGATATTGATAACTTTCATGAATACTGTGAGGTGAATTGTCTATATTTGAATTTTGATAAGTGTTACCACATTTCATTCGGACGCGGAAAAACTATTATAAACTATACCTATCAGATATCTTCTCGACCTTTAAAAATCGTCACGGAAATAAAGGACTTAGGAATAATATTCGATTCTAAAATGCAATTTGATAAGCACATATTTCACATCTCTAAAAAAGCTCACAAAATGTTAGGTTTCATAATGAGAACCTGTCGCGAATTCAAAAATAAACAAACTCTCCGCACTCTGTATATGTCATACGTAAACAGCGTTCTGAGTTATGGATCTGTAATATGGAACCCCAGATACGACATTCACAAAAATAAACTCGAAAAGGTCCAGGATATTTTTATAGATTATGTCAATAAAAAATGTTTTCCATCCAACCCCAACAACCGTAACTACGTTCGAAATGATCTGAATTTATTAACACTAGCGAATAGAAGAAACATTTCTGACGTGAAGTTCATCTATAAAGTAATCAATAATTTAGTCGATTCGCCTGCCATCCTAAGCAATATTTATCTGAACGCTCCTACATATATAACTAGACATCAGCTTCTCTTTCGTTACGAGCAATCTCAAACAAACTACTTTTTGAACTCTCCAATGCATAGATGCAACATATCATACAATACGCTAAATAATCTTATCCATATTGATATATTCTCCTTCTCTTTCTCAAAGTTTTCCTACATTTTGAAAAAGCATTTCCTCGCTCTGCAGACTTAATATCATCATATGTATGGAATAAGTGTGTTTTTAATTTTCGTTTTCATTTATCCATCACCAACCGATTCACTTGTATGTACATCACTTGACCTTCATTTCATAGTAAACCTTCATCAATTTTGTAATTAACTAGGATTACTTATTAGATATTGTATATTTATAAAATACCTATTTGTGAATACTGTTCTTGGGTCAGTCCCGTATGTATTCCTTACGTGTAAATAAATAAATAAATAAATAAATAAATAAATTTGATTTGTGCAAGAGCTATTGAAGCTATAAAAACATAGGTCGGGTCAAGTCTCTGTTGAATTTTCGTGTATTTCACAAATGCGGTTGTATTGTGCATAGCAGGTAGAACTTCTATTAGTCCTATATTTGAATTTAACAATACGATTGGATGTCACATTATTACCCCATCATACTGTCATTATTACTCGATTCATCACAGTAATGGCTGTCATTAACTGTTGAAAATCGTGTAAGCAATGGATGATTTACTTGATAGTTGTAAATAAAAGTTCTTATACTCGTGTTGTCTATTTTACTTGAATTTTCTTGACAATGCTTTGTCGATAATAATGTTATTTCTTCCACAATATAGTATAATATTTTGAGACGAACTCGCATCCAACAGTGTTTCCCCTGCATCCCCAACGGTTCCCCCGATATTTTATTCAAGTCGGTGGCAAAATGTAGATATACCTTCCCGAGCTGCCAATCGAAAAACTGTTTATTTCTGATGTCATCGAAAGGAATGTAAAACAGGAGCAGAGCAGGATGAACGGGAGAAAATCGTCGTCAGTCTCGCTCTGTCTGCACAGGGTTGCCAATAGAAACTCGACAGTTATATGCCTTCATAAAAACAAAAAACATCTATCTAGCTCAAGGTAATCACGAGAACCGACCTGTAAAAAACATCAGTGTGTAGCTCGATAGTCGATTGTTTTGCTCGATGATCGAGCTCTGTCCCTGGCCAAAGAAAACCCCGAATAACGTCGTTCCGGACGAGAAGCCGGCAACACCGCCTGGGGGATGGAACTGCTGCCGAGGGCGGAAAGGGTGGTTGGAAGCTCCGCCAGTCTCTGGGGATGCCACCAGTCTGTAATTAAACTCCTAGCGACGCTAAAACAGTAACATCGGCACCGCTTCACTTGCGAGTTGCGTACTCCCCTCTCTTAGGCAGTGGCGGTTCACTGAGTTTCGGTCCCCTCCCCCATCCCATATTTTTCAGGGTGAATGATGAAACAGATCAGATTTGACCAGAAGAACAACGGCTTCGGTGAATGTTCGGATAGGTGGCGATGTCAAATTTTTGCAAAATGTTTGGCTGTACTCACGTATTTTATTGGCCTCCTGATCACGAATCTGAAAACCAAATTGTGCGGAAACCAATACTTTTCGAGATATTCCCAGAATAAAACCTTCATTACCCTTATTTTGCTATTGTTTGACTGCTTATCACTGGCTTGTCTGTTGTACACACGAAACTCGATGTTAGTGCTCGCGGAAAATAGATACCATATTCATTTATAATAGGGAAAAATCACGGAGTGGGCGACATCTATGATTGATCGCATGAACTACTCGAGAGGTGAACAACAAACTAACCTCCATATGTTCATATGGGTAAAGTGTGAACTTTATTCATTATTTTCAGTGATTTAAGCATTGAAAGTGTTGTATTTTGATGATATTTTGTGAAGAATTGTTGTTAATAGACCACACAATCTGAAAATGCAAGAGATTAGAAGAGGTGATATGGAGATAAAATCGCGAAAAATATGCTTGTTCCATAATGCTCTAACATACTCAAGGCTTTGCATAAATTTCCTTCAAATTCTAAGCAGAAGATGGGCAGGATTTGGGAAAATCTAAATCCTAAGGCAAGTAGCCTAGAAATGGAAGATGATCTTGAAGATAGAGAAAGCTATCTCGGAATTTATGTTTGTAGCAAGCACTCATGATGATTGTTTCAGTGGTAAGTTCGATTTTTCATTATTGTTGTCACTATGCTACCACCTCTTCTCCACCTCATTTGGTTCATTTTAATCATTTTGTAATTTATTACAGGCTCAGGCAAATATCAAATAATCATATGCAGTTGGAGCAACATGGAAATGAACAAGTAGGGAAGATTTATAACAAAGAGAGTTCCACTGTAAATACAAAACCAACAACAACCTATATGACACACAACAATAATGTTCCTGATAATTATATGAAGTTTTGGGTGATTCTGGTGTTGTGTATTATCATCTGCTTGCTTGGCAGTATTATTTGGATTTAGGAATTTAACATGTTCAAGAATGTTTATTATTGCATTTTTTATGAGTTGTAGTCTTTCTCAGTCTGAAGGGAATCTATTTCATTCACCAATGATTAAAAGATTTGAATACTGATTTGTTATTATTGTGTTACATTTCCCAAATTATTCTATTAAGAAAAACATATGACATGCTAAAGAAAGCCATTTACTCTTATTTACCCAATAAAACTATGTATTTTTTAAATCATTTATTTGAACACTATCATTTCTTCTAAATGAGTTTATCAAATCTCCACAAAATGATGAATCTATATCAACTGTCACTTCCTGGTAGTTTTTGCACTTCACTTTGTTCTAATAGGTATATCTATTTGAATACATTATCATATAATCTAGGTTCCTTAAAATAAAAACAAACCAACATAGAAAAGAAAACTGATAAGTCAAAAAGGTGGAGTTTATATGCTTCCAGTCAAAATGGCCAATAAATCTTTTCAAAATTGAATTATACAACATTAACAATAAATCTGCTTTACAGGAACATTAAAATAAACCCATATCATATCTCATCTAGTTTCATGGTGATTTCATGTGAGCATTGTGGAGGATCTCAACACAAAACTTTTTATGATTTCTTCATTGAGGCCTTCAGTTCCAATATTGTGATTGCTGAAACACTTTCACTCCACATATAATATCCGAAATTGACATTTCGACTTTCACACAGGCATTTTAAAAAGAATTTCAGGAACTAAGAACTGAAAAACTTCGAATAAAAACCGAAATTGATACCTGGACTTTGGTGGCATTTAACAAGAATCCAGTGACAATAAAACGGAAACGTCGACAACAAACCCTAGATACAACTTCAATCCAATATTCGAGTACGAAAAATCGACTTAAATCTCTGAGATAGCTGAAATTCTATTCAATAAAATTTTTGGTTTAACAAGAGATCAAATGACAGATTATTTGTTGTTCACCCCTCGATCCGACATTTTGACATTTACAGCGCCATCTGGTGTTTCGTGATTTTTCCCTATTCAGTTTTCAGAAAAACGAAACGAGATTGCTAAAATTTGATATTACGTTGAATATTTATGTAGTTTTTTTAAATAACGGCCATGATAGCTGTCAACAGAGGCAACATACAATTCTATGGCAATGTTGCCAGTAGTCGTCCGTTCACGCGAGGGAATTTTCATCCAATATATATCTGTCCTTCTTTTCGACACGAAGTAAAGAAATTTGTGCTGAGGGTGGCAGAGGTTTGTCACCAATGTCACCTTTTGCCATGGATGAAGTTAATTTAATATGAGCTTTGGTAATAATTTTGAGATTAATGTAAATCAATAAATAGAATGCCGTTTCTCATAAAATATTACAAGGTTTATAGTCAATAAGGAAGAGGCATATAGTTCATCAAACAACAATTAAAGAAGGATGATAAAGGTTAAATCATTGAACAAGTGTTGCTAAATAATGGGGTATTAATGCCTTTATTTTGCGAATATCTCGAAAAGTATTGGTTTCCCCACTATTTGATTTAACCCTCAATTGGTGAGCTTGGGCAATTTTGACCCTTTAAGATTTTGAATTTCACGATAAATCAAATCGGTTGATGGGATCGATCAGTGCATCTCAGTATAGCTTCCTGAATATCAATGAAGAATGTGTCAGTGCTGTAATATTTTTCCTCGTGCCAACAGATGCCAGGTAAGTAATGTCGAGTCATTTTGACCCCTCATCTCCAAATATCATATGCCATTTCATATGGAGGAGTCACCAAATGTCGATAACAAACTCTACGAAAGGAAAATAACTATGTGCTTTATGTCCATAGTAGAAGGCCTCATATGCTAGAGTGCGAAATGTAGAAAAATCATTTGTAATGACTGTAGCAGGCACATTTGTAAGTAGAATCATGGTTTTGTTAGAGGGATGGTGATACCGTCGGAGACAATAATAACACGGGCGACTATATCAACAATATTGGCATCCGAACAGTTCCAATATCTTTACTAGACTAACTGTAACTCATCCTCTTTATTGGGATGAGACGAACAATTATCAGTTGTGTGAGTTTCCACAATATGAATCATAAGTACAACGTAACTACTCTAATCCTATGAAAGTGTGAATCAACCACCCACATATACCAAGTGTCCTAACAGTTTTATGAACCGCCAGAATAAATATCAGAGTTTTTTTTTCTGAAAGATATCATGCTGCTGTAGTATTTTTCTGTTCATAGCCTGATATGTTTTGATTTGTTCAAAACAATACAATCTATTGTTTGCGAGTTTGTCGAATTTTTCCATGCTTTTTCAAATAAAGCTGTGTGAAAATAATCATTTTTCGTTTTTCTTACATATAAAACAGTCCAAAGATATTTTCATTGCATTATTATCATATTTTAGGAGCAAATGAAGTGTTTCCAATAATGGAAGGGGTTATCAAAGTAATAACTGAATATGAACATCAACAAAACAGAAAAAAAAGTACTTAGTTGAAATCACCTCACCAACTGAGGGTTAAAGATACCTACCTGATCAGGAGGCCAAAATACGTAAATACAGCCAAAAATTTGAATAAATTCGACATCGCCACCTAACCGAACATATAACACGGCCACCATAGGTGATTCGATACGAGAATGGAGATGAAACACCCTGTACAAAAATATCAAGCACAGTGTGAATTTGAATGTCTGGTATAGACCTCGATCAAATGAAAACTACTTTCATGAAATTGAATGAAAAAAGATTCCAATCCACGAGCTGACATGATTCAATGTTCTGCGTGGTATTCGCTAGGAAAGTAGTTGTTTTCTGCTCGTGGTCTATACCAGATCGATATTCAAATTCAAACTGTGTTCGATATTTTTGATTGGATTATTATTAGATAACTTTTTTCTTTGAATTTTTCGACCAATTTATGACTTTTTTCATTTTAAACATTATACTAAAACATGAGAGAATCGAAAGAGCATTGGAATTGCATGCCAATCATTTTAGTGGAAGGAAAATTTGACGCTTACTTACATCATCTTCAAGTTTTCGTATTAATCATGATCATCTACATTAGAATGAAAATGTGTTAGAATTACCTTTCTCATTTTCACCTACTATAAGAGCTACTTTTTTCGAAGTGAATTGTGTACCTAACCCCAATACTGAATCCGCTACTGGTAAAACTCACCGTTTTCCTCGGCCAGGACATCCTGTATTCTCGCTTTATACTTCCCCCTATCTATATTCCATATAATGTACGCGATGTTCGATAGCAACATCACCTTCCAGACTTGAATCCCAAATCCGCTTACCAGCACAAATTAATAATTGGAATTTCATCCGCCGATTTGCGTCGTCATCGCAACTAAAACCCGTCCAGCACGTCCTCATTTATCCGAAATACGAAATATCGACTACGGAAAATATTGAAAATGTTGATGGAATTCATATATTCCAAGGATATATGGATATATGCTTCCGAATCAGGTGCAAATGATCAAGGCAGTGACTAGGGAACGGTCCGACCGCTCCGCAATTTTTTCTTCGGGAACGGTCCGACCGTCACACAATTTTGTAGAACTCTTTTAGGTCCTCCATTCATTTGATGAGACTATGTGACCTGAACTAACTAACCTGGCAAGGATCATAATTATTTTTCGAGGAAGGAAAATTTGATTGAAAGAAAAAACAAGACAAAATATGTATTTAATGAGACTATCTGACCTGATGAACTTACTAACCTATTAGCATTAGTGCGTATATATGGATCACGTGACGAGCTAGTATGCCCAACTATGATTTTCAAGATCGGACCGTTCCCGAAGAAAAAATTGCGGAACGGTCGTACCGTTCCAAAAGAAAAAATTGCGGAACGGTCGTACCGTTCCAAAAGAAAAAATTGCGGAGCGGTCGGACCGTTTCCTAGTCACTCTCAATGATCAATGACGACGATTAGAAACACGGTGGATTAGAAACACTTCCAGGATAAAAAACTAACCAAATCTGAACCAATAATAGACACATCTCAAAAAATAAACGCAACAAATAGAGATAGATGACCATCCTGGTAAGGATGGTTTTGACATCCTGTTTACAACCCAGGCCTTTTTGTCGACATATACACAATGAAAACGAATAGGTACGTAGGTATATTCATATTTTTATCATCGTTTTTCACAAACGCAGGATGAATATTCAGCGCAAAATAATTCAACCTAGGTGTACCTAGGTGATGTGAAATATAGGAACCAAAATGATCAGTAAAATTGAGTTTGTCAGCTTTTTAGTTTGCTGTTCATTGAATTACAGAGTCCCTTTGTATATTCCCTGCTACATATAACGTATAAATTGTATTATGAAATTATGTAACACTTCAAGGGGTGTTGATATAGCTACTTTTGACACAAAGTAGGCACCTTTATCGACTTTGTTTTCGAAATGTGTCTCTTGTTCTCTCGCGACTGGCGATATCCATTTGCTATTAGTTGTTTTGGCAAAAAATTGGTCCTTTGATCCATCCCATTTCCAAAGAGATGACTTTAATTGCTTTTAAGTCCGCTTCCTGGAAAATACAGACTATGGTTCGGAAGCAAATATTCCAGGGTCGGTACGACAGGTAGTGCCGATAGTTTCCATGATATTGAGTTTTATTTTCCTAAAAAGTTTATACAAAATTATAATGTATAATGTACGTATTTGTTAGTTTTTCTGTGCGATCGAATATTAGATTAGAAAAAAAGTTTGTTCCCCCACCAATCTGATGACGCAGCAAATGCTTCTAGTTTTTCCTAGATTTCCGGAAACACTGACAAAAAAATTATCATGATGTGATGTGTAGGTACCAAATCTCATGAATTATTATCATTTTGATATAATATCATGCATGTTTTATAAAATATACCTATATATACCTTTATGATTTGGCACGTAAAAAATTAATGTCTGCAATAATATCAGTATCAGAATAACTATATAGAGGCCTTGAGTAACACTTGTAGTTTTTTCTTAGAGTGAATAAATGAATATACCTAATATCGAACTTAGGGAATAGCTTTGAATTTAATTAAAATAAATTGGATTAGATGATAATTGATTTGAAGTGTTTTTAACCACCAAAAATGAAATGATTGGAAATATTGGTTATTGCTTAGTATTATGTGATCATTTTCATCATTAGTGGGTAAAAATTGATGTTACAAACATTCATGAATTTTTTCAGTCCATCGATTAAAAAAATATTCCGGTATCTTCTTGTTGTAAATGTGTATGTGCTGAAAACTGTAAGGTTTGAATAATTATTGATTCACGAAAATATAGTTCACAGTAACTGTCACAGATGGCACTTTGATGATATTTAGTAACTGTAATTTGTACTGTAGTTTTGCAGTATTATACAGGCACTGCCATGTTGTGGTCAAGTTGGAATACATTCTTTATCGGTTAAAGTTTTGAATATTTACTAAATATATCATCCTAAAATATATCAATGTGTGTCACATAACCATTGAGAATATTCCTCAATCAACGACATAACTAGTCAAGTGGCGCCATCCCTCCATCCCTGGAAGAACTAACTGTTACTCCATCACGATTTCAAACACGAGAACATTAATACAGACATAGGTGGATAGATAGACTGGTGAAATAACTTCCTATCCTGTGACATGTCCCAAATCTCTTGATTTCGCCTACTTCGATAAAACGTGTATAACGTGACATGGCGTGGGTGAATCTCGCTAAGTGAAGCCGCGATTTCAACCAAATTTACAGGTTACTGCAGGTGTCAACACGAAAGTATAAATATTTGATTCTGAATGACTTCTAATCGTTTCTAACAATTTCATGGAGCCATTTTCCAATGATTCGAATATGTATCGAACATGATTGAAAGAAAATTCTTCAAAAATCTTTCGACAGTATCGCCATCTATTGTAGTACATGAGAACCCCACGTAATGAGCTGAAATTCAATTGTTCCAAATCAAGGATTTGTCTGCTGAAACAATTGAAGAGTAGCGCCACCAGGTCTTATTTCCATCATTATACAGACCTTAGACGGTCTAAGATACAGACATTCGAGACTCGATAGGGAAGCCCAGAAATAAAGGATTGTCAAACTCTTCAGTCATTTTGGACTTGTTTGTGTGTGTTGCAATGAATAAACAATCAACATGTATAATCATTTATTTAAAAACAATATCAGGAATAAATTACAGTCATAGAAAATTCAGAAAACGTAGTTTAAATATAAATAGGAAAATTATATACAAATTTTATTGCGGGAAATACAATATCTAGTTTGCAATTTTATAAGAAAATTTCGAGCAACCCTCAAAGAATATCAAACACAGCTTAATAAAAGATGTTGTCAAATGGATATAATTCCGAAAAAGATCATAGTTTAAACTTAATCAATATGGGAAATATGAATTGAAAAACTTGAATGACGGATTATTTTTTAACCAGAAGATTGGTAAATGCTTTTCTTTTGCTACAAGTATACTATCACAGAACTTCTAACGGGGTATAAAACATGACACAGTATTTGCTCCTACTTTTAATATGAAAAGGTGAAAGTGAAACTCTCGGAATATTGATATGAATAAGGGGCGTTTTTAATGTTCTGAAGCTAGATAATCAATTCCGAGGGGTTAGAACGCCATATTTCACTTATTTTCAATATTTTACTCACATCTCTTACTGTTCCACATGCCTCACTTTTGTTTTATTTTCATAAATGTTGAAACAAAAATGATGGAGCCGGTGACCGATCTTGATGAAACACCCTATCTGTACAATATACAGAGAATAATATCAGTCGAAAAAAATTAAAATACCGAATGGATAATTCTTAGAGGACATCACCTACCATACATTCAAGTCTATCATTTTCTACAAGTCTATACATCGATACTAATCAGTGCCTCTAGGAAAAATTACTGAAGTCGGTCTTCAGTTTGATGGTTGGAGTGTGACTAGGTAGTTGCTGATTGATATTCACTTCATTCTTGATTTTGCACTGACTGACTTGGCTAACCCGAATGGCATTCTCTAGTTTAATACGCAGTTCTTCGGATTGCATCATCAGCCTCTTGAATTCCTGTGAAACATGACAAATAGAGAGACTTCATAACCTGCATTGTTCTATCTAGGTACTGACCTGTGGATATTTGGGGCCAATCTTCATGAGCCACTGAAGGCTCACATCATGTAACGACTGGGCATACTTTGTGGCGTTACGAGGATTCGGATCAGCTAGGTAACCGATCAGAACAGGGACCAATAATGTGAGCATCTGAATACCTAAAGATAATTCCATTTATGTCATACAGGTTCGCATATGATAGTTGTCCCGGATCAAGGATGGTAAACTAGAGAAGGATGGTTCATTGCCATAAGACGCAATGTTGGCACATCGAACAAGCGTTCGTGACGTCACTGACGGCCCCCAATCTTTGTTTACGTTTATGAAGTGGGTAACTTATCTCTGGTTTATATGTCACTATATTTATATACCTTTTATATGTATAATGTAGGCACCTGTAAATTAAATTAAAGGATGTATTTTATTTTCACCATTCACTGATAATTGTTAAACTTGATAAAATAGGTAGGAATATCAATTTCAATTCAAAATATGAACTTTCAATAACCTGTGCATTGAATAATACATATGCACACATACATTATACATGCATCATTCATCAGTACCTATGAATTCTTCATTGAAATTTCCCTATTTTTAATATGAAATTGATTCCAAGGTAGGTATTAAGTACTCACCTATTTATGGAATAGGTATATTCCCTGTTTTGTAAACGTTAAATTATCTCATGTATTATTTTATGGGTGGACATTCAGGAGTTTTTGTGAATCAAGGAGTTTTTGCTCACAAAAATTACTAATATTTGAAGCCATATGATACCAATAACCATCAATAATCAATATGTATCTATTATAAAAAGGTACATCACAGTAAAATTACTTTTAATGCCCATTTAGTGATATTCAGCATTAATAATTTCGAATTCAGGGCCGTTGACTACGTCATCGCGCGCCTTCGGAAGCCACGCCTTTTGGCCGAAAAAATCGCTTGAATGAACCATCCTTCTCTAGTTTACCATCCTTGGTCCCGGATTACCGGGGCAACGTTGCCAAAAGTACTACCAATAGGACCAGAAATAGTATAGGATATCTTCACTTTTACCAAAAAATGCAGAGTTGAGGAATGTTTGAGCAAAATTGGTCAGATTATTCTACAACTCCCGTTCGGCAGTTTCCTACAAATAACCAATAACTGATTTTTGTTTGGCATGTCTTTTCCCAAAGTTGCCACGACAATGTGAGAACCACTGAACTCAAACGTGAGAACCGGTAAGTCTATAAAGCGTGTTAAGCACATCAAGTGGTTTCTGAATTCCGTGAGTCACAAAACAAGGACGCTACGGTCATCCTCTTCAGTCAAAGATTCATGGTGGATGGTGAAAATTGAATTTGCTTGAATCGAAGAAAAGTGTCCAAGAATGAATAAAACAATGATTATGAGGCACCTACCTTGCACTGCATTTCCTGTAGGCAGGTAATACAAAAAAAGGCTGAATAAAAGAATGGAATTCCCAATCTACTCACGTGTATCCGGTTGGGCTAGTTCTATGAGGGATTCCACAGCAGTGATAGTTTCAACAGTAACCAACAGCTCTCCATCAGAGTGAGGCTTCTTCGCTGCATCCGAATATAAAAATTCAACTAGTTGGGGAGCCAACGTATGAATGTACGGCGTTGAAATAGCGCGGTCGGTGTGACCAAACAACGATTTCAACGTGCGCACGCATCTCAACCGGACCTTGAATCGAAAACACAACAATGCATCGCGGTGTTTCAATGTTTTTTATACTCCACTCACCACTGGATTCGAGTCCTCGAAACACTGTCTGAAATGGTTGATGCAGGGATACTGCAGGTTGGGCACCGTGACAACTTGACAAGGGGCGTTCAGAACGAACACCGCTATAGCCAGCATCATAGTCACCTCGTCCAGTTTTGTGTCGTCATTTCTAGTCTTGGTGAGATCGATTATTTTCGCTAGCGAGCTCTGCAGCAACTTCTGCCACGTGTCGCAGCTATCCGGGTGTTTGCAGTACGGGTCTGTCGCGAGAACTTTCAGGCAATGCAGAGCCGACTGAACCGAAGAACTGTTGGCCAGGACATTCGCGTCGCTCACGTTCTTGGTGGATACTTCTCGGATGACACCTGTAGCTAGGTACAGTATCGTTGGCAGGATGGACAGAGCGCCTTTCGGGGAGCACAGCTTGTGGAGGGTTTCCATGCAGCTTATGGATGACGCCAACAATTGACTGGAATGTTCTCCGGACTTCATGACTCTGAAGGAATTGACTATGGTCGTGTTTGGCACGGGGCTAAGTGACGGTAGCTGACGTATGATGAGACAAAGGCACACCTCAAGACAGGAAATGACGAGGGAATTTCCAGGCATCAGTTGTCCAAGGTCACCACCTTCTCCTAGTTTATCGACTTCGGTGACACTCTCTCCTTCATTCAATTTCTCCTCTTTGATCTTATCGAGATGTTCTTGGGCGGCTTTAACTATTTGCTTCAAGGCATTCAAACACAACAGTTGGCAGTTGTGGTTGTCTCTGGTGAGGATCAACCGATGTAGAACATTACACATTTCGATACCCAACGATCTATCAGTCATCAACAGCTCCCTCGCATATTTGGTCTCCAGTAAAGTATATAAAGCTTGCAGACACGTGACGATGCTCTCCAGAGGTTCCGTTGATCGTGGACTGCACAAAGCTTCCATGCAAATGCCGAAAAGCAAATGAAACCTGTCGGACGGATCTTCGTTCGATTTATTGTTGTTCAGGTTTTCATTATCATTACCGGTGTCTCTCCTGAAACTTCCCGTATTCAACAATAAGGCGGCAGCATGCAAAATGGGTGGCCAACATGAAACGTAATGTGGCCTCGAGGAGTCGATGGTTTCGTTGGTATAAAACGCACCACCATCGTGTGGCAACTGACTAGCGAATTCACCCGGCAATGACAACAGAGCATGATCTTTCAAAGCCAGTAGCCAATACTGGGAGAGACTTGACAGTTCTGGCTGCACCAGGGTGAGCAAGCTTTCTCCTCGGTACTCAAAGTCTGTGCATTGATTGTCATTGGCCGCATCAGTTGTCGTGAGAGTGACGTTTCCAGCAGATTCAGAACCCTTCATAGCAACGATGAACACCTCTGCCCAAGCTCTCAGTATGGATAGTTTCTCAAGAGTCACTAAACTCTCATTATAAAGCTGGTTGACTTTGGTCTTTGTTCTTAGTTTGGTCAATGACGATACGAGCAACTGATGCACTCTCTTCAAATCATGGAGATCTCTGGCGACGTTAGATCCTATCCAAGTTGAACATACCTCGCATGCCGCTGCTGTGACCAGAGAAGAAGTATCTGGAGAGAATGCCGGTCTCAAAGCCGCTCCCACCTGAGCTTGGAACTGCTCGAGAAGAAGGTGTCCGGGAAACTCCGGTTCTGGCACTTTGGCAAACTTTTCGATTATCTCTTGCAAGGTTTTCAGACCCTCCAATCGCAAGGGATCCGAGTCACTTGTAGCAGCTATGAATGCCATCCTAATCAAGTCCGATAAATGCAATGTTAGGAATTCACTTTTGCCTCTCGTCAGTTGCTGTTCCTTTGCTTTGACCAAATCGAAGTGAGCTGTGTTCTTGCTGGCCTCACATGCTGCTATTATTTTCCGAACGCATTCAGCAGCAAACACTCTGGTTGGCCACCTAGGTTGTACGGCTGGGTGAGAAGCATCATCTTCTGCATGGAATTCCTCTTGATCATCATCTCCTTCTACGTCGTCCCCTTCTCCTTCATTCGTTGCCGAACCGATACGATCTTCGGCGCTGGTTTCTGTGAAAACACTTGGTCAATGAAGACTGACTAAAAAAAGCTAGATACTAACCAGTTGCTACGGTAAGGACGCCTTTACACAATCCCAACCACTGTGCCAAGTTATCAGCTGAGAGCACTTGTAGCATACTGATGATGGTGTCATGGATGTCTTTTATCAAGCCTGTATCAGTCTCGGTGTCGAGCATGCTAAAAAAGACTCCCGGCAAACCGGTCTCTGTTATGATTAGACCCTCCACGTTGTTCTGTTCACGACTTTCGCTGGCCAAATTCATAGCATGCTCGCATACTTCCTTCGCCTCCCTTTGCACCAACTGTCTCAAACACGATATGGCAGCTCTTCTCAGTGATAAATGATTGCTAGATAACGTTCTCTGAAATACGAGAATGTGAATGAGGGAAAATTGATTTCGATGGTTACCTGTACTTACACATAATGTTGGCACTAGTGAGGATAAATTGACATGTTTCGGCGCGAACAGATGCAATTGCTGCAGACAACCAGTGGCTTCGGCTTGGACCAACGGGTCATGGTGATCCTGCATGATTGCGCACGCGCACAGGAAGGAAGACCGAGCAGTGCATATACTGGCTGTGTTGCCCTGTAGTTCCGGCCCGATAACCGTTATGAGTGCCGAGAGCACTTTCCCGATGCACTGATGAACATCGATGTACGACTGCGGAACGTTCAGCAGGAGTTTGAGGATCACCGAGAGGCTCGGCTCCACGTAGCCCCTGAACATGGGCCCGCCGGAGTCCACTATCAGAGCTAGAGCGTGCAGCGACAGAACTTGGACTATCGGAGAAGTTTGATCCTGCGCCAGGGCGAGTAGGATCGAGACGCTCGTAGTCAAATGCTGACTGGAGCCCATGCCGCCTACATACTTATGCAAGCATCCCAGCGCCAAAGAATGCCCCGTTCGGCTGGCCACGTCTCTAGCCGACTTGAGTCGATCGAAGCTGGTTTGGGCAAGCTCAGCGGTGAACTTGGGATCAGAAATCACTTGCGCTACACGACCTACCGCTTCACCTGCAGCGTATCGCAGGATGGGATTGGGTGAAGTCAGTGCGCCTATAATCAGATTGACAGCGGACTTCTTGATGTCATCTTGATTGATGTTGACTTTCGTTTCGGTTAGGCCTTTGAGACCGCTCAACAAAGCCGTAAATACGTTCATTTGAACGGCTTCCTGTCTCGTGCTACGTACGTGCTTGATGCACTCTCCAAAGTGGTCGAGCATCTGGACACGGTGTTTGTTGGTTACTCTAGGGAAGATTTGACCGAACAAAAGAACTGATATGTCGATGACTGTTACTCCTAGTGGTAGGGGTCCCGGTATAGTCTCGCCCTGTGAGAAACAACCGTGGATTCTACAGTGATTCAAGGTAGAATGATCTACTTACTTGATTAATTTGCCTGTAGAGACAGCACGGATCGTGTTCCAGAGCTCCGGAACCGGCAGCGCTGTTTGGTTGAAGCTGAAAATTGGGAGAACTCAAAATACCCAGTCAAGTCATCGATTTCTGATAGCCGCACTTCGACTTATTAGTACATGTGAACTTATATACAACAAAAAATAACAACTTTACAAAACGACTTTGGAATTTTTGTCCAAGGAAAAAATAACAATATAACTAATTAAAGAAAAGTCTGTGGCAAAAAAAACTCTTGTTTTGATGCCAAACCACAAAAAAAAATAATAACAACTTATAGACGGATGTTTGTTTCCCTAATGTCATCATACCAGTTACGATATGGACCTTTTCATCACTTAAAAAAACTCAAGGATCAAAAGAAAAATAACCAAATGATTCTGTTCACACAAATGAGAACCTTCACATTCAAACTACTCACATGTTCACCATCAGCCCTTCGATTGGGTTCCATCTAAGAAAAGAGTTAAAGTTAAACAGGAGTCAACAACGTGGGAATTGACTATTGCAACAAAATGAAAGAACATTTATGCAAAAACCTTCTAGAAAATACGAAGGAACTAAATACTGGATATATTCGAAACTGGTTATCGGTTACATGCACTAAATGTGAAAAAGACAACACATTTCAAAGAAATGGACATATTCGAACTGAGCTATGATTTTCTTTTCAATGTTCAAGCAGAACTGAGATGATACCTAGACGATGATATACCATTGCATTCGACTTGTGTCGAGATTTGCTCGGTCTATCCTACTAATGCAATGAAATAATACCTGAAATGAACGCAGAACATTCAACATGCCACCACTGCAAAAGCAGCAAAAAAAACTACTTTAACTGCTAAATCACATATCTTTCCCTAGGTTAGGTAGGTCATTCGGTAATTGCTGCCTCGAACTGAAACAGCACGCCCTGAGTTGCCGATTGAACTTGTTTTCGCGTGCTTACTTTGGGACAGCAATTTCTGAACCTAACCCAAAGTATATCAGGGTCCAAGCCCTCCAAAACCCAAGGCATTCGGTAGAGCTGGGACGTGGAGGAACAAACCTGGTCTTCAATGGTCCTGTGATCTGTCTCCTGCAACCAAGTGCCCAGGATGACGGAATCGTCCGCATGGCAAACCGATCTGAGCTGAGAAGTAGTTGTATTGGCTGGATTCTCTGTTAACGTGAACTCTGCAACCAGCATTCTCAACAAGTGAGTGTAGGAATCTGTCAAAACACAACGATAAGCACAAGATTGGGTGAGTCGTGGTGCTCTTACTTTCATAACATTGGGGATGTAGGAGCAAGAGTGTCTCACAAAGACGTAGTCTGACCATCGCGGCTGGCGCTTTCAAATGTTGTCCGTAAGTTTTCAATATCCCGGATATACTGAAACGAATCAATGCATAGAAACAAGTCCGGGAAACTCATAAGAAACCGTATTCTCACTTGGTGAGCATAGCGAGAGCGGACTCGATGGGTGTGAGCAACCTTCTCGTGGTATCTTCGTTGACGAGCTCAGAGCAGTTCTGGAGGAAACTGTGCATCGCCGAGAGAGCCCCGGCTCTGCCCTCCAACGTGACCTGCCAGGTGAACACGTCGCCCCGCGCTTTCTCCGAATCCAGCTCTTTGGCCGACCTGGGGAAAGAGTTCCTCCAGAGCAACAGCATCCTCGGCAGTAGGCCCTTCACCACGGGTATGCCCAGGGTCATGATGGCTCCGATCAGCAGCCACCCCGCCTGGGTCCTGTTCAGCGACAGCCTGCTGTTCTGGCTGGCGCTCCTCAACAGCTCCTCGGCCGTATTGAAGATTATCTTGCCCTTCATGTGGGGCACTCCGAGGGCGGACAGCTTGACGCCGCCGAGGACAGCTGCGAGGGCCGAGCTGTAGCCTGATATGGCCTCGGGGGAGGTGTGGAATTGTTCGATTCCGCTCACGCAGCGGTCGATCAAGGGGGTGATTTGGCTGGGTACAGCGACGCAGATGCACCTGAGGCACCAGGCTGCCGCCAGTCTGGCTGCCTGGCAGGGGTGGATCAGCACACCCATTGTGACATCTATGATGTCTGGAAGATGAGACGAGGATCATGTAAATGGGTCAATAATTATGAATGAATGCTTATGTGTTTTATCTATAGAGATTGAATCATTCGTACTTCGAATAGCCGGAAATAACACATGTTTCAAGACACATCTATTCTACTTTTTACATGTTCTATGGGAGCCTGAAGGTATGGCACTGAAGTCACAACTTCAACACCCGTGGAGCGGTTGAAAATAAAATTGAAAATGGCCCATGGACCATCTCATACTACTATGATCATATTGGTATCCCAAAACTAAGTGAATCAAAACTGCTTTTCCACTATGCCTCTTTGACTCTGTCTAATATCACCTGAAGTGATTTTCTTGTATTTTATATTATATTTATTTTTGTAAATGTAGCGTTCCGAAAAAGTTAGATGTTCTAAGGTCATCAAATATTAATGGCATGCTTGCATTTATGTTCATGTACTTTTCCGAAATTTACAGTTCATTGAATTTAGGTTGAAGCATAAACAAAAACATTACCAATCTGTAACTATGAATTGCTATGGGATTTTGTTTATTACTTAAAACTTCCTTACTCAATGACTGGTCTGTTATCAAATCATGTGCAGTTGTTCCCAAATTTGAAATTAGAATTCCAATTTCCTGAAGTGCACATACTAGCAGATGTTGACTGAAAAGTGTCTCTTGGTTGGCATCTTTGGCATTTTCTGGGTTGAAATCTATGGAATTCATCTCTTTCACAATGATTTGGGCGATCTCCTTGCAAGCTGAAGCTTGTGCTTTTTCCCCTAACATTTTCCCAAGAACACTCCTCAAAATGAAATTGATGCATTTTCTAGAATAAACAGCATCAACATGGCTTGAAGCTGCCTTTGGATTTGCAGCAAGATAGAGAATGTGTGTGAGGAAAGCTTTCATATTCTTTTCCAGCCATTTACTGCCCAGTATCTGAACAAATATCACATAACCCTGAAATAATAAGAATGAATACAACTGATTTATTGAATATGCAATTATATTACTTACATGTGTCACACCAACTCTTACTTCTCTGTTCACTCCAGAACTTCCTTTGATAATTTCTCCTGTTCCTTTCAGAAATCCAACTCCACCTCTAAGGAATCCAGACATAAATATTCCTAAGGCTTCATCCAGAGAAACTAGTTTAGGACCTTTGTGCTGTTGTTGCTGTTGGGCTATAAATAAATAATGCAACATTGCTTCCAACTTACCATGAGGGTACACTTACGAACTTTACCAGGATTATGATTTTGTTGTTGTTGTGTCATAGCAATCAAGGCACCTAGAAGTTTAGCAACAGTACAACGTACAACATAGTTAGAACCATCAAATGCCCTGAAGCAAAGGGAAGCCAGACTTTCCAATTCTGATGTATGGAAAAATGTTGTGTGATTGAGCATTTCTAGAAGGCATCTTGTTGCAGCACATCTCACTGCCATAACTCTGTCAATCAAGCAGTGTCTGGCAGCTTTGTATATGTCTTTGTGAACATTGCTTATGGCAGTACCCATCCCTGCACAGACTTTTTCTAGGGTCAGCATTATTTCAATTCTTGTTTGGGATTCAGCATTCCTTAGAGATCGAATTAATATTTGGACTGTTTCTTCATAGGATCTTCCCATCATTCGTCCTAATTTTTTGTACATGGTGCCAACACAGCAAATAGCAGCCCTTATAATAAATAGCAATAAGAATGTGAATTTATAAATATGAAAAAAGTTGATTTTTAGCTTACAGTCTTGTGGGTAGGAAGCTTGGTGAATCATCTTTATTCTTCAGAATGTCATTGCATTTATTGACAGTATCAAAAAGCAGAAAAGTATCTCCAACAGAGAATAATGTAGCTAGACACCTTGCTATCAGTTTTCTAGTTGGAGGACCTGGTGATTCCTGGATACGGTTCATTAGTTGTAGCACTAACTGCTTCTGACATCCTTTTATGTCATTCTATAATTAAAATATAACTTCATGCAAATATTCCTTCCAAACTAATTTTTACCTTTTGGGCAGCCACCAAAACTTTATCCAAAAATCTGAGCCATTCAAATATAAATACTGGTTTTTTAGCTTCACTCAACTGAGCTAATGCTTCCTCATTCAGTGTTAAACTATGTGACAACTCCATGATCTAAAAATGATCTAATATGGGATTACATTATCTATCAAAATATTCATGTGGGCGTTATGAAAATCATTATTTATACTTGTGCGAAAATTATCGCATTAATTATAATATATTTGGGGACAAGCAATAAAATATTTACTGTATTAGAAAACAAAAGGTATGGGGATTCAGGTTCAAAAAACATTAAAAAAATGTTATGATATTTGCTTTCCACAATAATAACAGAAACAAATCACTCACCCTTGAAGAATATTCACACAGATCGAGATCAGATTCTGTAGCAAAAATAAAGCCTGGATAATTGATTGTCCCAAATTAATGACGATTTCTTCAATGGTGAGTGAGCTAGTTCTTTTTCCATTTAAAAAGTAGGAACAGATGGACACATATCAAAATGATAGTAGGTATCAAACAATGCTGACAATAAATAAACAGTTTGTCTCCGTTTTCACAGTTTCCATTTTCAGTGGGAACTACAAATGAAAAAGTTAAATAGAGTGGCAGACTGGCAGAGCAGAATGCAGTTGTTAACGTCAATGACCATAAAAATGTCATAATAGTCATCTGCATCTGACACATTTGTTTCTCTTCTGCCATTCCTGTCTTGTCCAGTGTTGCCAACATAAAATCTCAAAAATCTCAAAATGGCTTCTTTGAAAACACCAGAAAATCACAATACCTGGTTAAATGAAAAAAATGCGCCGCAGGCGAAATTTTTTGAAAATCTAGTGGTTTTCTGGTGGTTTACTACGATTGAAACCACTAGATTAACACCGGATAATAGCTAGTTCTATTGGTAAAACTGAAGCGCAATCGGTGTAAATGTTTCTGCTTTCGAAAACGGTGATATTTATGTCAAACTAAAATCTATGCTCAGCATGAACATGAAACATGAGGGCTCAACATGACGTTGACGATTTGACAAATATATCGAAATCGTGATCCGTGTCATGCGCATGCGTCAACTGTCAATTAGTAGTGAAATCTGTGGCAGAAATCAAATATGGAAGAAATCACCAGATTTCCACATGTGTCATGAAAAATTCACAAAAATAACCACCAGCCACTAGATGCAATTTTTTGTCACAAAACGATAACTCAAACCTTCCAGTTTTGGTGTAAAATCCACTAAGGTGGCAACACTGGTCTTGTCTTCTGCCAGTTCTGCATAGAAAACACTCTTCTATGCAGTTCTCAAACCTGATGCTGTGGCGTCCCTGCTTGTCACCGTCTTCACTGGCGTCAAGCTGCAACCCGACGACAACGCCACCATGACAGCTGTCGTTCAGACGTCAGGCAACGTTTAGACAGCTGACAGCAGCGATGACAGATGAACCCAATATAAGACACATATCCATCCTGTATCTTTCTCTCATTCTCACTACCATTAGTACCATTACGTCCATCCTTGAAGCTACACGGGCTTTCAAGGATGGGTCCGCCATTTCACATTTCTTTTGTCTAATCAATAAATCTGTATCTGTTGTTCGGTATAAGTATTTCCTTAACACACCTCGAATACAAATAAACATAGAGTACACAATCTCTATAATGCTACCCACAGTTCTGCCCTCTAGTGCCCCTCATACAAGATACAAGGTCACCTCACAGATAGATTTCTATCCCACTGAACTCAAACAAGAAACTATCCCTGCAGAACTTGACATATTGACAATTTTGACATGACACATTGACACATGACATGCAGACTTGAGTTGAGAATGTTGTGATGTGATTTATTTATTAACCAAACGCAAAAGCACGCAAAAGTTGAAGCAGAAAAATCATTGTGCAAAAAATGATTATTAAAGTTGTCCGTAACTCAGATTCATGTAATAGTTCAATTATGCGTAAGCACATAAAAATAGTACAATTATTTTCAGGTTAGAACTACCTCGCCCCTTCAACCTAATATATAGATCTTCCAAAATGAGTTTGCTTACCCACCTGATGTAAACACATTATAGATTACTAGGGTTTTAAAATTGATGAGATTTGTCATGGCATTACCAGGAAATGAAAATAGGGGTCCATGTTATTGGTGTTTTAAAACAGTCAAATGGATACCAGTTTTATTTATCATGACTATAGTTGTATGGTCATACTATGCTTATGTTATTCAACTATGCCTTTGTAATTCAACTCAATATTTGTGAATCAATTCTTGCTAATATCATTCATTTCAGTGACAGTAGAGGATGTACCTAGGAAAGTGCTCTATTTGATATTTTATCATATATTTTTCTTCATGTTCTGCTGGTCATATTGGCAGACCATTTTTACTGAAGTTAGTAGAGTGCCCACTAAAGTGAGTAATAAATATTTATTGAACCTGTGAATTATAGAATTTCATTTGTTTCAGTACAAAGTTCCAGACACTGAGTATGAAGCTTATTTGAGCCACAGTACTTCTTTTGAAACCCAAAATGCCATTTTGGAAAATTTTGCTAGACATTTACCCATATCTAATATAACAGTGAGTGGAGGCGTAAGATTTTGTGAAAAATGTAGGATTGTGAAGCCAGATAGGGCCCATCATTGTTCTGTGTGTGGCATATGTGTTTTGAAAATGGATCATCACTGTCCATGGATAAACAATTGTGTATCTTTTACCAACTATAAGTTTTTTGTGTTATTTTTGGGATATGCACTCTTATACTGTGCATATGTATCACTGACATCACTTCCTTATTTCATCTCATTCTGGAGGGTAAGTTTTATGATTTAGACACATGCTCTTTTTTCAAAATTATTTCATTCATTGCTGCCATCTAAAAACCTAATGATTTTTTATAAACTGGACTTCTTTCAGTGAATAACTCCTCAAAGTGCTGATTTTATTTTATTTTAGGGTGATCTTCAAGGAATGGGAAGATTCCACATACTCTTTCTTTTCTTTGTTGCAATAATGTTTGGAGTGAGTTTATTGTCACTGTTTGGTTACCATTGTTACTTAGTTTGTGAAAATAGAACAACCCTAGGTGAGTCATATTTCTTCTTTATCCATGTTATTTATCTAGTTAATGATTGGTCATGGTTGCTAGTAGCAATTTCCAAAATATGTATTTGAAGAAATTTCAAATTATTTGCAGAAGCATTCCGACCACCAAATTTCAAAGATATTGGTACTGACAAATATGGGTTCCATGTAGGTCGATATAGGAATTTTCAAGAAGTATTTGGAGATAATCCAAAAACTTGGTTCCTACCTTTAAGTACAAGGTATGTATTTTCCGATTATTATGCTCAGGATTATAATTGACTTGGTTGATGTTATAGAATAAGAAGAACATAATTGCATGCATGAAAGTTTTGGATAAAACTTTGTGAGAAACTAGATCACAATATAAATGATTATTTTGAACAGTAGCTCCTGTTTGTGAATGAATTATTTGTTTCTGTTGTCTCAACTGACTTCCTATAGACTATATTATTATATGCTGTTGTGGAAGATATTGATTTCTTTGGGTTATTCTCAAGTCGCCGCTTGAATTATGTTGTTCTACTCAGGGGCGGACTAACTGATGGCGGGGCCCTGGGCTATTGATCGAACAACTTTGAACGCTACCCAGTTCATAATTTTTTTTGAGTCGTCGTGTCGGATATAAAATAAATGTTATAATTTTCTTCATTTATATTTCGTGAACGAAAAAAAAAGGAAATGAAAAAAAAAAATTCAACGACACACTTTGATTTGTTAGAATTTTGGAGGCTAATTTATTACCTTATTGCCGAATTTTCGAAAAATCGTGAATTCCTTGAGCTGGCGAAACCACTCCTAGAAACATTTGTTTTCGAAGAATGTGATTACACCATAATTTTATGCTCTTTTGATGTGACTCTCACTTTAGCCTAATATGGCCGAATTTCCTCTTTCGTCTTGAAAAAAAATACAGACTGTGTTTTTCAGGTATGTGCTATCTGAATCGAATATCGAAGACATAATAATTATTCCACCCTATCGCTATTTTTCTCTAATTTTTTTAATCGCGGGTATTGCGAGGGGTTTTGCTAGCTTGACCGTTGAGCATAACATAAAATAGAAATTTCATTAAAAATCTGAATAATTTGATGCTCATTAACGGCTCTAATTTCAACCTATTGCCGAATGTTCTGCTTTCTGAAAACAAAGGGAGAAATATTCGAAGATAGGCTAAAATGGGAGCCTCTATAAACTATGGTGAATTCATCAGGTTTTTCAAAAACTTCCTTTTCTATGTTTGGTTCTGTAGTGTTATAAAGTGGTTCTACTTTCAATACTTAGGATTTGCTTTGAATACAAGCCTTTATATTGCCTCATTATGAGTTAACGATTTGGTATTGACAAAATTGAGAACTAGTCCTACCTGTCTTTCCCTCGGTCTTTCCTCTTTGTAGTCCTATATGTATTTTCAATCATGAAAACGGCCGTTCCGCTTCGCAACTTGTTATAAGTAACGTCAGATATATTTTTGATGAAGTGAAAATGTCTATTCAGTTACATCATCGATATGTATTGGAGCATTTTTGAAAATGACAGGTGTTCTGAGTATCTGCATGCCCTCTTCCCGAAGTTTATTGATTCCTCAAGTGCCTTTACCTTATTCAATTCATTTTTTGAAAAATACTTAATCTGTCTCTCCATCATCAAGAACTCTCAATATTATACATTACCCGATTAGGCAGTAGGAATCAAAGTTTCTATAAATATAGTAGATCTGACGCTGAATCAGAACAAAAATATTAATATTATAATAACAATATCAATTTCTATCCATTATTATACAAGTGCAGTAGCAATTGGAATAAACCGTTTATTTCATATTTTGGGGGCCCCTGCAGAATCCGGGGCCCTGGGCTTAAGCCCCTATAGCCCCCCCCTTTATCCGCCCCTGGTTCTACTAACCTTGCCCGCGAACCGCGAGACTTACTTAGTTCGTATTCAATCTAATTGTTTTTTTTTACTCTTTCTGGTCGTGGAGAAAGTGCAAACTGTTAATCGTTCAGATTGAATAATTCAATACTGGTGGTGAAAAATTATTATCATGTCAACATTTATGCAGAAGCCACTATCCTAACACTCTTTCTCCACTACCCTTTTATATTTTCTATCTGAATTTCATTGTTAACTGTTGTTCACATTGGATTTATTTTTTGTCCAAATTCCACATTGGTGAGTGGTTGCTTGAACTTTGGGGTGGGAGCAATGTTTCCAATTAGGATAATTCAAAGGTGCCCACAACTACACATAATTCATCATTTGTAAGTAACATCGGTTCAATTTCAAGGTGATAACAGAATTGTTTTCAGCTTGGTCCTTCAAAATCTAGGTACAAACACACTTTTTCGGTAGTGTCGTTGATCATTTGCCATAAGGAAGTTATATAATCATGCGAGCAGGTTTTTAACAAATCCTCAAAGCTGTTCTGTTCATTGGAGCATTTTTCTTATGATTCAGTGGCTAAAAAATTCATTTGAATAGTTACCTATACAGTAGAAATATTTGAGATTATCGTAGTACAAGTGGTGGAAATTCACATTTTATAGTTAGAATTTTTATGTCAATATTATGGTAATATGAAACCAGAGCAGTCAAGTTTTTTTAACTAATCTAAATAGAACATTATCTAGAGCTGTAGAGTGGATAAATATATTTTTAGCAAAACGAGAATGAAAAAAAAAGTTTGATTAATAATACTCGATTCTCATACAACCTTTTTGTGTTGGTACTGACCTTAGTCACCAAATTGCTTTCTCCCCCACTTGTACTAATCTACAGGGTGGTCAAGAAAAAACTTTCGAAACAGTTATAATTATTTTGATAATTTTTGAATTACAATGAAATCTTCAACAAGGTGAAATATTGCAATTATGTATATTTTTGAAGTGATAATTACAATTTCCCAGACGGATGAAATATAACTTCAATTCAACACACCGTATTTCTAAAATCCTCAATACAAATATTAAATTCGTTGAGTATGATGCATTATGAAGATTTCATTTCGAAAATTACCAGAAAAGTCGTAATCTTTTCGAAAATGTCCGGTTTTCAGTGAACCTCCCTGTGCCTAGAGTATTTGAATAACATCCCATATTATCAATTTTTGTAGTTTGGGTGATGGTATAGAGTATCCTGTACACTCACGCCACCAGCAGGGCTCATATCATTCAATGGACAACACCCAGAACAGGTTAGAAAATAACTCTGTCTAACTGCTACTAGCTAACGCAAATGATTGTTCTGTTTTCGTTTTTATTGGTTAAACAAATATTAACACATTAACTTCTCTATCGATTTTAAGTTACTTGTTATGAAGACTGGTTGCCACTGTGAATTTTTTATTTATTACAATAAACATTGTTGTCGAATTCGCATTAATGATTGTTTTATTTTTGTAAAATTAGATAGACTAGAGGACATTTGAATACGCTCAAGTTGGGAAGCTTCTGATTCCAGTTGAATTTTCGATATATTTCAACCCGACTGCTATGCCAAAAATAAAATATTTCAATTTACTGATCATCTATTTTATCAGTATCAGATTAATCATGGTCTAAACTTATTATCTACATCAATTATATACCCAAGTACTGTGACACGACCCAGTATTCTGTGTAACTGGAACAAAAGATTTATTATCAAAATATTCATAGGTACTTGGTGGTTTTAAATAAATTAATTCCGAGAGGACTAGTCGATACCTTCTACTACCAACTGAAGAACACGAAAACTTGCTATGCTATATGGTGTTGGGATGTGCTTATCTTGGAATATACTTAATTGAAACATTTTTAAGCTGCAGACAAGATCTTCAAAATGAGACACATAAACTCAACCCTCGTCATCATGGTCCGTGACTTGAAGAACTACAACACCGTTGTTATATTGTGTCTCAATAAATTTTTTATCAAGTACATTTTCGTTTGTTTGGCACATCGGTTTTTGTCATATACAATTATTCATATTATCAATCAGAATGTAAGTGAACACTATAATAGTAACTTTCATCAGTTTACCGCTAGTAAATATTCGAATACACATTCAATTCAAGGAAACAATCATGAATTTTTCGGGTTTTTCAATGGACATCCAAAAACCGTTTCTGTTTGGAAAATAATATAATAAGTTTGTAGATTTCACTATTATATCTCCTCATCTATTCAGAAAAATATCTAGACAGTGCAGTTTTGAGGGTTTGTCAAGTTTTGAATTTCACATTATACACAAAATATGCAGGATGCAAATAGTGCTCTGAGCGAGTAGATTCTAAATCTAAATGACCAAAAATTCAGAAAATACTTTCGCCATCTAAGTTGAACGCATTTCGATTCTTTTGCGAGATATAACAGTTTGGACATAACAAAGTATGATTTTCACATTAATTTTCTAAAAATAAACCTGATATATCTCGCAAAATTTGACACCCTTTACATACAAGAGAAATCCAGAGAAATTATATGAAAACCGTAGCCCTAAATTCTTGAAGCCTGTTTTCGGTAGACGTATGCACATATAGAGATCTTGTGCATATAATTAAATATAAATTTATATGTAGTATAGGAGACGGGCTAACATTCCCCCAAAGGCAAATGGATGAAGATCAAGAGGGTCTCTTACGTGAACGATCCTACGAAGATGAGAGTCACTATTATGCTTGAATGAAGATCATATTGTGATGTATTTTTCATGTTTATTAATGTATAGTCTAGTTTTCAGATTATAATTTATTTTTTCCAATGGTTTGTATTATTTACCATTATCAGAAATGATGGCGATTTAAGGATATCCTGGTTTGAAAAATTGGTATTAATATATACCAATACAAAATGATACCAATTGCAGTGTGTAATAATGTGCATGAGATTTTTACTTATACTTTACCGCAATACATAATACCAATTAGCCTGCTATTATATATGTTACTTGCGCATTTTTTGATTGCGGTATAAAACCTAAATAATAATGTATTTCATATTATTTTGCTTCCACGGTTATTGAAATATTGTGATTCAGCTTTACACATTTCTTGTTAATTTTTGTTTCTATAAGTTTTTTTTTCTTGAAAATTACCTAGAAATCTAGAGTATATCATTTGCAAGCTATCAATAAGAATACATGAGTTCAATTCTCTAGTCCTGTGGCTCATTTAAATATTGAATGTTTGAAGTACCCTCAGAAAAAAACACACTAAACCATGAAAAAATGGAAAAGCAATGAATTGGACATTTTCAATATAGAAAATAGCCTATCCAATTAAAATATCACACAGTTTGAAATTGAATGTCTAGTAAACTACGAGCAGAAAACAACTACTTTCCTTGCAAATACCACGCAGAACATTGAATTATATCTTCCTAAGACGTGACAAATTCACATCGAGACATGCATGCTTAACAACCAACAGACCGGTTTCGGGCATATTGACCCTCATCAGTGCAGGGCAGTTAACCTAGTAGAGACCGTGTGAGATCTCCACTCGAAGCAGTACCTGTCCCAAAACATCTTCGTCACGTCGTTGAAGTGTGAAATTAATTACTTTGCTTCAACGAAGACAAAAAAACGAATATTATGTGTAAAAACATTTATTAAATGTTCATGTTGAAACAGTCAACAAAGTTACATCACAAAATAACTAAAATGTAAATGTTTATTAAAATATAGGTATGACATAAGGCTTCTTCCGAGAACATTTGGACAATATAAACGCTCTTATTGTTCTCTTCAGAAGACTACCAGTGAATAGGAATTCCACTACTAATGCTGAATTTCAGCTGATCTATTCAAACACATTCCATAGCTGCTCGCAGCAACGCCGCTCGCACATTTTCTAAAAATGTAAAGTTAATAACAAATATAATAAATATCTGAAGCAATAATTGTACCATTATTGGAACATAACATTTTGTATAAAAACTTTTCGAATTCAAGTGACGATCCGATAGAATCGAAGTACCTATAGATAAATGGCGAAAAACATGCAAGTTAAGATTTAAAGCTTATAAAGAACAAAATTTTGAGTTCAGTACTTCAAGAACATCATATGTTTTGCAAGGAATTTTGATTTGAGGGAGACATTGATTGAAAGGAGGGCAAAGGATATCTGGTTCGTGTTCTATATATACCTATTCCTCGAAGACCCTAACTCTCGATAGCTATTACAGAAAATACAAATGTTATTGAGTTGATCGAGGTATATTGAATTCTCTATAAATGTTTTTTTTAAACCTTGAAAATAACAATGGACTTAATTCTACGGAAGGAATGAAATGTCTAGCGATCAAAAATTCAATAGCGATTTGAAATTAGGAAATTAACGATAGGGATCCGCCAATATTGGTTTGAACGTAAAATGTTAGACTCAATTTCCGTGAATCTCACTGCACTGGTATACATTTATCTCTTTACTTATTGATAAAAAGATTAATGCATGAAGTGCACACCTAAAAATAACAAACAGATCGGAAAACCAGTGCCCCCTACATAAGAAAAATTTCCCCTCATAGAATCAATCATCTTCCAAAAAAATTCCTTAATATGACCACAACATCCAATTTTAATCATGATGATGCAACACGATAGATAATCTACATCGGTTAGTTGCCATTTTAACCCACTCATTAGATCCACAAAAAAACTCGAAAAACAAAAGGAACACTTCAAAATAACGTTACACCAACATCAATTTTGTCTGAAGGATATTGAAGTGCCATCTGAAGAATATAATCATTAATGGCTGTGATTCCATAACCAAATAGGAACCAAACAGTAGGTGAACCTTAACCTTATTCTAAAGTCGAACATGGGTAAACTAACAACTAAACTATATACATCATAACAACATTTTTATGGCAATAAATACAGTGATAATACAAAAATAATATATATTCATGTTTTTTTTCACCAGTGTTTGTATGACTGACAATATAGGGTCACAATTATATTTTTGATAATTTATGAGAGCTGCTGTAGAACAGGAAGTTTCCAATTTTATATTTCACATAATCTTGGTAACTACAAGGAAAACTCTTCAATACTTTCTCAGAAATTGAAATTTTTTGTGAAACCAAATAAAAAAAATTACACATATGGTTGGTTTCAGGATTCTGGCACACACTGTTTAAATAAATGTATCTGAAATCAGGCCAAATTTAACTGTGTTTCTGATATATTCAGGAATTACGATTACATATCGTCATAAAAATTCTTCAGAAACTCTCTAGAATGTAAACAAATTGAATTGCGATATACTGTTAGGGTATGACGACACGTTATTTCATTGAAGGCCAAAATGAATTCACGGAAGAGAAAATATTTTAGGTGGGTATAGCGAAAAGCGATTTGAAAATGAGATAGTCAATTTAAGCTCAACGTGGATTCACATCACTAGATGTGGAATTTATAATAATTCAGTGATTAAGTAGTTGAAGCAAAACATAAAATGTATGGACTGAAAGCTGTCCAAGCTTATCATATACCAACCGCTAATCCATAATCATAAAATTTTTGATACGACTGAATTCAATTATTCATCAAGCGAAGTTCTGTATTTATATAATTTATAGACTTGATATGTGAAAAACAGTTTCTAGAGCAATGGAAAGTACTCACTTCAAAAGGATTCACCATTCTTCCAGTAGTTTTCATTTAGCTGAATGGACTGATATTTGATTTTCGGTATAATAAAACATGTATAGCAATATCCAACCTTGCACCACTTCACGGACCGTAATTTGATATGTGCGATTTAAAACCTCTGAGCTCGGAACCCGATCACTCATAGTTTTGTTCTCGATTTCCAACAACTGGTTCAGCAAAAAATTTGACGGAAAATATGCACCTACTCCAAATCATGTTCAAATGAATCGAGGCATGCGAGATGAAAATACTGAGGTACCAGAAATTTATACAATTTCACCAAAAATTCCTAAGTAATATAGAGTTGAAGTGGTGCCATCAACGTTAACACACGAATTGACATCTACGCATGCGCATTTCTTGGATAATGGGTGTACGTAAACCTGAAAAAGCAACGTACGTAACCGGAATATCCCGAAAGAGGGACGATGAATCACGAATGGCTCGAATGACTCAGAAAAACTAGGTTTTTTTCTATTTCGATTAATGATCGTATCATGATACAGGAATGAGACAAATACAGCATGAAGTGTGTGGAAATATTCGAAAATTGAAATTATCAAATCCTAGTAGACGTGCGAAGGTTGACAACTTCAACTCAATTTTACAACACAACGTAAACGTGTACGTTAACGTATACATGAAAGTTTACGTACTTCAACTTTTTATGATCGTTGAGTTGCAAATATGCATTTCTTTCATAACCATCGAAATTGGTGAATATCATGATATAAATTCCGATACGGCGTTTCCAAGATATGCAAATTGGTACAATTATATCTGAATAAATCGCCCTGAAGGTACGTCATGATCAGAATTTGGTTGAAATCTCGGACAACTAACGTCAGAACGTTTCTAAACGAAACCTATACTCACCCCTTCCCGTGTTTCATAAATATTTTTGTACTTTCAATGAAAAATATTCTTTATTGTAACACCTCCCGATGTAATACCACATTCACAACCAAATGGTTGTGTGAATCTGGTTCTCTGAATTTCCTCAGCACATGCATCAGGGAATTATTGAGTTCAATAGTCGTACAGGGTGGAAAACTCCTCACATGAAATAATATCAGATCATCCTTTGACGTAAGTGATCGTTCCCGCCGAAACAAAAAAAAGTGCTCATCAGCAAACAACCCGAGGCCTTACAGCGTCTTGTTCATCTTGACAGACGGCAGCCGCAGCTTCCCTTCGTGCTTGTCGCACTCCTTGAAGCTGAGGGCCAGAATGTGTGCCCTCCTCAGCACCTTGACCGACCTGGGGCTGGCTTTGTCCTTCTCAGAGGCCAGCGCTCTCTTGTTGCGCTTGATCAGCTTCTCCTCGGTGGGCGCGCCCCTCAGGGCTCCGTTGGCAGGCCCCAGGCCGTTCTTCAGGCTGCGCGACATCGGGGACTTCTTGGAAAGCGCGGCGCGCTTCTCGCCCAACTGGGGCTTCTCAGCGGAAGGGGGGGACGCTAGCCTCCTCGTGCTGATCCGTTTGGGGGTCTGCGCGTCCATTCTGCCAACAGAAAACGTTCAGGATGTGACAGAGTGTACTGTGGTGTTGGTGTGTTTGTGGTCTTCGCTACTGAATGTCTAACAATACCCAGCTACATACATACATATCGTTTGGCTTTGCTGCTAGTATCCACCACCGTGTTCCAATATAACAAAAAATCAGTACAAACATCGAAATATCATCATTAGTCCGTTGAAACGCCACAGAAACATCTACTAAAGAACGAGAAAAATAAATGTAATAGTTACCTACCGACCTATTTGGTTTTATCACGTACTATTTCTCGCGAATGAATCATTATTTTTATTGAAAGTCCATAGCTACATCGAGAAGTCAAGTAAAAAATTGTTTTAAAAATTGCACGTGTGTCCGAGAAGAAAACACTTTGGAGTAGTTGAGCTCCAGCAGTAATTTGAAGTACACACCATTCTGAAAAGTAATTAATTCTACTAATACTGTCTACCAACTCTACCACTAATAAATAAAAACAAGAACAGAAATATGTAAAAATATATTTCAATACTGTTTTCAACATTACAATACCTAATTGTTAGTGGGATCAGATGTTTAAAAACGTCTGCCTAAATAGTGGCAAATATGGGCCTGCTCCATTTGATGGATACAGTAAGTAGTAAAATAAAGTTATATCTTTAGTTATCAACAATAAAAACGAGGGTAGGCTTCTATAAACACTGTCCCTTGAATAAAATACCCAAAACTGCTACATTCAAATATGGCATGCATCAAAAATACAAAAATCATAAAGCCATGCTTTAAAACTGCAGCTTCAAACTTTAATTGACTGTTCACACCAACCTTTTTGGAACCACCCTGTTGGTAGCTGAACTGGGCATTTTAGAAGGGGTGTTGCAGATGATTTTACCACCTCTGAGCACAGTCTGAGTGAGGGGTGAATTCAGGGTGTTAACCCCCTGCAACCGTTCAGTCCTGAAAATAAGTTCCTTCATGAATATAGAAATATACATAGTGAATCACAGAATTTTCGATTATTGACAGAAAATTGGTGGTTGTAGCTGGGGGGGGGGGGGCATTGATACTCACTGACTGGCTGCCAAGGGTTTTGTTCTGGATCTTTGTGCCTTGATTTGGTTCAATTTATCACCCTGGGTGATTTTATTCTCTTCTGTGCCCTCTTCAGGATCTTTGATATCCATGCAATCAACTTTTTTCATGATCCCTGACACATTGTCACTGTTTTTCTTTTCTTTTTTGACATCTGATAGGCTATAGATTCCGGATTCTAGCTTCTTGATTTCAGTGATGCCATGCTTCTTTCTATACAGATCTCCAGCATCCCACATTTGCTTCTGTTTCCTGAAATAAATGAAAATTGTATGAAGGATGTGAGAGCTGTCATTGGAAAACATAAGGTAGCTATTCAGAAAGTTTTCAGGAATTGCTTCCTCAGAATGAATCTATTTCAGGATATCAAAAAATACAAAAAAAATGGATTTATTTCAAAATAATTCTGGATTGCACTTTTTTGTAACAGAAATGGGATCTTGTTGTAGCTTCAATTTCACTTCAAGGCACAGAGATTGGAACATTGGTTATAAAATATGGTACTTACTCTTGCAGCCAACTTTGTTGGTGCCCTATTATTGACCCTGGACGGCATATTCTGATCCAGGCTATTGCCTCTTCTGCAGTGAACTTATAGTGCTTCATTATATAACATGCTATTAATGAACCAGTCCTGCCAAGGCCAGCTGAAATCCAAAAAATATTTTGCTTTCTTTGTCAGGCTCAAAATATAAACCACTTACCTTTGCAGTGTACAGCTACAGCACCCTTAGCATTCTCTGATATGGTAACAAAATGCTCCAAGATTTTATCACTTGGTGTGCCTCCATCTATGAAATACAGATCTTTATGGTCAAATCCTGCCTGTACAAACTTATTAGAATCATAAGCTTTCTTATTCAGCCTAACTATTGTTGAAACTTTATGCCTACGAAAATAGGCAAAATACATCTCAGGCTTTTGAATATGGAAACAGATACTAGATCTGCTTCTATCTTGTGGGCCACAAAAAGCAATGAACTTGTTTGGGAGTATCCAGTTGAAATCTCCATTTTCAACTCTTTCATAGTGCTCATACTCCAAAAAGTCAAAGTCATCAAAATTGAAGAATCCATATGTGGTAGCTTTTTTAACAGCTTTCAAACAATCTAGCAGGGTAAGTGTGTAAGGCTCTCCTATGGAAGCATCCCTGAATTCAAAGTAGTTTATTGTTGAATCATGATTCAATATTTCATATGCTTGATTTGGTTCATAGTTCAAATAAATGATCTGAAAAAAAAAAGATATTCCAGATCCATTTATAATTGCTCATTCCTTTAAAGAAATTGATAATGGTAAAAGTCTATTATTACTGAAATTACTCACTGAATATGCTCCAATAAGAAATGCAGCATTCACCCTCCTCTGTCCATCTGGGCCATAAGTATAATGCACAATCTTTTTATTCTGGAATGTGGGGTTACTTAATTTTCTTCGCAATTTTATACAATAATGATACAGCATAGCCAAATTCAGTGGACCAAAATCCAAATAGAAACTCTCATATTCAAGTTCATGATCCACAGTGAAGTAGTGTACAGATGGGGTAGATTTTGGATCAACATGAGTATTCAAGGAAACAAAGAATAATCGCCCTGAAAAAGAAAGAGTGTTTAAACATCTGCAATATCTATTTCATGAGTAGCTCACCTTTTATGAATTCTGAAGCATTCAGCAAAACATTATCAAATACTTCCATTGCACTTGTTGGCGTTCGCCTTTTTCTCTTAATTGGGCTACAAGATATATATTTTTATAGATTATAATTACATGTGATCATAAATATTGCTTTATTTGATTGAAAACCCACACAACCAGTAGGTGTCTTTTCAATAAGTAGGCGTTAGGAAACCATAGGTAAATGGATCCCACAATTCATCAATCAAATGAAACATTTTCATGGTTATTTACAGTAAATTGTTACAATTTATCAACGCCGCTAGCAAACGATTCGTTATAAAAATAAACAAAAATAAATTCAAATCTAGACACAGCCGGGACTCACCAATTCAACATAATGGAAAACTCGATATCATCGTATGTTCGATAAAATATATGACGAATATATTAATGGAATGAATCCATCAATAACCAGCATCAAATACAACTATTTTAACAACGCTAAAACGCCATTAACTTATGATTCTTATGAATATGATATAGAGTCGTAAAATGAAATAATAATATTGGGGATTGGCCAATGGCGACTGTCAAGCGTCATAGCGTCAAGCGTTGCCAGCTGTTCAAATGTGTTTGCGCCAATTTTGTTAGGTTAGCAACAATGTATGACAGTAGCTATTCAACGCTAGGTGACGCTAAGATCAAATTTCAGATCGACCAGACTTTCATGAGCAATGTGGGACATTAACATATGATATATGGGACATTAAGGCAGCTCGTCCATTCTTGGCTCATGTGGACATTCGTTATATTTTTTATGTGCGAAAATAACGTTTCTTATGTAGGATATATGGTGAAGAGATAAGTCACCCACTTATCTCTGGTATGGTCAATGGTGTATGTCAATGTACTTGTGATAGATGTCGCTACAAAAGATGCGTTGGTGTTCACGCTTTTTGGTGGAAACTCGCATCCATCTACGTACACTTGATTATTTTTTCAGGCAGAAATTCGTAGAATTCCAACTTTATTATTCACTATTCTCTTTTCCATACTAGAACTGAACCATTATTCTTGAATAATACATTCTATCCATCTGTTTTTCTTTTGGAAGAACTCAAGAGTCCATGCAATATTTTTTGTTCAATAATAGGTTTATTATGATTGGTTTCGTGATTTTAGATTCGATAACATAACGAAAAACATTTGAAGATGATCAAATCTCACTACCCCGAAGATATTTATTGATAGTACAATAAAACTTGGGAGCCATATAAGTATAATGCACAGTTTCTGGAATGTGGGGTTACTCAATTTTCTTCGCAATTTTATACAATAGTGATGGAGCTTATATCCAAATTCAGTGGACCGAAATCAAAATAAAAACTCTCATGTTCCAGTTCATGATCCACAGTAAAGTAGTTTGCAGATGGGGCAGATTCTGGTTCAAACAAGAAAAACACAGGAGCTCCTACAATAAAACTTTGGAGCCGTAGGTATTATTACATTGGCTCAGGTAGCAAGAAATATTCCCTTCTTGTATCACTCACAATAGCAAGAAAAATCGATAATTCCTTCATTTAGCGAATTAACTAATCCTTATGTTGATGGAAACTTGGAAATTAGAAAAGAGGAAACAAAAATTGTAATTTCAATAAATATATATATTTGATGGAGAAAAAAGGAACATGAAATGATTATACATATATATGTATATAGAATATAAATTTAGCGACGTTAAGACTAAGTAACCTATATCTATAAATTTTAATCGTTTTCAAGGATAAGGAAAGGCATCTCATAATTCAATAAAGATACATAATAATAATGAACAAATTCAGATCTAATTTCGTATAGAGGAATATAAACGATAACTCAAAATTGAAGTAAAAAATTAGAACAGCATTGAATACAAGACGCCAATAACTTGATCAAAACAAAAACTGAGTGAATAAAAAATCGAGATGGGATCAAAATGATTACAATTAGGTATTTTGAAAGATTCTACAGAACTGTTTTTTCATTACAAAGGAAGAATCTGAAAACCACAATGTTATGTATTATCTAGTATTCCCAACCAGGTCCTGAGTTCATGAAATTTTATCACAGTTTTATGAAGAATTTCATACATTCCTTTTTCAAATATTGCACCATTCCAAAAATCGGGTAAGCAATTCCATACTTGATTAACATATTGAAAGAAAGAACAACACGACCTGGTAGTGAATACATACAGAATTTTGCAAATATTTCCAAAATATGCGCTACGTTATGAAAAATTGATATGCTAAAACCCTAGGGACATTGTAAGTATGCTGCCAAAAATATCAGAAGGTCTATTGATTAATCTCGAGTGAACTACTCTATTTTTTAGTGAATGATTTTAATATCATTGTAGTAGCATTGTCAACAAAATTGACTAATAATAGGGGTTTTACCAGAACAATTAAGAAATATTTGACAGGATTAGCAAGATGAGAAATATCCTGGTTACATTGATTTTGAAAGAAACCATGAAACTTTACTCGACCACGTATCTTCTACAATTTTCAAACGATTTTTTTTTTCAATATGCTGAATGAAATACCGCTGCGTAAATGAAAGCGCTTCCTAAAATAAAAATTGTATTTTATTGAAACATCCTAGAATACAAACTTGATTGCAGAAAACAATTACCAAATCCTATAATAAAAATTACGCACACAAAACATTGTTTTTTTGATATGCCGCAGATGTCATGGTCTACAATGATATTAAGAAATTCGGAAGGTACTATAGCAAACAGCGACAGCTGAAAGCTTTCTTATATAATCTGGCAAGTTAAATGTGTTCCATAGCATAAACAACACGCGTCCACTACCACTTCATTTAATTTCAGTCAAATTTAAGGCACGAACATTTAGACTCCTCAAATGCCTCAACGTAAAAAAAACTATTTACAAATTATCCAGAATATAAAATATTCACAGAATAAAACGTTTATAAAAAAATATTTGATTAATTCCATTCAATTCACCATATTCAATGCCGCTATCCAATTTTGCTCACATGAAATATTCGACTATGACAAATGTTAAAATTACTTCCGTTAACGAATTGATCAGTAAATATCACAATGTTCAGTCACAGTAAAAATAATGCATTTTATTTCAACTAGATTATTGAACTTAGTTAAACGTAATATCATTTTAATATAATTAAGCGACATTAACATGGTCAAGGTAATGATTCAGTTAAAAATCAATTAGTGATGAGAATATGCATTTCCATTTTTCGTTATAATAAATTTGTCCAAAATAAAATAAATGTCAAATGCTTCACAGGCATTTATGCAAACCCCACACTTTCTACCACTCAGTAAAACAATTAAAAAATAAATAAAAAAATGTGTAAATTCTTCCTAAAAGTACGTAATTGAAATATTTATATTGTGCTATCTACACAATATGGCTTGCTTCACATTTAGGTATTGTATTGGTAGTATGCATCTAGCTTATATAAATCTAAGGCTGGTAAAGGGACAGATTTGTTTCTAACGAGTCTATGAAAAGGTGAGCAGTGAGTTCTCATAAAATGCTGAAACAGATCACTCGAAAACTCTCCTACCTCATGCTGAAAATCCTCCAATTTGTGAGAGAGATCTATTTCAATATTCATCGAGCCCAAGTCAAATAAATAACAATTTGTCTCCCAACAGAATTTCACGAACATTGTAATGAACCGGCTCAGCCCACCCGAGTGGGAAATAGACAGTATTCAACCACGCAACAGATACTCCTTAACACCTACTGGACAAGAGATTAAGAGGTTAGTAAAATACGTGTACAGGGTGTCCCAAATCATCAGGCCTATATAGGAAACTCGGTAACAGTTACGAGATTCGCGATAGAAAATAACACGTAGCGCTTTCTCGTGGTAACAACTCGAACTTCTCGAAATGGTATCGTTTTTGTTTTGTTTTCGTATTTGCGTTATTTGTGTCATTGTGACATATGGATTTCACCAAAAATGAACCTCGAGAAGAATTCTCGAAAAACTGCTGGAAGTACACCTTTCACATCAGAACTGATTTTTTTCATATGGCCTCTGCTCCTTATGCAATTGTCTAGTTCAGGGCCACGAGTGAGTCTGATATTACCTTATACCCTAGTTCAGTAATCGTGTTCTTCTACAATATTTGCCTGTGCTGAAACACTTTGTGTTGGTTGTATACTATATATGTGTATATATGTATTTTTTTTTAGTGAGAGGTTGGCTAGTGAGACAGATAGTACATACAACACAGAAGACTCTTCTCGGTCCAGGGCAACGGCGGACCATTCACAACCCGAAATGTTGCCCCGGTTCAGAACTGAGGTGAGGTTTGTCTGGGTTTTCCCCCAGAGAGTTCAGTGGTTATCCCACAGAAATTGAGGTTCTCCTACTTCCAGTGTTTTCACGAGTCACCGCTAGGTAGCGTATCGCTTAGCACCTATCGCGAATACAGGGTGGGTTACTAGCACAAAGTTGTGTATCTATATGCGCAACAATATGCCCCGAAGATGTTCATAAGTTTCTTAGTTCAAAAAACCAGATTTCTGAAATTTATTTTTCATTGGCTTTATTTTGATACACAAAAAATAGAAAGACACTTTCTCACAAGCTTTTTAATGCTTCATAACTATTTTTTTTACTAACCTGGCGAACCTGAAAACGTTGATGTATAACTTAATCACATCAACTAGATGGAAATATTTTTGAACATTTATTATAGGAACAACCAATTAAAATATTCAATTTGTCATTATGTTTATTTAGTTTTCTGTTTGTTACCTAATGAAATTTTGTTGTTGCTGTCGAAATTGCGATCAAAATTTATATTAACGTATTCAAGTTCGCCAGGCGAGTAACAAAATTAAAATAAATTCCATGTCGGTATTAACAAATAAAAAAATATGGCGGCACTCGAATGACGAATTGTCGTGTTACAAATTCTATACCTACAAGCTATAGAGCACGAAAAACAGCTGTGAGAAAGTGCCTTCTTTTTTTCTTATCTATTAAAATGAAGCCAATACAAAATAAAAATAAAAAATTTGTTTTTTTTTTCATCTCGAAAACCAAAGAACTTTTCAACTATTTCCTCGCGGCATACTGTTGCCCACATAAACACACAACTTTCCCCAAATTCAAACCGAGTTCCCCGCGTCGCCCCGCTAATGGACGAGTTCAGCAATTCATTTCCAACCTTGAAAATAGCTGAAAAGTACCTCTGGAAACACTTAATTTTTTTAAAATATCGATGCTATTTTCTTTCTCATCGATTTTTATATCATCCAGAAAGTCCCCGACTCACAAATCTCAGAAATGTTGATAATAATTCATTTTGAGGTTATTTCAGTTTAATCATATTGGCTACCTGCAAGATACATGACACCTTCATGACACAGTAGTGACAAACTGCCAAACTTGTTTTTTCTTCGTGATCGTGAAATGAAAACATTGATAACCTAAAAGGTGTAAAACGGCCACAGGGCTCACAGAACATCACGAACAAGAAGCGAAGAAGAAACAAAAGTGCCCTGTGCCATGTATCTTGCGGGCATCCAATATGATGAAACTGAAATAACCTCAAAATCAATTGACATCAATTTCTTTATTTTTTTCTGATAAGTATTTCTAAGTCGGGGACTTCCTGGATGATATAAAAATAGATTGGAAAGAAAATGGCATCGATAGTTTGAAAATAACAGTAGGTTTACACAGTGAATAAGATAAAATAAGGAATAAGATAAGGAAATGGAACATACGTAATTCAATGGGAGAGTTTACACATGTACTGAAATAAAATAGGAAATAAGGAATTGAAAGAAAATTGACTTATTTCTCATTCTTATCTTATTATTGTTGTTTGTTGAAGTGCGCATGTGCACACATACTTGTTTATGGCGTTCATTTTGTTTGTTAACGTATTGTTTACCCAATTTCCAAAAGTTTTGTTTCAAGTTTCACTTGGTTGATCTTTGATCATATCATCGTACTTGAATTGAAAATCTTCCACGCATTTGTGATTTCATTGGTTGATTCTTATTCCTTATTTAATTGTATAAACGGATCAATTAATGTCTGTCTTATTTTATCTTATTTGATGTATAAACCCACTGTAATGTGTTTACAGAGGTAGAATTTTTCAGCTATTTCAAGGTTGGCAATGAATTGACCAGGGTCAATTGACCCTTCCCAGAATAAAAAGTTATCACGGCGGATTTGACAGATTTAGAAAAAAATCTAGGAAAAAATTTGACACTTGACAAAATAAGTGTTCCATGTCAAAATCTAATCAAAATGTGAACAAATCCAAATTCCAGAATAATATCCTTTTTCTTTGTGTGCCTTTTAATTCTAAGAAATATCTTTATCGATATTCTGTGATTTTGGATTTGTTTCAATTTCAATTCAATTTCGACATGGAACACTTATTTTACCAACTGTCAAGTGTCGAATTCTTCCCTAAATCTGTCAATTGTCAAAATCCACCATGATAACTTTCTTTTCAATTGCTGAACCTAGCCAGACCGGACACGAGCCTCAAGACTGCGGCACCCCAGCAAGCGACGCATCAATCCTCCTTGAGCGCCTTCGCCTCGAACTGCCGGTGCGGCACGTACCCCTTGGGGGCCTCCTTCATGGCCTTGGGCGGCGGCATGGCCTCCCCCACGGTCACGTACCCCGTCTTGGTGGGCTCGAGGGGGGGCTGGTGCCAGGCCAGCTGGGCCGCCTTGGGGTTCGCGTCCATCTGCAGGTACGGAGTCGCATCGATGGTGGTGGTCGTCGTCATGGGGGCGGCGTCGCAGGGCCGGCCTTCCGGGATGATGAGGTCCTTCGAGAGGCCCGCCATGACGTAGCCTGCGAGAGGTGGTTTTTTTTATGTTGGCAGGTTTGATTTTTGATGCGCCGAGTGTAATGGTGGAATAAAGCGGGATTCACAACCAAACTTTCTGCGTTTTGAATTTTACGTTTCGCCTTTTGATTGGTGAAGCAAGATATGCAATCGAACTAACGCAAAAGCACATTCACAACAAAAACCGTTTAGGCGTTTTGCTTCGTCAATAATAAATACTTTTACGAAAAGTTCAGATTTCCAATTTTTGTATCCTGACTTCTCATAAATCAATAAATAATATTCATCCGTACATTCTGTACTATCAATGCAAACTGGAGGTGACAAAAATTGCTCCTTCATTTATATACCTACTTGAAAATAAAATTCCGTCATAATATTAAAATAATGTGTATTTTCCATTTAGTTGATGAAATCACTAATGAAAGCAAATCTTTATAGTAAACATGTCAATGAAACACCACCACATAACCTTCCTACTTTGCGTTTCCCAATTCGCAACGCAAAAAGCTGAGAAAATTCAGTTTTTTTGCGTCAGTTTGATTCAAGATTCTGCTTCACCAATCAGAAGGCGAAACGTAAAAAGCAAAACGCAAAAAGTTTGGTTGTGAATCCCGCTTTATGCAGCAATTTCGAGTCATAAGTTCCAAGTATCGAGATTTTAGTATCAAGATTTGAGACATAAAAGAAAAAATTACATATATGCAGGAATGGGGAATTCTCCTCCGGACGATAATGCAGTAATTCTTATTAAGTATCTTCGAAACGTCTCATTTCAAACTTACTATTTCAACCTCTTACCGAAAAAAACAAAAACATTTCGAGTGCTTAAAAAAAGAGACTTAACATGGTGATTGGAAATTTAAAGCACCTTGTTTCTATTCAACCATTTGGCAACGTCGACCTGGCTTGCGTTCTATAAATGATAAACGATCAATAATTAGCGTCCTTTTAAATATTTTGAAATAGATTGATGGTTTCTAAAATAATGATTAATAACTGACGAATTGTCAACTCTGACTCATCTGCCCATAGATCTTATTGCTTACGCTAAATCCGGTATTCAGGTTACTTGTTTTGTAGGTCCGGGGTGGTTGAAAGTACTAAGCCAATGATTGGTCGTTTTTATTTTTGTCCATACATATGTGTTGTACCACGTGATCATAGTACCTACTTTCTTGCAGACCCCTCTAGACCAAAAAATTACTACAGGATGCCGGATCTAGCGTAAGCAATAAGATCTATGCATCTGACAACTTATGTCACAAAATTCTTCTTCTCTATTATCTTCAATATTTTCACGGTACCATCCCAATCTGTCACCTGGTACGTCAGCAGAAATATGGTGCTGTAAAATAATTATTTTCGATTACGATTTTCTCGAGCATTAAAGAATATTCCGATTTGATTTTGATGCCATATCGGTAGTAGTGTAGTAACATATCGTAAAACAACAATCAATGGTGCTAAAGCTTCAGAAGTTTATGACCCTATCAACAAAACCGTGACGTTTATTAGGTGAATGTGGGTAAGGTGCCATTCTGCTAATTTTTGTTCCATGCTCCTCAAAATATATGCTACTCAGTTTTGAAGGTTATGTTTATATTTGACTTGTGGATGGATTGGTGTTTTTGTTGGACTGAAATTTATGTTTTGACTGATTCTAAATGACTTCTAACAGTTTCTAACAATTCCATGTAGCCTTTTTCCAATGAGTTTGATGCGAAAATGTATCGAATATGACAGAAATGAAATTTTTCAAATATCTTTCGATGGTAGTGCCTCTATTGTTGTATATGAGAACCCCACGTTATGAGCTGAAATTCAATTGTTTC